>PVIW01000686.1:0-387549 GCA_004026585.1 Noctilio leporinus | reverse complement strand
ATCTCATCACCTGTACTATAATGCGGCTATTGAAAGTCCTCTGTCACAGGGCTATTGTGAGGAATACAAGTGAATGGGGCCTGGCTTGCCATCAGCACTTCCTAAACATTGCCTACTATTCTCAGAGGGTCTGTGTCTGTGCGGAGGCAAAGCTGAGATGCTGCCAACCATGCAACACACCTGGTTCAGGACCACCCAGTTTGGATCTATCTGGGCGTCCCCTTCAGGGTCAAGGACCACGGTCTGGTAGGCCCTGAAGTCTGTCAGGGTGACCTCCGCGTTCTCTGGGCAGACATCAATCCTATCGATGACCTTGTCCTGGTCAAAGTCTGCCTCACAGACGTCTCCTACACCGTCACCTGAGTGGGGAAAGACAGGAGCTTACAATGCTGCACCCACCACCTCTCCTTGAAGAGAAAGGGGGCTGGACAAGGAACAGAGGTGAGTCCAACGTCCACCTTGGGGCCATGGTTTGCCACCCATGTGGGGAGAGGAGCCCTGATATCAACCATGTCTGAGCCTGCCCCAGGCCCATGCTGGAGTCCTTGTGATGGATTGGTGAACCCCATTATGTGATCAAAAGAACTTCTTGGGGACAGAGCGGAGGGGGAACTGTTCAAAATGGACCTTACCAGAAACCCTGGGTATCCTCTGAGGACAGGAGGGTTCACCAACTGCTGGGTCTTATGTCTGACCTTACATAAACAAATGTCCACAGAACTTTCTAGACTACAATATGTAAAAAGCAGAAAACTTACTGTCATCAAAATTATCTCTAAGACCATAATTTCCGGCGATTCTGAGGCTGAATCTGGCCCAGTGTGTTCTGCTCAGCAGATGGTGTTAAAATATTTGCATCTGCCTAGCTGGGGAAGGGCGGGCCCTCACAGCTGCCCACCAACCTCACCTGCTGTCTCATTTCTGGCTGGCGGCACACCTTTCACATCCGAGTTTGTGACCCCACCTAAGCCATTGGTTGCTACGCCTTCCCTCTGTCCTGCTCCTTTTCCCTGACGCCTGGTGAAGGGAGCAAGCAAGGTGGCAGAGCGGCTCTCCAAGCTTCTGGCGTGGGAGCAGCTGGCTGCCCCCTGCCCCATGGGCTCTCATCCTAGCTCTGCCCAGAATCTGCAGAGCAGCGTTTGTCTGACAGCTGGAGAATGGTATCTACCAGCTGTCTACTGTCCACACAAGCTGTGGCTACTCGGGGAGGCTGGAGCCCTGGGAGAGGTGTGCCCCTGCGCCTGGCCGACGGGAGCCGGGGAGTCCCGTGCAGCCGGGATGGAGCCCGCTTACTGTTGCGATCCTCCTGGCCCGGGTTGGGCACCAGCCGGCAGTTGTCTGGTCCAGGGGGCACCAGGTCGGGAATGCCGTCGTTGTCATCGTCATCGTCACACTCGTCACCAATTCCATCCTTATCAGTGTCCAGCTGGGCACTGTTAATGACGGTGGGGCAGTTGTCTGTACTGTCCTGGTGCCCGTCTCCATCGCTGAGGGAAAGGAGACAGTGCGCATCACGGGTCAGCAGAAGGCAGTGAGGGTCCAGCCCTCGGGAGGGCGAGTTTGGGTTTGGGGTTTTCACCAGGCCTGGTCTTTTATCAGACACGTGTGTCCTCAGGTAAGGCTGCCCTGGGGGCCTCAGGGACCCTTTTCCCACTTTTTCAAGCTGATTACATAACAGATCACTTCCTACACAAGAAGATAAGGGTCAAGTTTGTGATTTTGTGCCCAGATGCTCCTATCGGTCCCTGGGGACCACCAGCTGACCCCTGGCTGAGAGGATGTGCCAGAGAACAGAGTGAGGTGGAGCCTCCCTGCTCAGCCCCTTACCAGCTGCAGCCCCAGGCAAAACTGCACCCTCTACGGCTCAGTGTCCTCCTCTGGGAATGATAGCAGAGCCTACCTCCTAAGGTTGTGATGAAGATGAAATGACTGAAGTGATTAGAATTTTGCACATTTGATTTTAGTATAGGGAAAAGCACTTCTAAGTACCTGGTCTTAGGAAGCCCTACAGTGTTTTCTATTACTCTTCACAATCCCTGGCCTGTAGGCCCAAGAAGGATCACAAGTGAAATGGAAAAGCGATCAGGGCAGCCCCACCCTGAAAGGTGAGCCTATAGGCTGGGTTCAGGCCTGGTCTGCAGCACTTCTCAGAGCCTCTTTCTTGGCCCATGTGACTTTTCTTCTTTCTAGGCCTTATGTCCTGTACCCAGCGCTTTCCCTGCATTGGCGAGTGCTTCCATGGCTATTTTGGATCAGAGCAGGTGCCACTCTCACCCCACTCCACTCAGGGCCTATCTTGGTCTGGGAACTGTTCCTGCCTCATCTAGGATGGGACAGGGGAGGGAAGCCAGGGTCCAGTCCATGCTTCCTTCAGGCCATGCTGCCCAGCTGGGTCCCAGAGAAAGTGAGGCCAACCAGGTTAGGCAGGAGGTGACACAACTCCCACGGTAGGTTCCTGGGCCTGTAGCAGGACTGCTTTCAAACCCTAAGATTGAGCTATTTCCATTAGCAGCCATTCTATTTAGCCCTGGACATTTCAATGCAAAAACAAGCAGTTCCTACCCTCCTCCCCAAGGTTCAATATTGTGAGATTTTAAATGTAGCAGAATGAGTCATTTATTTTATGCAAATATCTAGAGGCTGGTGAGATACGATATTTCAGAAATTACTTAGATGGCACTCAGAGTGCAAGGTGACCTGCCATGGGGAACATTTCTTGATGGACATCATTTGGGGAAGTTATCAGGGTACCGGTCCCACCTTCCACTCAAAAGCAGGCTTTTGTGTCAGGCTGTCACTGACCTGCCTCTCCTCATGCTGTGACAACAACAGCCACCACTTGGTGCAGGTCACCTGAGGACCAGCACTGTGTCTGGAGCTTTACCTACATTATCTTTCATTTCACCATGACCTGCAGGAGGCACTTCATTGTCTCTACTTTACAGATGAAGAAACCAAGACAGAGAAACTGAGGACATTTAAGTTCAGGTAGCTAGTGTGCCCTTTACAGCAAGAACACCGTGCACAAGGATGAAGATGGGACTTTAAAGGAACTGCCCGAGAGCAAGGTTTAGATCCAGAACTGCTGAGTGCAGGGCAACCTCTGACAAGAGGCTGAGAAGGGATGCTACGTTTTTCTTGCTTTGCCTTTTGGAATCCTCTCCCTCTCTCATTCCTGCCCCACCACCTCTGTCCTGATTCCCCGATGAGATGAAAGGGCTTTGAGCCCAGTTCTGCAGAAGCCTCTAGGGCTTCTAGAGCTGCACATGTCTTATGTTTTTGGTGATGTTCCTGCAGCATCTGATCTGGCCCTTAATCTAGGACTCTATCCATATGGGGCTAGGAGGGTTGACAAAAGTCATTTGCATAGAGCAATTCCACTCAAATAAGGGCAGCGTAATGAAAAGAAAGGCCAAGGACAATGAAAGAACTGTGATCTGCAGCAAACTGATAGATCTATATTTTGGGATGGTGGTGAAGCGTTCCTGAATGTAATAGTAAAGGAGCAAATATCTACTGAGTGCTAGCTATGTAACAGAAACTGTAATGTGCACTTTTTACAAGTTCATTCTCACAAGAGTCCTATGAGCTACATTGCCTTGTCAACCCATTTTACAGATGAGGAAATTGAGGTGCAGAGGGGTTAGGTAACTTGACTAAAGTTTGTTGTTGGTTGTAAGTGAAGAAACCGGGATTTACATCTAGTTGTGTCACTCTGGAGTCCACCTCTGAATTATGATACTATACTGCTTCTCCTATAATAGACTCTCACTTGCTAGAGAGCTTAGTGGACCCTCCTGATGCTGATACAGAGCTTTCAGGGAGGAGTGGTGACCTTGACCAGAGGCAGGGTTACTGTCCCACCAGCAGCTCAATCTACCCAGAGAAATCCTAAAGTATGGTAGCAGCGGGAAATGAAGGGTACAACTGTCTCCAGATGTTTCATCTGGCCCTATGCAGCTGGGACATGTGCCATACCTGTCCTGGTTGGTGTCACAGGAGTCACCAACCAGATCGTTATCCACGTCAGACTGCAAAGAGAACAGAAAGCTTGTTATTTACCCCTGGGACTGCATGTACAGAATGTTCCCGAGAAGGAAGACCTGGCCCAGCATCGTTGGGTCTCAGGAATTATTTCTTTGGAATCTGGACAGTGCAAAACTGCAAAAGGACAACACCATATTGGTGTGGGCACAATGCTGAATTTTCAGAAAAGCCTTCCAAAATACCAGGCTACATGGATGGGCTGCCTACACAGCAGATGAGCTGATCGGAAAAGGGCGCTGGGGCAGCATGGTGTCAGGTGGGGATGTGGAACCCCAGCCCGGGCTGGGAGGGCACCAGCCATGGGCACGGGGACCAGGCAAACGGACAGCTTCTGCCTTCTGGAATTGAACTAGAGTGGGAGTGAGTCACAGAGGACAACAATGACTCTCCTCTCTCAGGGCTTTAAAAATACATGACACATCATCCCCAATTACCCAGATAGGACGGAGGAGTGGGAAGGGAAACAACACGTCACCGACTGATCTTAATCTGAAATGTCCGTACGTAGTTGGTGCAGGGAGTTGGGGACAAAAGGGACACAAAGTTCTCATGGTTAATTTCCATGTTACATTTTCATTTCAGCGGAAAAAACTTGCTTGGGTATCACTGAACCCGTATCACTAACCTCAGAGGCCCTGTGCGGCCCGTAAGGTTAGACTGGAGGGCCTCAGGCCTCCTGCCACGTTCTTCCTCCCACCTCCAGGCCCGTGTGCAACTTCACCTGCGCTGCTCTGCTGGGTGTATGGCGACAGCCAAGAGCTGAGCCTGGGCTCTGCTGTTCCGTCTCCTGTGCCTCTGCACGGGAGTTCAGCCTCAAGTTTGAATGCCCCTACACCCTACTAACCTGGTTAGGGTTGCTGACATCAGGACAACTGTCACAGGCATCCCCCACGCCATCACCATCCTTGTCCCGTTGGTCACGATTGGGAACTTTCTGGCAATTGTCCAGAATGTTTTTTATTCCTACGAGAAGGGAATGCTTCCGAGTTAGGTGGACACCACAGGCAGGTCTGGGTGTCGTAGAGATCAGGTCTAAACACACGTATGTGGGAAGTGGCTTTTGCCCAGGCTGTCCGCAGATAGCCACCACCTTTCCCAGCAGTTAACTGGACCAAGGGCAAAGGGTGGATTCTGGGAGACTTACACGTGAACACTGATTTGAGGCAGTTATCTAATGAGATATAATTTGTCCAAGCTTTCAAGGGCTATCTCTGCAACCAGATGCGGTCATGAGGGTCAGGTGGGCTGACCCTGGAGAGGGAGGACCTTGTGGGTGTGGGAACTGACCTGGGACCCAAGGGCTTGGGCAGGCCCATCCTGCCCCTCTTCCCAGCTTCCCATGCAATCACGTTCTCTTGTGTTGGCAGCTGGAACTCAGTCAGTAATGGTGGGAGTGGTTGTTTATATTATAGAAATTGGCAAATGCTACAATTCATGGTTTTGTTTTGTTTTGTTGAGTTGGTTTATCAGCACATCACTGGATTTGAGTCATCAGCGGTGCTTGTAAAAGGTGAGGCCATGTTTTACAGAGGTGTGGGTAATGTGGAATGGGGTAGGGTTGTGTGCAGATATGTGTAAGTATGTGCACGCATGTGTATTTCTAAAAGGATTTTCCTTCAAGGTCATGTGATGTGTTTCTCAGAAACTATAGGATACGGCCTATGCTTTGATAATAGTCATAAGTGCCTTATGGAAGATATAGAGGAACTGTCCTTCCTTAAGTCCTGAGCTCAGGACTGTGCTCCAGGGCCCACTCACACAGACTGCAGGCCGAGGCTCCTTAGGTGGACCCTGGAGCTGGGCAATGCAGCTGCCCTGCCTCCACAGCTCTTCCCGGACAGGTGGGGATGCCCTTGTGTCTCCTGGGAAAGGCCTGATTCTCTGCAGGAGAAGCCTGACCAGGGGCTACAGCCTGCGACCTGCTTAAAGCCTGCTTATCCAATTCTCCACTTCCAGCTCCCTCATGTGTAAAAAGGATGGTGGGGGGTGGGGAAAGGCATAATCTGGAAGACATGCCCTGCAAAGGCTGCCCTGATAAGCTACTGCTTTCCTACAAGATTTCTGGCAATGATGTAGTCTTCCAGAAACATGCAGGGTTATTAAATAGGGGAGTGGGTTATGGCCCCTCCTCCTATTAGATGCAAGTGGACCTTGAGTCCCCCAGTTACAGGCTGTATGGAGCCACTTGGAGCAGGAATTCTATTCCTGCTCCGCAAAGAGAACAGGGCAAAAGGACAAGTTAGTCCCAAATATGAGACAAAAATTAGACAAACCCACCATCTCCGTCCATGTCATCATCGCAGGCGTCTCCTTTTCCATCCCCATCAGTGTCTTTCTGGTCATTATTGAGGATATCCCGGCAGTTATCACAGGCATCCCCAAAGATATCTAGGTCACTGTTTCTTTGGTCCACGTTATGAGTCAGGACACAGTTGTCCTAAAGGATCAGAAGACTGAACACTTACTCCGACTGTTACTGCTTCCCCACTGTGCGCTTGGTCCTGCGGTGGATGCTGGCCAACCCACCCCCACCCACCCCCAACATGGTCATGCACTGTCAGAACTCAGGAGGCCCAGGTTTGCCAGTTTTATATTTTAAACATTCGATAATCTTAGAATAAGAAGTTGCAGCGCTATGGGAATGCAGGCATGGAAATTCACATTTGGAATGATTAACATAAATAGCTGAATTCATGAGGTTTCTTCCACCAGCCCTGGCACATGGCAAATCACAGGCCCTCCCAGCAAAGTAGGTACCTGCTCGTTCAGGATCCCATCTCCGTCGGCATCTTCATCACAAGCATCACCAATGCCATCTCTGTCTGCATCTTCTTGGCCAGAATTTGGCACATACTTGCAGTTGTCCTAAGAGGGGGGAAACACAGCTCAGAGAGACATCTACACCTATCTTTTTTTTAGCTTTATTGAAGTATACTTGACAAAATTGTCAGACAGCGTATAATATGACGATTTGATATACTGTGAAAGGGTTCCCCCATCGAGTTAACGATGAGATCCTTCACCTCACATATCCCCCCACCCTGTGTGTTCCTGAGAACCTTTAAGTTCTACAATTTTAGTCAATTTCGATTATACAATAATGTTATCAATTATAGTCACTACATTGTACCTTAGGTCCTCCAACCTTATTCATCTTAGAACCACAAGTTTGTGCCCTTTATCAGCTGCCCTCTATTCCACACTCCTCTCTACACTTGTTTCAAGGCAACTGTGGCTGCCTGGCTTTATTACTGATGCTGTTTTGCTACAGTTGAGATGCAGCCACCACTCCAAGAATGCAAATTTCAGTGGAACCACAGAACTTCTCCCCCCTGTAAGATGTGACCTGGGAAAGCCACAGCATGCGAGTGCATGTGTGTGTGTGTATTTCTCCTAATTGTCCTCCTTACCTTCTTGCAGTTCTTTGCAGAGCATGGAAGTTCTTCATCTGGGTAACTGTCAATGTCCACATCCTTCCCACAGAAATAGCCATCGCCAGCCCATCCGACTCCACACTGTAAAGGGAAAGCCCATCAGAGGCCTGGGAAGCTGAGCCTGGCGGGAGCCTCCCCACTGGGTGCACATCCCCAGGGGGAGGGCTCAGTGCCAGATCACCTCGTTGGAAAGGATTTTAAAACTTTTAAACTGGTTTTTGAAGTCTTGTGGTTCAAAAAATTCAGTAGGTACAAAGGGAGAGAGAGCGTAAACTCCCCACTCCTGTTCCCTGAACTCAGCGAGGTAATCAGCTCCCCGCAGACTCTGGGACACCACGCTTTCTCAGTCCTTTAACGCAATTGGTAGCACACATGTACGTGGCTCTGCAGCTTGGTTTTTAAACAATTAACATTATCTTTTGGAGCTCTTTCCATACCACTCCATGTAGAGTTATGTCTCTTAAAAAAATGACAACAGATATATCATATGTAAGTTGGTAAGTATGTGCCTCATCATTCACCCCATCCTCTATTGGTGGGTTTGGGTTTTAAAAACCGTTTTAGATGGCAAACAATGCTGCAACAAGTAACTCTAGTCCATATGTCATTCTGAACGGTGCACTGGTTTCTTAGTGTGAAATTCCTGGTTCCAAAGGTATTTGTTTTTGTAACTGAGTTATTGTCAACAGTTCTCCATGCGATTGTTCAGGCTCTTTCCTCAGGAGAAATGAGGCACTTTCCTTATCATTCTTGAACCACAGTCATCTCTGAATCTGTCTTCTAGATCAAGTCCCGCCAAGAGGAGGAGCCTTCTAAAGGTCTTGATGTCTATTTACACCCTTCTTTTAATAGAAGGCTCACACAGGCACAGTCCTGGGTCTGGGTGTCTGCTACTTCTCTCGGGAAGTCCGCCCACATATCCAGGCCACCACCAGCTGCTGAGAGCAAAGCCTCGCGCCAGCAGGGCAGGCATTAAAACACCAGTTATTCTATACCAAGTTCTAGTGCCATTTTCTCCAATTGGTACAGTGATGCTGCAAGGTTTCTGTTATCCCATTTTAGGCAAGAATCAACTAGGCTCAGAGCCGTTAGGTTTCTTGCTCAGGGACTCCGAGCTGGGCCTTGAACTAGTCCAATGTCTTCTGCTGTGAATATTTGGTTCATGGGAGCTTTGAGTTCTTCCTCTGATAGTCCATATCTTAGCTGATGTCCCTAAAGGATGCTTGACAAACCAAAAAGAAAGGAAATCATTCTGTAAGCGGTGTCATGGGTATGACATGGCACCTGGGAGCTCAGCCCAAGAGCAGGATGGGCACCGGCAGGAGGGGCAGGCAGAACCACAGAAGGGAGAAGGGACCTGTAAAAGGACAGGCAGTTAAAAGGGCAGGGAGAGGGTAACAGTCTGAGGAACAGAGACAGGGCCATGGGAAAAGATAGTTTACTCAAGTCATTGTTATATTTCCTGGCCTCGTTCATCAGAATAAGGGGATTGAAGACCAGTGACTGCCTGAGGGGTAGCCTGACTGTTTCCAGTCATCTGTGTTCTCCTGCAGCTAGAGATTTCGAAGGCAGGGTCCCAAAGAAAGTGCCCCACCCCCACCCCTGCCCATCTCCACCCCTATTTCTGCTCAATTGCCTCCACAGGGCCACTGGAGGCCTGGAGAGCTCAGCTATGGGGTACAGTCCCTGACTCATTTTAATGAAGAAAAAATTTCCTCTAGGAACAAATACATTTTTAATAAGTCGTTTTCTGGCAGATTAGATTATTTTAGTAGTCACACCATGTGTATTAATTCTTTACCATCTGTCGTTGTGCCTTATTACAAATTCAAAAACATATTAAGAGGCCCATCACCCACCATCCCAGGGAAGTCGTTAATTTGTTCACAGAAAATGAGGATTCAAATATAGATATACACTTCCCTCTCAATGGTGATAGACAAGCCTCGTGCACGGAAACTAGGGAAACTGGTTGCTTTCTGCTCTGACCAGCCGGCTCCTTCATCAGGACCTTGTATTGCCAGCAAGATCTGATGTCATCACATTTCTTTAACTTACTCTGACTCTGATCAGTTTTCCAATTTGAAAAGTGATATACTCACAGCAGAAACTTGTGTGAGCTTACAAACATCCAAGTGTGAGGTACTGTGAGGTTTAGAGAAGAGGGAAGAAGTCTCCCTGAATCCATCCTGCTGCTTGGACATGCTCACCACGAACCTGTGCATCTCAGGCTCTGAGGGTCACCTGCCAGTGCCTGACTCACTAGAAAGCGCGGAGGAGGTGGGCAGCTACCAGTGGCTGATTTATAGTGGCTGGAATCCCCAAGACTCTTGAGCCTGAGATTGGGAATGGAACAAACCTACTTCCTTACCAAGGGCCTGGCATGAGATTAGATGAGGCCAAGCCAGCCCTGCTCTCTTCTCAGCCTCCTCCTCCCCAGATCCACTGTTGGGAAAGGCCCAGGAAGAGGAGTGGCTATTTCTGAACATGGGGGGAGGGAGACCCAGAGAATGTGTGGGAGACAGGGGGTTTCTCTCTGCGGGTTTACAACAGCCTACCACCTCTCCACTGTGACCTACGTCCTGGGGCCAGATTTTGAAGCTAAATGGCTTACGGTGAGGACAGCAGTATGCTAACAAACTATACAAACAAGTCACTAGGGCAGTAGATGGAAGGGAGGGAAAGAGGCTCTTTTGCCTCCTGCTGCCTACTTCTCAGGCCTCCCACAGAGTGTGCTCAGGATCTGGTGCTCCGCCATTAAGATGCAGTGACAATGGGACAACGTCCCCCACAGCCAACCAGGAAGGAAGAGGCCGCTACCGGTTAGATGGTCCTCCAATTGCTTCCAAGAAAGCCAGCTGGCCTGCTTACTATTCCATTCTGCGTTCATCTTGATCACAATGTTTTCGTTTTTGAGTACTTTCATGCTGAAGTTGAAACCAGAATGGTGTCTAAAATGGAAGAGGGTAAAACGGTAAAGCAACTTACCACGCACGTCACATCCCCCTGCCTCTCTTGGATGCACTGTGCGTTCACACTGCAAGGATTCAGCTCTGGGTTTCTGCAGTTTCTTTCAGTTTTGCATCCCCTTGTCTGATCCCCAGTGTACCCAGGTTTGCAAGGCCCGCAGCGGTAAGATCCCTGTAAAAGCCAAGACAAGACAATAAGGCAGGAGCTCGGCAGGATGAGCAAAGGTACTGTGACTATGTACTTTGACGTGATGGCAGGATTAAGGGAGACCCAAGCCTGTCTCTGTTTACATGTACGTCTTATAAGATGGTATGAATATGAACGTTGGGAAAGACACCACCAGGTTGGAAGCTGCAGCAGGCCAGGCGGACATGAAGGAATAGAAGAACTGAAGGCAGATGGCTGCACAGTGACCACTGCTCTGATATGTCAGCTCCACGGAGAGGAGAACACTGGGAAAGTGGTGAAACTTCCCATCAAGTCCTGGGAGGGGAAGTTAGAATTTATTCTGGGACTAAAAAAACGGTTTGATTAAAACACAAGTCAAGAATTTTTTTATTTTACTTTGGTATATATATATTTTTTTAACAATTGAGTGATGAAGGAACAGGGTCTAGAGAGATGCCGGCGGCCCTGCACTGACAATTCTTAATGAGGTCGGCTGCTGTGGTGGAAACCTGCCAATGCTGTCACCTCCATCGCAATGCTACATCCACTGGTATAAATTTTTTGAACGGCTTAACTGAGATAAACTTTACGTATTATGAAAGTCACACACGTAAAGTGTACAATTCCATGGTTTTAGTCACTAACTGCCCTGAATTACCAACTTCAAAGGATGCTCTTCAATGCTCTTTCTTGATCTGGCAGACTCATTGGACTGCTCCATTTGGTCAGTTTTCTCCTTTGCTTCTTTCTTTGCCCACTTCTTTATTTTTTGAGGTTCTCTGGGGCTACTACTTTCTAGGCAGTCCCACTGTTTATGTCATTTCTCCTTGGGTGGCTTTAGTTATTACCTGCATGTCAGTTATCTGCCGAATTTATTTGTTTGGACTGGTTGTGTTCTGGTGAAAAGTTAAGTCTAAATCCCTGTGTATTCCTAGGCAGCACAGCGTGGTGGATAAGACCACAGGCTCTGCAGCCACACCAAAGTCTTATGACATGTGTGGCCTCAGTCCAATTACCTAACCATCTGTGCTTCAGTGTCTTCAGGTGTAAAATGGGGATGGCAATAGTGCCAGTTGACAGGGTTGTTGAGAAGATTAAAATAAGTGATTGCATTTCTAAAATACTTTTACATACGAGGAAAACTAGGAACCTACAGACTAAATAGCTTTCCCAGAAACCTATGGTAAGTTAGAAGCAGTCATACATGGGATTGGCAGTTCTTTTCTTTAGCTGACAATCTGCTGTGCTACACCAATCGTCTTGGAAACAGCTGATAGGAACTTTCAGAAATAAAACTCATATCTGGAGATTTAAATTTTAAACCCCCTAAGTGCTAAGCATTTTAATTTAATGCAAACGACTTTCAAAAGTTTTATGGAAATGATGAATACTATTTGGGGACTGTGTCATCAACAGTGAGATTCATGTTCTCGAATACTGAGAATAAACTAAGATGCTCTTTAGCTTTTTAAAAAATGGTAATATTTTAGTCATTAGTATGTATCTAAAAGCCCACCACTGCAACTTTGATAGAAGATTAAAAAAACAAGTTTGGCAGTTTTAAAATTAGTCTTACAAAAATTACATATAAATTACTCTTCAATATTATAAGTTGTTTTTTAGACAAACTTTTACCCTCATTTGCCAAGTGAATAAATTATGCCCATAAGTTCTATATGTGTTTTGAGGTCATGATATATAAACATAACATATACTTGGTTTAAAAACTGGTCTGCTTTGATCAAATCAGCCGTGAAAAATACTTACCAAAGTGTTGGTGCAGATAGAATTGAGAACACATGCTCCATTTCGACACTCATCAATATCATTGCAGATCTAGTGCAGAAAGATTTAAAGAGACACTCTGTTTAAGTACAAATGCAAATAAATTTTGCTGTGTTTTGACATTGTTGTGTGGAGTGAGGACAGGAAATTTCAGGCAGACTGGTAATGGCAGGACATCATTTTACTCCCTGTATTTGTATCAGTTTGTACTTCACCTAATTCCAAGTGGCAGTTGCCTACCTGGTGTCTAAAGTGGTCCAGAGAAGACAACTTGGATGATTAATCTGTTTCCCAACCTTTTTAGTGAGGAAGGTTCTTCTTTATCCTGTTTGGGACATGATGTACATCTACCTGAGAATTCCTTTTTCTGCAATTCTACAACATTCTCAGCTTCCCTCTGCTCCTATTCCTCCTACTCTTTCTTTGGAACTACAATTAAACAAATAGACCCTGGCTGGTAGCACAGTGGATAAGGTGCCTGCCTGAGAACCCAAGGGTCGCTCGCTTGGTTTGATTCCCAACCAGGGAATAATCAGGTCTCCAGCCAGGTCTCCAGCCAGGTCTGTACCTGGAGGCAGGTAAAAGGCAACCATACATTGATGTCTCTCTCTATCTCTCTCCCTTCTCCTCTCTCTAAAAAGTAATAAATAAAATCTTTTAAAAAAACCCAAATATTGGACTTTCTGATTAATCTCTTCTGTTGGCTTTTAACCTCTTGTTTATATTTTCTGTATCTTTTTTTCTCTCTGCTGCATTCTGGAAGATTTCCTTAGTTTCACCTTTCAATCTATACACTCCCTTTTAGCTGCCTCACTCATAGTCTATTGAGTTTTCAATGCCAGTGATGACATTTTTATTGAATAAATTTTACTTGGCTATTTCTCAACATGCTCATTCTCCCCTTAACTCACCCTACCCCCCATTGCTCTATTCTTTAATCATAATACCTATTCCTTCCTTTTTTATCCTTTTGAACTTATATTCATGATGTTTCCCTGTGGTAGCATCTTCATTTAAATTGCCATTTTTGCTTTATGAGCATATCCTTAGTGGCCCTGCCTTTGCCTTTGGGTGTTCCACTGGCTCTGATGCTGGAGTCTCTTCACCAAGTCGAGTGGCTTTGGCCTTAGCCAGGGCTCCAGGGATTTCATCACTCCAGAGCTTGTTTTTGTGTTAAACTTTGGCTGCATCACATGTGTAAAACAGATTTGGAGCTCACAACTGTATATGATATAGGCTTGGAGTTTGATTTGTTGTGGGCAATTTTCATTTGTGTTAACCTTGTTCCAAAACTGACGTCAAGCTTCCTTGTTGATTTTTGGAGCTAGTCGAGTTTCTCATCTCCTTGAAATGGGAAAGGTAGCTCTTTGGGGCTCCTGGCTTTATGCAGGAGTGTTAGACCTTTCTGAGGGTCCGAGATGACATCTGGTGTAGCCACACAGGTGCTAACACCCAGCTCCCCACCCCTAGGACCGACACCTAGCTCCCTCCTCTCACAAGCTGCTGGGGCATCAGCTTCCAACCACAGCTCTGGTTTTGACTTCCCCCATTGTCTCCACTTTTCTTTTTATCTCTTTTGATATCAGTGATGCATTAAAATTATTTTTAAGTTTCCTCAAGGCAACTTCCTTCTATCTCAGTTCAACCAATCATATTGCTGAAAATCCGCTGGCACGTGCTCCTTACTAGCTTACACAAAGCCCCTTCTATTTAATTTCGTCTGTTTTCCTTGGTTTAGTCCTGGAAATTTTGTCTTTAGAGGAGGGGAAGGAAAATGTCGGCCATTACCCTTAATAGCTTCATACCACTCTTACCTGTCTAGCTTGCCTCCTTTTTCTAGTCTAAAAAATCATGCCCTCTAGGGTTCTTTGATAAGGCAGCTAGGGGATAATGAGCCCTGCCTTTCTTTAAAGCTAATCATTTCCCTAAGGTAGGAGAATATATTTATAGGTCAAGCATTTTGAAGGGCTGAAGACGCTAGAAAGAACTTCACAGTCAGTCAGTTAAATACTGACCAGGATGCAGTAGAACATTTGGAAGCTAAGATCGTCCCAAAGTGCCCAAGCACTCCACGGCAGGTGTATCAGCAGAAGTGGGGGCTTCCTTGGGGGATTATTTCTCCTATGGAAATCCTCTCATCTCTAAAACAGCTCCTGGTAAAAGTGACCTAGTTTTTTGAAGTTTCTGTTTTCCTGATTTTCAAGTTACTCTTCAGAACAAAACATTTAGCGGCTTCCAACAAAATACTCTTGATTTCACGTGTTACCCCATTCACTGTTTTTCTCATAAGACTCTCTTAGCCCAGTGGAAGAACTTTCTCCCCACAAAACTTGATGAACACGTATATTCAGAGATGTGTTGGAAAACGTCCTAATTTGCTCACTGGCACCATGACATTCCACATGGTCTTGGCTGCTCAAGGAGGTAAAGGGTTCTACAGAAAGAGGCAGGAACCAACCTGAGTTTTTCTGTTGGTAATTAAGGTAAAAATAAATGAAGACCATAATTTCAGCCCACCTGTTTATTTGACTTGGCAAAACTGATTCCAACACCCTGCACCATAGGTCCTGTGAAGCCCACTGGGCAGGCGTCACATCTGAAGCCAGGAGCTAAGTTCACACAGCGCACACCCGGATAGCAGGGGTGATACTTGCACTGGAAAGAAAAAAAAAAAAAATCAAAGTCATCAGTCACATGGAGAAAATACTCTCCAACTTTCATTTATCTATTTGCATGAGCTTGTTTATTCATTTAACTGTCCATTTTTGGTGGCCAGAGTAGTAAAAGAAAATAAAGGCTTCTAATTTCACAGCTACCTTAGGACTCCCAACCCACACAGTCTAGAGTTGCTTTGCTGTGTTACAGAGTAACAGCACAGCCAAGTGGAAAGGGTCCTTCATGTTAATCACTGCACCTTCCAGTGTAAATTCCCTGATGTTCTAACTTGGAATTTAGAGATTCCTATGAAAGGATGACGGTACCCTTGGACCACTTGACATCTGTCTGTTAGATGAGCCCAAAGACATTACTGAACCAACAACTCAGAAGAAAAGACCTTGAAAAGACAGAGCTAGGGCAGTTGTTTCTTCAGTGACATGTGACCCCTCAGGGATGTGCCGGTCTCTGCACCCTATGGAGTCTGTGGCAGTTCGAAGGCCCCTGGAGTCTAAGAGAATGGTTCCGATCTTTTTTCCTTTTTGTTTAACCACTTCAACTAATGTAAAAAACACATCCAATTCTGGCCCTTTCGAAAGGAGGAAAATTCCAGCTCACAGATAAAAACCAGATGCAGCTTTGTGAAACGTGTACAGATGCTTCTGCAATTGAGGGGTTACTCGAGACTGTCTTAAATGCTTACTACGCGGGGAGGTAATGAGTGGAGCACTACCAAGAACCTGCAGGAGGCATGGCTGTGTGTGTCTGTGTGAGTGTATGTGTCTGTGCGTGAGCGTATCTAAGCTCCTTGTATGCACCTCAACTTCTCCATGTCTCCTTTTGACTTTCCTCCGGCTGGGTGGGAGGGGAAAGGCATTTTTTAATGGCAGCCTTGCTGCCTGCTATGACCACTACTCTGGGACTACACTGGTGACTGGCTAGTCATGGTCTTGAAACCATCTACTTCCGAGGCTTTGTCGGCCAAGCAGTCAGCCTGTATTGGCTGTACGTGTCTTTCAGACTCCATCCCTGGGCCCTTTTGGTTACTCACAAGTTATGGGGCCTCGTCAACAGGTCTTGTTGGTTTGAGATTCCCCTCTGCTCCTCTATTTTAGGAAGCTTGAAGAAATCAGTTGCAACCTCCGGAACATATCCTTACACAGATCTCCCCCACCCACATTTGCCAATGGAAAAAAAATCAAACTTATAACAGACTGCTAAAGTGGGCCAATTAACGTTAGAATATAAAACCGGAGCCTCAGTATTGCAGTAACACAGGCAAGTAGAAGAGTTGGAAACACAGAGAGGGTTATTACCAGTACAGCCACCCGTGTGTCATGCCTCCTTCCTC
Organism: Noctilio leporinus; assembly: GCA_004026585.1. NCBI lineage: Eukaryota > Metazoa > Chordata > Mammalia > Chiroptera > Noctilionidae > Noctilio > Noctilio leporinus. Next base: position 371,139 of record PVIW01000686.1, on the reverse strand, counting down.
CCACTGCTGGTGGTGTAGCATGGTCTCTAAGGACCCATCAGGATGCAGTTTTTAGTAGTCTGAAGGGCAACCCAAGTCATCCCTTAGTCATGAGCCTGGCTTCTTTCTCCATAAGCTGTACATGTGCAAGATATTGAGGGGGCCCCTACCCTGTCCGGCTGAACTTTTACCTCATCAATATCAGTACAGATGACCCCATTTCCCGTGTAGCCCTCGGGGCAGGGCCCGCACTGAAAGCCGTCTCTGGTGTTGGTACATCGGACTCCACGGAAACAGGGGTTGGAGTCACACTGGCGCACTGGGGGAGCTGGGGGCGCGGGGGGTGCTGAGGGCACCAGTATGCTCGGAGTAGGGGATGGCACGCTAAGAGGACCTAGAAGGAAAACAATAGGCTTATTGTTCTTTTGCTGATACAAAAGAAAATTTGGTTTTTCAATGAACTTCTCTTTCCTCTATCTCTGTGCCAAACGCCCAGAATCCGCAGCCAATGTAGCCTCACCCCAGGCCCATCATCAGTCTCAACTGCTCGTCCAAGTCAGAATGGGCCAGTTACTAGAAAAGCACTTACCGCAAGCCTGGCACTCAGCTATGGTGTTTCGCAAAAATGATGTTTCCTTGACCTTTAGAAATGGGAAGAGGAAAGAAAAAACATTGAAAGGGAGTACCTGATACATAATCCAGGAGTGAAAGAATCCATGTGCAGCAAGCAATTATGCACTTCTTAAAGGAGTTCTAAAGTAACCCTTGCTACGTCTGCTGGAGCCACGTGTTTAACGCACGCGTGTTCCCATTTCCAGAGCTTTGGCATCAGTGTCCCCGGTGGCAGCCCGCGTGGGCCTGGCTGCAGGCTTGCCTCTGCTGTGCCGGGGGCCCCTGCTCCACCGGCTCACACGGACAGTGTCTCGGTAACGCTGAGGCTTGTCTGACCAGACCTCTCGGTTTTACCTGCTGTCTCAGGAGATCCTTCACCTCTCCCAGTAGCTGGTTTAGTTGTGTCATCTGCCCCAAGAACTGCCGATTAAAGTCCCCTAGAGCAACAACAACAGGGAAGGAGCATTCAGCCAGTGGTGGCCATTTGTACTGACTCAAAAGCAAACGATTTCTTGGAGAATTATTATGATAAAACCTAGGGTATAGGAATTTAATTTGCTGTGATTCATTAAAAAAATAATGATCTTGATGTCACTGGCTGGTTCAAAGTTCTTGTGAGTTATGAAAATAAAAAAAAGTGCAATGAAAATGTTCCTTGCCCTGGATTTTGGCACCAGAGCCTGACTTCTGTAGATACCTGCTGTGGGATGAATGTGGACAGCCCACCTTTTGGTGATGGGACCCAGCCCATGTGGAGGCCTGGGGGTTTGTCTGTGTGGATGGAAGTATACAAACCGCCTGTGACCCCGCACCTGTGCTGCTGGCGGCCAGTGGCTCACTTTGCTGCAGGAAGCAGTCTTGCAGGCTGGCCACCTGGAACAGTGAGCCTCTCACCACCAGCTTCAGCTCTTCCAAGAAGTCCTGGAAAAAATCAGATTCATACCACACAGTGCTGATGCCATTCAAAAACCAGTGTGCTTGCATATTCACGCAGCTTTCCTAACAGAGTAGCCCTGTTTGTTCACTTGGACCCTGACATCTTATATAATTTTGTGGGTTTGCATTTTGCCAGCCCTGTCCTTTTTCCTGATGCAACTATGGAAGTTTTCGCCAGTAGCTGAGGAAAATCCCAGCATTTAACTTAGTTTGAGAGTTCATGAGAAGAAGAAAGGCTTTTTCCTTCACAGTAAACAGTTATTTTGTGGCAGGAGCCTTTTAGGATTCATCTGGAATTTGCTTATTGAGTTTAGACTGTAATAAATATTTTATTTATTCATTCCAGTTTTAAAGAATATTGTTTTTAGGATGTCCTGGCGCCAGGTTTTAGAAAAGCCTCTGATTCTCTTGGCTTATGAGAATGAATAATTAATGAATTATTGAATTATTAAATCATAATTCTATGATTATTAGGTAGTTGGCCTCATGATTTCCTTTACTGGTTGATGATAATCATTCATTGTTAGTTACAAAGTCAATTTCCTCACTCCTCTGTTTTGTAGCTTTTACTCATATCCATTATTACATCTATTTAGGACAGAAAAAGATGGTTATCTGCCAATATAAAGCCAGCATTTTTATTTTGGAAAAAAGCTAAAATTTTCAGGGGCATTCAACTTTTTTAATTAGCTAAGTTAAGATGTATTCAATATGTGCTATGTGACAGATAATGTGTTGGACATTGGATTACACGGTCTGTGGAGGCAGGACCATGAGTCTTTTGTCCACTACAGTATCCCTAATGCCTAGAACGGGCCTATTGACTAACTGACTGAATGAGTAGGTGGCTGAAGAGAGAGCACTGTGGTCCAGGCTGACAGTCTAGGGAGTTAGGACTTTTGAGAAAGTTTCAATAACTGTAGTTTCTGAAGACCTTATCATGGCTGACTCCTGGCTTTTAGGAATTGACTTAGGTGGTGGTAGAAAGTAATTTCTGAAATGCCAGTGAAATAATGTCTTTCATTCTAGTTATTTTGGCTATTTAGGGAAGGATTAAAAAAATAAAGTTTAGCATCTCTCTCTATTCATTAATCTTTTCCTCTTATTTAAACCTATACTACATATATTTGTGTGTGCATGTACAAGTATATATGTATATGCAAAAACAAAAAAAGAACCTTGGATTTTAGTTTTCATATAACTTTTGCTTAAAAACTCTTCATATTTTATAAGCACAAAATTCTAGTATCTAGTGTAAAAAATTATCTAAAGAAACCTTGGCATTCCTAGCTGTAATGGAAATTATTACTTACATCCTGCCTCTTCATTATAGTGCAGCTTGTAAAGCACATGTAATAAAGTAAAAATGGAAAATGAGAATGCAAGCTAGAACACAACAATATTATGGACCATAACAGATGAACATAGTTACTGATTTTGGCACTGATCTTCATATTAGATAAAATTCAGGACCTATGACCAATTATCATTATAATTAATGGAAAGACAAAGAATGCTACTTCTTTATGAGAAACAAAGCAATTTCCTGGTGTGCAAACCTAAAACAAATACATGTGGCGGTTTCTATAGCAGATGCAGTGATGTCATGAAAAAAGTACCATCATGTGGCCCAACACAGAAAACAGAGGCAGGGATTTTTAAGGGCACATGGAACTAAGTTGACAAAAAGGTCCTTTTTGTTAGGGATGTTCTGATAAGACCTTGTGAAAATGTTCCTATGGCTTGGCAATTTCCAAACATTATTTTAAATTTTCATTAAAAATAATAAATAGCAGTAGAAAGATTAAAACTATGTCATCCTATCATCCTAGGACAGTCTTTAAGTTTTTGTCATTTATTTCCAACTTTATGCTTGCATCCAAACAGTCCCCATTTATCATCTAAAGCATCTCAATTTTGACTTCACATTAGACTCAGTATTTTTTAAAATTCTGATGCCTAGACACTACTCTCACAGATTTGCTTTCAGATTATCCTGCGGTGGGGCCCTCTATCTGTGGTTTTTCAAGTTGGGCAGGTGATTCTACTATGCAGCCAGAAACTCATAACCACAGCACACACCTGTGCCCTCTCCGAGTCCCAGCAGCTCACCTTTCCACTTCAGAGAATGGTTTGTGGTTCTCACCTGGGCCCTCCTCTGGAAAGTCCTCAACTCAATGGACTCAGGAGTCTGGGAGAGGCCAGAAAAGGCTCTGGGGAGATTGTGAACGGAATCCACTTGAGTACAGTCCACATAGAGCTCTACAGAGCCAGCCCCTCGCTGCAAATTGCTCAGTCTCAGGAGGACCCTGTGCCGCTTGCCGTCCGCTAGCTGCAGGTTGTTGAAAACCACCAAATGGATCTTCCCATCAGTCTTCAGGTATCGGAGGATGGCTGGAACCAAGCACAGATCAGTAAATAATGAGAGAAGCAGGTTGGGGTGGCTTTGGGCTCAAGGGCCTCCTGGTCACAAGGCTGGATCACTGGCACCATAAATATTCATCATCTTGTTTGTGCACCTGCCATTATTCTCAGCACGTGTTGTGTTCTCAGAGAGACAGACAATAAAGTAGCAAATGTCTGGCCTGCGAACCCAAAGGTCGCTGGTTCGATTTCCCAGCCAGGGCACATGACCAGGTTGCAAGCCAGGTCTCCAGCCAGGTCCGTAGCTGGAGGCAGGTAAAAGGCAACCATACATTGATGCTTCTCTCCCTCCCTGCCTCTCTCCCTTCCTTTCTCTCTGGAAATGATAAATAAAATCTTTAAAAAATAAATAAAGTAGCAAATGTGAAAAGAAACAACATAATAGCAGATAGTGATAAGTACAATGAGCAAGCCGAGCCCGTGAAAAATCCACATCCATGCCAGCTCCTGAGGGCATGAATGTATCAATTCACCAAACTCATTGCAACCCTATGACATTGGAATGTCTGATGATGAGGACAGTGAAGTTCAGGTAAATGAAGGAACATGCTCAAAGACATACTAAGAGGCAGGACTAGAATCTGAAACAGGGTGGCTTACTTCATAACTAAATGAATGCTAGGCATGCACAGTTCTTTGCAAGTGTATATTAATTGCATGTAATCTGTCACATTGACCCTCAGCAACCCATCTTCCATTTAACAATGCTCAAGTAGAAAATCAAAGGTATCATGGTTGCAAAACAACAACAACAACAACAACAAAAAACTCACAAAAAACAAAAAACCAGGAGGCTACTTCACTACCTTATTTTCTGTTTGTTTACCATACACATAACTATTCACATATCTTGTTAGGTCACTAAATCAAAATTCATGCAATGTTTAAAATTCTGGCTTTCTGTTTTGCTTTTTACTCTTACTGTCCTGAATATATTGAACCCTGAGTTAAAATCTGTTCTTGGATGCTGAGCCTTTGGAAGTGGAGCCCATTGGGGGAGGTTTACTATAAATAGCAAAGTGATTTGCTTCTAAGGGCTTAGTGAATCTACCAAGAACACCTTCAGCTCCATCTGTGGATACCACTGTCAAACACAAGTTCATCACCAGAAATAAGTCTGGAGACAAGGTTGAAGGCTGAATGTTAATGTCAATAGATAATTAATGCAGTAAGCACATAATTGCAGCTCCAAAGGTCTGAGTCAAAGTCTTTGCCCCAGGGTAGAATCGTTTTAAATTGGTATAACTTTTCTGAGGACAATTTAGTGGCATATACAAAAACCTTAAAGCTGTAGAGATACTATATGGCCCAGCAATGCCACTTCTTGAAATTGGTACCAAGGGCAAAACCCCCCAAATGTACGGATGGACAAGCACATTCATTTCAGAAATATGATAACAAACATTTGACACAACATGTATGTCTTTTGGAAGCCTGGCTACTTAAATAATGCTATAATCATAAAATGGAATGCAATGGAATTATTGTACATTGAAAACACAAAAAAGACTAATGCTAGCAGGGTGGCAATGTAAGAAAAGCTCTTGATTTCACCCCCTTAAAGTCACAAATTGGACAACTATAATTCAACAAAGGATTTCCTGGTCAAAACACAAACACATCTGAGAAATCCACAAGCTGAGGCACCTGAAGGTGGGCGTATCAGAGCAAGTGGGTGAGGCAAAATGGGGAAAGAACAGGGATGGGCATTGCAGAGTAGTCTCGTTCCTTCTGAGCCCCAGCAGACACAAAGGTTGGTAGGAGAGGGTTGGGTTGCAACCCCCATTCCACAGGCCGAGGGCTGATACGCACTGAGGCTGAGCACAGGGGTGGGGAAGCGATGCAAAGGGTGACAGCCACAGTAGAGCAGCCACCATCACCAGGGGAAAAGGAACAACACCACAGGTGTGTGAACCTACGGCTCCTCCCCCTACCACAGCCTGCCAAGCTCCAGCAGATGTAGCAGCAGCAGAGGCAGGTCTTGAAGGGGCAGAGGCAACATTCTAGCCAGAGTGGATTATACTCATTGTGGCAAAAACCAGCGGGGAAATAGGACGAAGCCACATATGTTTGAACCCACCTCCACATGCCTACCCTCCTCCACCCATCATGGTGGAATAGCAGAGGTGGTTGGGACACCTCAGATAGTGCCCCAGGGCTGGCAGCTTCTGGCTGTAGGAAAGCAATGGCAGGAAGTCACAGACCTGGAATGCTATCACCTACCACATCCCATCATGGGGGTGGTGCCTGAAGACCACAGTGACCTCATTATAGAGGCAAAAAGATGCCCACCTTTTAGGGGGAATATGGAGTACTTTCCGTGGCTAATGTGACACTGCCCCACAGAGATCCCAGGAGTCCCAGGAGGGCAGGTAAGAAAAATGCAAAATTGAGCGATAGCACCATCTACTGGAATACAAAAGAAAGACCTTTACTTATAAATCTGGTAATGGGTTAAAGGCAACAAGTACTTCAAAAAAGATTTCAATCCCTCAAATGCCCAAAGAAATAAGCCATGAAGTACCAAGAACAATCAAAGTAGCAAGGTATTTCAGAAAGAAAAAAAATTTAAATCTCCATAAAATAAACTCAAAGACATGGAAGATTAAGATTTAAATGACATAGAATTTACAATGGCAGTCCTGAAAAAAAAATTAACAGGATACATGAAAACTCAGAAAGGCAGTTCAACGAGCTCAGGGATAAAAATCAGTGAACAAAAGGAACACTTTACCAAAGAGACTGAAACATTTACAAAGAACCAAATAAATTCTGGAGCTGAAGAACTCAATAAATGAGATGAAGACTAGAAAGCTTAGGAGCTAAAGCAGACCAGATGGAAGAAAGAATGAGTGACCTTGAAGATAGAAATCTAGAAATGACGCAGGTGAAAGAAGAGAGGAATTGAGAGTAAAAAAATGAAAGAATGCTAGTAGAGCTGACTCCATGAGAAAGAGCAATATAAGAATAATGAGTATACCAGAAGGAGAAGCAAGTGAAAAGGGGACAGAAAGCCTATTCAAACCTCTGGAAAAAGCTGGATCCTTGCATCCAAGAAGCTAACAGAACACCAAATTATTTCAATATAAAAGGACCTTCTCCAAGGCATTGTATAGTACAGCTGTCAAAAAGTAATGACAAAGAAAGAATTCTCAGGGCAGCCAGAAAAACAGAAGCTGTACGCTATGAAGGAAACTCCATTATATTATTATCAGATTTTTTTTAGTAGCATTCCTACAGGCTAGGAGAGAGTGGAATCAAATATTCAAAATATTGAAAGAGAGAAATCACCAGCTAGGAATACTATATCAAGCAAAGTAATCCGTTAGATATAAAGAAGAAATGAAGGCTTTTAAAGGCAAAACCTAAGAGAATTTTACACCCCAAGAATTGCACTACAAGAAATATTGAGGAACAAAATAAACTAATGAGCAAAATAGAACCAGAGGCATAGAATCATGAAACAGAATAATAGCTATAAGAGAGGAGGGAGGAGGTGGGAACTGATTAAAAGAAGGTGAAGGGATTAGTCAAATAACATATATGAAGGACCCGTGGACATGGACAATAGTGAGGGGACTGATCATGGAAGTTGGGGTCAGGCAGGATGGAGGGGGCAATGGGCGAAAAGTGGGGAAACTAACAGCATAAGCAATGAAATATTTTTCAAAAAAATTAAGAAATACTGAAAGGAGTCCCTCTACCCTGGAACAAAAAGACAAAAGGATACAAAATTGTAAGATGACAAACAGATGGATAGAAGAACAAAACTGCAACTCCTAAAATAGGATTTAGACACTTAAATATAACATAAAGGTTAAAGGGGATAAAAACATTAAGAAAAGACTATAGCTTCTGCAATTTGAAAATAAACATGCAGCATAAAAAGCAGTACTATATGACAACAAAAATAATAGGGGAGGAGAAAAAACACTCAACTTGCACAGGTGAATGGAGATACGATGCAATTAGAGGAAAAAGGACTGCTCTATGAATGAAGTTTTTTGCATAAATCTAATGGCAATCACCAAATAAAAATCTAGAACTGAGACATGTAACATTAAAAAAGGAGACACGTCTACGGCCATACCACCCTGAACGCGCCCAATCTCGTCTGATCTCGGAAAAAAGGAGACACCCTGGCTGGTAGCACAGTGGATAAGGTGCCGGCCTGCAAACCCAAAGGTCGCAGGTTCGATTCCCCAGCCAGGGCACATAACCAGGTTGCAAACCAGGTCTCCAGTCAAGTCTGTAGCTGGAGGCAGGTGAAAGGCAACCATATATTGATGTCTCTCTCCCTCTCTGCCTCTCTCCCTTCCCCTCTTTCTAAAAATAATGAAATAAAATCTTAATAAAAAAAAAAGGAGAGAGAAAATGGAGATAAAAATATCATAGAACACCACCAGACTAAAGTAGTAGGCAAAAACACAAGGGAAGAGAAACAATGGAGAGACAGAGCAACCAGAAAACAGATAGATAAAATGATGGCTTTAGGAAATGTTCCTATATCACTAATTATCCTGAAAGTCAATGGACTAAACCCACCAATTAAAAGATGCCGACAGATTATATAAATGAGATCCAATAATATGTTGACTTTAGGAAATCCATCTCAGCTACAAAGACCAACACAAACTCAGTGAAGGGGTGGAAGATGATACCCAAAGCAAACGGTACCCAGAGAAAAGTGGGTGTGGCTATGTTCATAGCAGTCAAGAGATTTCAATATTTAAAAAAAGGTAATGAGAGTCATACAACTTCATGACAAAAATACAAACAATCTGGTTAAAAACCAGGTGGAGAACCTAAACAGACATTTCTCCAAAATGGACATAGAGAAAGCCAATAGACATAGGAAAAGATGCTTCACATCACTAATCATCAGAGAGATGCATATTAAAACCACAATGAGATATCACCTTACATCTGTTAGAATGACTGTCATCCATAAATCAACAATTGGACATATTGGAGAGAAAATGTGGAATAAAGAGAATCCTCATACTGTTGGTGGGATTGCACATTGGTGCAGCCATTATGGAAAACAGTATGGAGGTTCCTCAAAAAAGTTAAAAAATAGATACATCATATGACCCAGCAAACCTACTTCTGGATATTTATCTGAAAAAATTCCAAACCCTATTTTGAAAAGATATATGCACTCCTATGTTCACTGAAGCATTATTTATAATAGCCAAGATATGGAAGCAGCCCAAGTGTCCATCAATAGACAACTGAATAAAGATGATGTGGTGCATATATACAGTGGAATGTCACTCGGCTATAAAAATGAAATCTTACCTTTTGTCCTGGATGGACCTAGGGAGTATTATGCTAAGTGAAATAAGTCCAACAAAGACAAATACTGTACTTCACTTATATGAAGTAGATCTAAAAAACTAAACAAAGAAAGAAAGCAGAAACAAACTCACAGATATAGAGAACAAAGTGATTGTTGTCAGATGGGAGAGGGTATTGGTAGGATGGGTGGAAAGGATGAAGGAATTAAGAAGAACAAGTTGGCAGTTATAAAACAGCCACAAGAATGTAAAGTACAGCATAGGGAAGATAGTCAATAATATCATAATAACTGTACAGTATTGGAGGTATTAGATTTTAAACTGCTTCCTGATACTACAAACAAGAAATTATAATAAATTAAAGCCTTAAATATAAGACCTGAAATAATAAAATAACATAGAAAAAATAGGTATTAAACTTAGGGACCTTGGTCTCAAAATGATTTTTGTGAACCTGACCTCAAAGGCAAGGGAAGTAAAAACAAAATAAATGAATGGAACAACATCAAACTAAAAAGCTTCTGCACTGCAAATAAACAAACAAAAACATCAACAAAACAGAAAAAGGCAACCAAATGAATGTGAGAGGTATTTTCAAATGATACCACTCATAAGTGGCTAATATCCAAAATATATAAAGAACTCATACAACTCAACAACAACAAAACAAATAATCCAATTTAAAAAATGGGCAGAAGACCTGAACACTTTCCTAAGATGACATACAAATGGCCAACAGATCCAGGAAAACATAATCAACTTCACTAGCTACAAGAAAAATTCAAATCAAAATGACAATGAGATACTACCTCACACCTATTAGAATGGCTATAATCAATAAGCTAAGAAATAAGTGTTAGAAAGAATGTGGGATAAAATGAACCCCCAGACACTGCTGATGGGAATATAAATTGGTACAGTCACCACCACCAACAGTGTGGTGATTGCTGCAGGGTGTAGGGGGAGGGAGAGTATAAGGGGACTGAATGGTAATGGAAAAATATACAATAAAGATGAAACTAAAAATTATATAAACATGGGAAAGAAAAGAAAAAATAGTATGGAGTTTCCTTTAAAAATTAAGAATAGAGCTACCATAAGACCCAGCAATTACTCTTCTGCATATCTATCCAGAAATGTTTGGAAACATTTAAAGATATATTTACCCCTATGTTTACTGCAGCATTAATCATTGTGTTCAAGACATGGAAACAATTTAAGTATCCTTAGGTGGATAATTGGATAAGGAAGATGTAGTAGTACATATACACAATGGAATACTCTTCAGCTATGGAAATGGATGAAATATGCTATTTGCAACAACATGAATGGATTGAGAGTGCCTAAGTCAGACAGAAAAAGCCAGGAGCCGCCCTGGCTGGTAGCACAGTGGATAAGGTGCCGGCCTGCGAACCCAAAGTTGCAGGTTCGATTCCCCAGCCAGGGCACATAACCAGGTTGCAAGCCAGGTCTCCAGCCAGGTCTGTGGCTGGAGGTAGGTGAAACACAACCATACATTGATGTCTCTCTCCCTCTCTGCCTCTCTCCCTTCCCCTCTTTCTAAAAATAATGAAATAAAAATCTTTTTAAAAAAAAAAAGCCAGGAGCCATATGATGTCATTCATATGTGGAATATAAAACAAAGTAACAAGTGAATAAACAACACCAAAAAACTCATAGACACAGACAATGATGTGCTGGCTACCAGAAGGAAAGGGAGCTGGGGTAAGGATGAAGATGGTAAAGAGGGTCAAATACATGGTGACAGGAGACAAGATTCTGGGTGGTGAACACACAGGGCAATATACAGATGACGCATTACAGAATTGTACACTTGACATTTACATAATGTTATTAACCAATGTTACCCCAAGACATTTAATGAAAAAAACACAAAAGATACTTCCAGTATTTTGTTCAGTGCAAAAAAATTATGAGTCAGTATAGTTGCATTCAGAAAGAATAATATATCTGAATGTATTATATATCTGAAAGTATCAGCTGTGCAAACTGTTTCAATTATATTGACATTGGCTCGATACCTTTGGGACAGACTTTGTATGTATCTACACATACAGAGAAAATTAGAGGGGATAATACCAACAATAATAACATGGTCAATGCTTGGATGATGGGCTTTTTTCTCTTGCTAATTTTCACTGTCTAATTTTTCTACAAGAAACATGCATCACTTATAGAACATAAAAAAGTAAAAAAGGAAATAAATTACCCACGTATATCCAGAATGTGCTGCTGTCCATCTGTATGATTTGCAACATGTACTCCAACCATCTTTCCTCAGGTACCTTTTCTAGAGAGTGTAAAGGTCAACTTGGTGCTGCCCCATGGAGTAACCAGTCAGGTATACCTGTTTGTGTGTCAGTTTTGCCAAAGAAAATAATCCCTACTATGAAACATTAAGCTTTTTCCCACATTGAATTTTCTAGGTTGATGTTCTCATCTCTTCCAAACTTTGACTAGATTTGCTTTTCCATTTGACCATGGCTGGAGAGGGCCAGCTGGCATCGGGGTTGGTGTTGTACAGAGATGCCAAGAAGAGTCACATAGATCTCTCCTGCCTATGTGGTCACCACCTCTTGCTTACAAAGAGGCAAGAAATGATAGGACTTGGCAGTACAGACTAGCTGGACTATAGAACAAGCAGTAAGACTTAAATAAATATGGTATATTAAGGGAAAGAAAATAGTGGGAAGAAAAGAGACAAATTAAAATTCTTGAGGTGTTTTAAATATGAGGTAGAACTGAATTTTTACCTCTTTATTTAATATTGTTGAAAGTTTATAATACTAATTGTGTGATTGAAAATCGAGGGATACACAGTATGCCCAAAAGGGAGAAAGTAAAACTAAATATGCACTGATTTAATTTTTTTAACTTTTTGAACAGTTTTGCAAATGTCTATAGAGTTTTTAACAGGCCAATAAAAATACCACTTAGACTACCAAACTTCAATTAGGTTGTAGACACATACACTCAATATCCCATTATTCTTGCTATGGCCACAACCTCTGTTCCTCATATTAACAGTTTAAGAAGACACATGTAGCTGCTTAAAACAAATACGGTTGGTTTGCTCCCCAAACTGCAATTTCCGTGGAATTCAAAGGACATGTTTTCACAGATGTCTCGCCTGCTTTTACAACAGGCATTCCAGGGTGTGGGGGCGTGATTTATTTTCATAACTGAATAGCTAAGTTTAATTTTATAACTAGTAACTACTGGAGTACTTTACACATACAGATGTACATCAAATGTTGTAAATATGAACTTTCAATCAATTAAATGATCACATTTAAAGTCTTTCACATATAAAATATAAGATTTATTTATTGGAGTGGCAATTCAAGATTTACGGCAGACAGCAAAACCTACTATTGTGTTCGTTCTGCCAGTTAGTGGTACTTCTGCCTCGCTCTGAGTTGCAATGCAACATTGAAATGACACATTCTTTATGCTCCTAGCTCTTGTGACAATAGCCAGAAGAAGAAAAGGAAAAGAATTATGAAAACTTCCATCTTTACAATGTCTGTTCGCAGAAATATTACCAAGTGCTTTGACATTTACCATCCTCCTTACTTGATCCAATAATTCTCATTTCTCTTATGGTTCCCATTTTCATTTTTCTTGCAAATTCCTTACTTCAGTGCTTCCATACTTATTTTATCTTCAGGGCAATGAGACTAGCAGACAGGCACCTGCTTAGAAAACTCAACATGTTCACATCAGTCATACTGAGTCCAGAACCAGCCTAAAGCTCTGGCCCAGAGCCTGTAGCCTGCAGGCAACCTTCTCTGGGGCAGCACCAGGCAGACATAGTGCCTTCCTCTTCCCTGGTCCCCCTGTCTCAGTGCTCACCTCTCCCTATCCCAGCACGCACACACACACACACACACACACACACAGTGGAGGGTAACAAAACAGAGAACAAAATAAGACCAACATTCCTTCCTCTGGAGGGGTGGAAAAGCCACTACCCTGAGGTTGGGAGGAGTGGTCTTCTCCTGGATCCCCCACACGTCTGTCTGTCCCACCCCAGGGACACCATTCTCAGGATCATTGAATACAACTCTGTTTCTTCAGCTGTGGCACATTCCACCCTCTTGCTCCCTTTTCACTCATCAAAAGCTGAAACACGTTCGTTGCATGATTTCTGCCTCGTTCTCTCACGGGGCTAGTACACAGGACTCTGCACATCTGATTAGAACTGAAGGCTGTAGATCTTTGAATGCCATTTCTGCCTCTACTCTGTTCCATCTCTGGGTTTCTCTGTCATATTCCTGACTCACCTTCCTACTGCAGGTCTCTTTTTGCAGTGTTTTAGGACTGACAGCTGGAGCTTCTTGTAGGACTGTTCTGACCTAGTGATTGCCTTCTCAAAGTTAACACACAAGTAAATAAAATCCTTCAGTAGCTCCCCAGTGGTTTCTAAATAATGTCTAAGCTCCTTGTCCCAGCACTGATCCCAACCTTCCCAACCCCTTCCTGGCCGGCCATGCTGCTGCAGCCCAGCCAGGCTGAACAACCCGATCTAGGTTTTTACCCCTCTCTTTACACCCCTGTGACCAATTTGTAACTGCTCAGTCCCTTTACCATTTTCACCCAGCCCATCCCCTCCTCCCCTCTGCAACCATCAGTCTGTTCTGTTTTGTTTGTTTTAGTCGTCAGATTCCACGTGTTTTTTTCCGGCTTGTGTCAGCCTTATTTTTTCTTCTGTGTGGAATGTTCTCCATAGCTCTCCTGCCTGCTCTATGATCTCTACACATCTGAAGCAAAGATCCAGCTCAAACGCACCCTATTCCTTGAAGTCTTCCTTCTCCCCTATGGTTGAAAGGTTATCTCACTTGTACTCCCATAACACTTTCTGAGAACTTTTCTAGGTGCACATTCCCAGGACTCAGATTCCAGTGATGACTCAGATACTTAATAGCTATGTGACCCTGGGCTTGTTCACTTTACAAAATGTCCATTTACTAAGTGTCTTCTAAGTGCAGTTAATTGCCCTTCTGACTTAATTTCGTTTTCAGTGGTAGTCAAATAAGGAAATGCAAAAGTAACCACAGAAATACAAAAGAGTGTAATAAAATATTATGAACAATTATGTGCCAACAAATTGGATAGTCTGGAAGAAATGGATAAATTTTAAAAAACATACTATTTCCCAAAACTGAATCAAGAAGAAGCACAGAATCTGAATAGACTGATTACAACTAATGAAGCTGAAGCAGTAATCAAAAAAAACAAACAAACAAAAAACCTCCTGGCACCCAGAAGTCCTGGACTGGATGGCTTCATATGAGAATTTTCAAAGAACATTCAAAGAACATCTATCATTCTCAATCTATTCCTAAAAAACCAAGAGAAGTCAGTCACAGAAGGACAAATACCATACAATGGCATTTACATGTGGAATCTAAAGAATATAAACAAACAAAACAGAAAAAGAATCATAGACACGGAGAACAGGCTGATGGTGGCAGAGGGAACAGGGGTCGTGGGACTGAGAAGTTATAAATTGGTACTTCTAAAACAGTCACAGGGATGTAAAGTACAGCACAGGGAATATATTCTTTATATTATAGTCAATAATATTGTAATAGTAAGTACGGTACCAGGTGGGTACTGGAAATATCAGGTAAAACACTGTGACGTATATGGTTGTCTGACCAGCATGCTGTACAGTATACCTGAAACTAATGCAAAATAATATTGAATGTAAACCATCCTTGAACAATGTTTAAATAATGAAAAAACCAAAAAGCAAAGTAAAATTCACTGACAGATAAAAGGAAAATGTAAAACTATAAACTGCTGTACAAATGTATTTGTATAACTGGGCTTATTTTTTATCTTCTCTACAAGAGCATACACTTTGGTACCAGGAGTCTACTTTTACTAGTTTCCCATATACCTTAGAATCTGAGAGTCCCAAATACAACTACTTATTTAATTTAAAAAATAGAGTATCCATATGTTCACTCTGATGTTTTCACCCACAATTTAAAAAAATGTTTTAAAATAGTTTCTATTGGTTTATTTATACAAATCCTTTCCCTCTAAACTCAGCACACCTTTGTGTACTTGACAACTTGGGGCCTGATTTCATGGCTACTTCTCCATGTCTGCTACCAGCCTGACATAGGAACTATGCAGCTTACCCTGAGCAAATACCATCTCAGTGACGGACAGGAGATGAAAAAGCAAACCCAAGCAAACTATTTGAAACATTGCTCTCTTGGGGAAAATTTTTCAAAAGGTGCGTGTTTTGAAAAATGGACCTGGTAGTCAAAAATATGATGTGTTGAATGTCGAAGCAACCAGGCAGCATGCCAACAGTAAAGAACTGGGATGATAATATTTTGTCTACTTGGGCGGAGAAGTACACAGTGACCTGTCCTGCAGGTAGCAAACTCGTGAGGTTAGTCTGGGCCTTTCCGCTTTGCTTGGTAAATGGCTTTGCTCTTTCACACTTTTAAATATATGATGAAAGCCATTGGTGTCAACCTTTCCTCTTTTTTAAAAAATAATTGTACATTAAAAAAAAGCCTTCTTGCCATTAACGTCTCTTGTGATGGATAGTCTTGTTTGCCTTTGTGTATCTTTATGTCTTAAACAGTTGGTCTTTGTAACTTTAGTGCTTTGGAAATATATATATATAAAGTAAATCATCAAGTTGCTTTTCCTGAAAGTCCTTTGGGTGACTCCCAGGCATGATAAATGTAATCTGCGTGTTTTAAAATTTTCTTGAATAGGTTTGAACAAATGCAAAATTTACAGAGTGTGGACACATACAGAGCCAAGGAATCATCTACTGCAAGGAAGCACAGTAATTATATTGAACATCTGCAGAGAGCTTTATATTTTGAGAAGTTCCGAGACTCATCACAGGTGACAAAGCAGTAAGCATAGAACCTCAAGGTCACACTCTAGGAAGAGAGTTGCAAAGCAAGTTCTTAAGCACCCATGGAACCTGTCTATCCTTAAAAGAGCCACAGAATACGAGCCATCCAGCCTAATACTTCACTTCACAACCTCCTTCAGGACAAATGCAGCTTCTACCACCACAGTTCCAGTAACAAGGAACTCATTACTTTATAGAGCAATCTATTTCACATTTGGATTTCCCTCCAAGAATTTTCTAATACAGAGCCAGCATTTGGTTCCTCTGACCTCAGGCTTCCACCCATGGGTCCTAATTTTCCTTTTCAGCGCTATAGACGGATTTAGTCTTATCCTCAATCCAAATGGTATTCTTCAAATATTTTAAGTCATCTTTTATCTCTGTCATGTCTTCTGCCTGGTTCTTCTATTTCTCCAGTTCCTTTAGCTTTATGACTATGATGTGGTAAAAAATGAGGTCCAAAGGAGTGCTGTTTGAGTGACTCTCAAGGTCATCTCTGACTTGTCAGTATCCCTGTGAAATGTGTCCAGAACTAGACACAATATTCTATATGTGGCCTGGATAATTCAGAGTACACTTACTATATTAGCTCCATTACCTGGCCACATGCATGCATTAACAATGCTTTAATTTAAGGAACTTGCTAAAACCATTGCATCCACCCTATCTGCTTGTCCATTCAATCAGCGAACATTTTTGAGCAACTACTATGTCAGGCACTGTGCTCAACACTGATTGGTTCTTAACATTGTTGACTAGATCTTCCACATCCTGTTTTTCTGCAATTTACTTTTCACTCCTATATGGTGGATTTACATCTTCTTCTTGTTCATTTTCATCTGACTGATGGTGGCATATTTTATAGGTCTGGTAGGGCCTTATAAATCTTGATAATGGCACCCAATATGTTTAGCTGTCTTTTCTAGCTTTGTGCCATTTATGAACATGATAAAATACTGTCTCTGTCTTCATCTAATAAGTTGTTAAATGCCCAAGACAGACTTGTCAAAACCCACTAATACTTTGCTATAAGTCAACTTCCTAACTCCTAACAGTACTATGTATCTAGCTTATTCCTTTTAATATTATTCAGAAAGGTATGAGTAAGTTAATAACATTCTTTTCTGGAGTCAAGATACATTATGCTCACAGCAACTTTGTGATCTACCAGTTTAGAAACTTTACTTATTAAAAAAAGAAAAGCAGCCCTGGCTGGTAGCACAGTGGATAAGGTGCCACCCTGCAAACCCAAAGGTCGCTGGTTCGATTCCCAGCCAGAGCAACATAACTAGGTTGCAAGCCAGGTCTCCAGCCAGCTCTGTAGTTGGAGGCAGGTGAAAGGATATCTTTACATGGATGTCTTTCTCCCTCTCTTCCCCTCTTTCTGAAAAATAATACATAAAATGTTTTTTAAAAATGTCTGGCATGACTTATTTTCAGTAAACTCATTTGCCTTCAAATAATCCCAGCTTTCTTTTCCATGTAACCATAAAATACACGAATAATAATATAACCCTCTAGGTTTGTCTTAAAATTCACTAAAATGCTTTCATTTTCTGTATATAACCACTTTAAAATTGAACTCATTTAAGTGCACCTCAGAAGATAAACTGTGAAAGTTAAAAGGAAAAATTAATGTTGAGTTTTTCACACAGTCCTGGTCTATAATAAGGGCTTCATAAACATTATTATAAATGTTTGAGGACCTCATTTTTTTTACCCATCATTATTGGGTTCTGAATTCTGATTTTTAAAATCTTGGATCTCTCCAAAGCTACCTCTCTCTCTTTAGCTCACTGACTTCAGAACCACTGAACTATCTGACACCTGCCCTTAGGCTTAGGAGTCTGACTGGCTCTCTAGTCATTACTGGAAAGTCTTGGAGTTCCCATCATTTCCACAGCAACTAGTTGTCCTTCTGAGGAGATCAAATTAAGACTATTCTTAGTACAGATCAGTAGTTACTAAATAGTCACAGGAATATAGAGTACAGCATAGAAAATACAGTCAATAATACTATGATAGCTATGTATGGTGCCAGGTGGGTACTGGAAATACTGAGGGGAACACTATGCTGTTGTTGTTTTTTTTAAAGATTTTATTTATTATTTTTAGAGAGAGGGGTAAGGGGAGAGGGAGAGAGGAAGAGAGACTTTAACGTATGGTTGCCTTTCACCTTCCTCCAGCTACGGACCTGGATGGAGACCTGGCTTGCAACCTGGTTATGTGCCCTGGCTGGGGAATCAAACCAGTGACCTTTGGGTTTGCAGGCTGGCGCTTTATCCACTGTGCTACCAGCCAGGGCTCAACACTGTTTTTTCACTTGGGGTGCCATTGGTTAATAAAATTATATAGGTTTCAGGTGTGCAAGTCTATAATCCATCATCTGTATATTGTATTCTGTGTTCACCACCCCAAGTCTCCTTCTATTACCATCTATCTCCCCTTTATCCTCCTCTACCTCCCCCTACCCCATAGTCCTCTGGGGACAACCATATTGTTGTCTGTGTCTATGAGTTTTGTTTTTCTTAATCTCAAGGGGAACATTTTGTAAAGTATATGATTGTCTGATGACTATGCTATACACCTAAAACTAATATAAAATAATACTGAATGTAAACTGTAGACGAAAACAAAAAGTAAAAACAATAACAAAAGCAGTTCTTCTCATTTGCTTTTTCTAAAAGGGGAAGCTTTCATCAAAGCTAGCCAAGAAGAGTTCACCAAATCATCATCCTAAAGACAGTTGCCCAGAGAGATATCTATCTCTACCTCATTTTCTCCCTTATTTCCTCTTTCCTTCCTTCTAGAAAAGCCTGACATTCTTACTGAGCTTCTCAGTCTAAAGAAGTTATTATACTTTATATCATTTCCTTCTTGCAATCAACCTGTAAGGCAACTATTAGTCATCTCCACTTCAGAGACAGCAATAAAAACTAACAGCAATTCAGACGTGTATTCATGGTGATAGAATTAAGATTTTCAATTGTGACTCAAATGTAGGATACAAACTGGAAAGTTGCCTTCATGCCAGATACTAGAAAAGCAACAATGATATCATTTATCCAGTCAGATGGTTTCTGTAGAACACTTATTTTCATCACAAAGGTGATTTAGGGAGAGAAGACCTAGAAGGAATTCAAGTATAAGACCAACAAAGTTAGTGCCTCCCATAGAGATGCAAAGTTAAATAAGGAAAGGTGTAAGAAGGAGTTTGAGCTAGGTCTTTGCATAGGATTTTGCTATCTGGAGGTGATGCAGTTCATGGTGGGGAGTAGGGGAGGCAGAGGGCAAGAACACAGCATGGGTGGGCCCAGGGAAAGGTAGTTGGTCTATCCAAATGATAGACAGGGCTGCACAGAGGGTTGGAAGAATAACCTGGAAAGCCTGATTGGGGGTCATGCAGTGGAAAGCCCTGAATGCACTGCTGGGATGTTTATACCTTAGGCAGTTTGGAATGGCAAGCCACAAAAGGCCTCTGGTGTCAGGCATAACTTGATCCAAGTTATGCTTTGTAAACAGTAATGAGGCCATTATGGGTGAGATGACTTGGAGAGCGTGAGAGTAGAAGGAGATTGCTCAGTGGCAAGCTTATTCTTCGCAGTCTTTTAGTGGATTGCAGGAGCTCTTCAAGAGCCCAACCAAACCCTATTTGTGTGATCACCCACTCCCAAATCATGGCCGTTGAGGGAGGGAAGGATGAGCTCTATTTCTTACTCAGGTGTTTTAAGTCAGTAGAGATATACCCTGATTTTTCCTGTTTCACTGTCTCCCATGCAAATCAAGAGAACAGATCAGCAGAGCCTTGCCAGTTGGGTGGTGATTGGGGTTCTTCTTCCAGGATGATTCTTCCCCCCACCTCCTATAAACTATGTCAGGTCTGCATGCCCAACCCCTGGATACCGCAATGGGGAGTCACCACCACGTTTCATATCTTTTCCTTGGACTTGTTGGACCCAGTGATGTTTTCTTGTTCCAGTCAGAGTTGGCTGCTGCTCCTTCCTAGAGTTTTCAGGTTCACCAGTGCTGGTAAATCTCTATACCTTTTCCTTTTGCTCCAATGAAACTTCCCTGCTACATTCTTCAACTCTCTAAACTCTCATACTACTATCAATTCCTCTTGGTTTTCTGGGAATTTTCATTTGTGGATAGTTTTCAGGCCCTTTAAAAAATATATTTTCTAAGAGCTATTGTTCATCTCTAATAGGTTGAGGGGTACAGAGGGGTCCATCGTCCCTTTCCTCTCCCCCTCTAACATGGTGATCAACTGAGACTTACAGCAGAATCATATGACTGGTGATTCTTCAAAGGAAACAAACTAGCTGCCCTCTTACCTATCCATCTTCCTGCCCATGTATCTAACATTACCCCTTGCTTACTAAACAGAAAGCACCAGGTCAGGGTGAGCTGTCTCCTTGTGTTTCCAGGCAACAGATTTTCCAAGGTAGGTTCATATATGCTGGCCAATTTAGAAATAGAGGGTGAGATTCAGTGAGGGTGAAAAGCTAGAAGCAGAGTTCTTCGCTCTACATAGGGCCTTTTAGCCACTCAGCTGTGTGAGCTGAAAGAACAATCTTCCGTGCATTTAAACAAGACAGTTTAGTGAGAAGCTACTGCTGTTTGGATGAAGAGCAGCTTCTACAGATCACAACCTGAGTAGCTGGGTTGTTAGAAGATGAGCAGTTCCTTCACTGGATGTCAGGCAAAATGAGGCTGAGTCAAGGCAGAGAGTTGGTGAAATTACCTCTCATCAGGACTGAAGGTGGGGCTGGGGGAGCAGGAATGGTGGAACCACGAACACAAGAACCATGTGCCCAGACTCTGCTATGTAAATTCTCACCACAACCCCTAGAAACTGTGAGGCAGAGAGAACGCAGCCTTGTGAGCCAGGTGGGAGAAGGGAATGAAGGTATTGGAACTTGACATGAAGGAATGGGTTAAATCCTCATTCCTTCTTGCTTTTAACTCTCTAATCCCATGAAAGCTAAGAATTAGGAATGTCTGCCAGCCCCTAATGCCTGCTGATGTAAGTGTTCATTTACAATTAGAATCTTAGATTCTGGAGCACTGTAAGTATCTATGTACTTTGTAAAACAAACCAAAATAAATGTAAAAATCAAGCCAGAGGACTGGTCCTCTTAAAAATTTAAAAAAAATTAAAAACAAAAAACATATCTGTTGCATTTCTCAATAGGAGGAAACAGGTGTCCCCAGGGCATGGGTAGAAGGGAGAGAGATGAAAAAATAGTGACCTTTTTCTTTGACAGTAATTTTTCAGTACTTGTAGTAACTCATTTTGACAGTAAAACATTTGATAGCAGAGGGACCAAACAGGTGACAGACTTGTGTAAACTGGCACAACATAGGTGGAAAAGAGAGCTGTTCTTTTAGTTCTCCTGACTGAGGTATAATCTTTCCTTTAAGTCCAGGAAGGTGCTTGCAGAGCTAGGAGTTAGGTCTGCTGGGTAAGATGTTTCCAAGGGAACACAAAATGGTGTGGTTAACTAATGAACTGAATGTTTGTGTCCCCCTAGAATCCCTATGTTGAAGTCCTACCCCAATGTGATGGTATTAGGAAGTGAACCTTTGGGAGGTGATTAGATTTAGATTATGGCATGAGGGTGGGACCCCCATGATGGCATTAGTGCCCTTATAAGAACAGGAAAGGGAAAAGCTTTTCCCAGCAGCATGCAATGAGGAAAGGTCGTAAGAGGACATGGTGAGAAGGTGGCTGTCTACAAATCAGGTCCCAGGTTCTCACCTGGCACCTTGATCTTGAATTTACCAGCCTCCAGAACTGGAAGAAGTAAATGCCTGTTGTTCAAGCCACCCAGTCTCTGGTGTTTGTTGTAATCAACTAAGATAGTGGCCTAATTATCCTGGGTTTGATCCCTTCTAGAGCTGGATCCAGAATAACAAGAGGGACGTCATAGGGCATGTTAGCCACAGGCAATTCTTCATTCTTTCTCCCAACATCAATTCAGTTTTCCTTTATAGGCAAATGTACAATTAGAAGAATTTGGCATTGGCAACTGAAACGAGTAGTGGATGAGAACAAACCAATTGTACCAGGGAACCATCTTAAGAAAAGCAGATCTCAAATCCTGGAATAGAAAAAGAGGATTTTAAAGAAAATGATTTCTACAAATTTGCTTACCTTTGTTTAAGCGTCCCATCACAGTAAATTCAAAATATTTGCTGTTGTCAGTTGAAGAGTAAAGGCCAAAGATATTGGCGGAGCTCTTTGTCTGCAGCTTGAAGGTGGCGATCACGTAGAGCTCATTCAGGGTGGGGTCCATCAGGATGGGCCGCAGAACACCCGGGTTCAGCCTCTGGCTGGAGGATGGGAGAAGGTCAAACACTGGGGAGAATGGAGAAAAGGGGATCATCAGTGAAAGATTCAACTTTGGGGAAAGCACTTTTTTGAGGAGGGCAATTAGTCAGAAAGATATTAAGTAATGTAAACTAAGGTTGTAGTCATTTTCCACATTGCCAGCCTCCCTAGTTCTTCTTTAGTATAAAGTGGCTGGACATTTGAACCAAAAGAAATATGGCACAATATTTATAATTTGGTGATAGCCCCCAAGATAGTACTAAGTTTGTAAACCCCAACATACATTTGGCTGAACAAGTGGCTTTGAAAATGCTCGCTGGGCAAAACACTGAAGGCTTAAAGTATAAGGTGGACAGGTGAGAGCATTCACATCACTGCTTTTCTCAGGTCCCTGACTGGTGAATTTCTTGTGTCCTTGGGGTTCCTCATGCACCTCTGGGACCACAGCTGATTGTATTTTCCCGGGCGGTGATTAATGACACAGGGACTTCAGAGAAAGCATGAATGTGGGGGAGATAGAGTCAGAAAAAGTGGTTTGCTACTTAGTGAAACCTAAGTGTTCCCTTTGTGTATTTACAGTTCTCCAATATTTCTCTGGTAAAAAAAATCCCAATGTGGAAACAAAACAAAACAATAAAACTATGTAGTCTCTATTTCTTGACTGTAACCTGAATGATAGAGTTGGTGTACAAAAACTAGTTGCTTTTTTTCCCCCAAAGATTCCATTTCATTATTCTTAGAAAGAGGGGAAGGGAGAGAGGCAGAGAGGGAGAGAGACATCAATGTATGGTTGCGTTTCACCTGCCTTCAGCCACAGACCTGACTGGAGACCTGGTTTGCAACCTTGCTATGTGCCCTGGCTGGGGAATCGAACCTGCGACCTTTGGGTTTGCAGGCCGGCGCCTTACCCACTGTGCTACCAGCCAGGGCTTTTTTTTTTTTTTTTTTTTTAAGAAAGAGGGGAAAGGAGAGAAAAGAGATGAGGAGAAACGTAGATTGACTGCCTTCCCCCAGCCCTACCCCCGTTCCCCCACAGGGTTGATGAAGAAATTGCTAACTTAAGTTATATTATTTTCAATAATTTTTAAGAACAATAAACACAATAATACTTAAATGTTGGTAAGGGTTCAGGGAAATGGGAACTCACATATCGGTGGGTAAGATCTAATTAGTATAAACATTTTGAAGGCAGTTTAAACAGAAGTATCAAGGGCCCTACGCCATGCATGCTTTTTGACTTAGCAACTCTGCTTAAAGGAATTTATCCTAAGGAAATAATGGGTAACCTGGTCGATTATTTAGGTACAAAGATACTGACCACCAGTGGTAATGCTAGAATTTCTGTTAAGGAGGGAATTATGTCAAATTTCAATGGAAGAGGTGGGGAACCTGCAGCTCTGTTGGTAGGGCACTTTGTTACGGAAGCAAGTGTCCTTAGCAGGGAAAGAAGGGCTTGACAGAGATTGAGACACCCTATGGCATTGCAGTTGTTTAACACATTGTTATTTATAATATCAAAACACTGGCAAAAAGGGGATGGATGTAATACAACAACAATAAAATTAAAAAACAAAACAAAACACTGGGAACAATTTGTATTAAAGCCCTGGATAAATATGTTTGGCTCTTCTAAAAAGTGGGATATTAACTATAATAAAGGCTGTGTACCTGAATAGTCACAGGCATGGAAAAATGTTCATGATATATTCATTGGAGAGAAGATTGTAAAACTATACATATAACAGGATCCCATTTCAAATATATATTTGCATAGAAAAATATTTGAAAGACAATACGACAAAATACTAATATGAATAATAGCTACATCTGGCTTAGGTTATAAATGTTTAAATTTCCTTTTGCTTAACCAGTTTTCTTTTCTTTTTTTTTTTTTTAATTTTATTGTTGTTGTATTACATCCATCCCTTTTTTTCTCCCCTCTGTCCCCCTCCCCACCCATCCTCTTTTTTTTTTTTTAAACAATGAACAGGTAGGTGTTGCTTTCACATTAATAAAAGAAAAGTTTTAATACAAATGGGCAAAACCTACTTAAGAAAGTTTACTCTTTTTTAAAAAATTAATTTTTGTTATTTTAAAAAAGATTTTATTTATTGTTTTTAGATAGAGGGGATGGGAGAGAGGCAGAGAGGGAGAAAGACATCCATGTATGGTTGCCTTTCACCTGCCTCCAGGTCTCCTGGCTGGAGACCTGGCTGGAGACCTGGCATGCCACCTGATTATGTGCCCTGGCTGGGAATCAAACCAGTGACCTTTGGGTTACCAGGCCGGCACCTTATCCACTGTGCCACCAGCCAGGGCTGAAAGTCTACTCTTTTTAAAAGACAACGTGTTCAGTGGATTGGTGTCAGTTTGTGAACCCAAGAGTCGCTGGTTCAATTCTTAGTCAGGGCACATATCCTGGTTGCAAGCCAGGTCTCCAGCCAGGTTCCCAGCTGGAGGCAGGTGAAAGGCAACCATACATTGAAAGTTCTCCCCCTTTCTTCCTCCCTCCTTGCCCGTCTCTCTGAAAATAGCGAATAAAATCTTTAATAAATAGATAAATAAAAGACAGCGTGTCTTCAGGCTGAATGTGTTGCTTCTTTCATGTCCACCCAGGACCTTACACAGTGATGAATTTACCACTAGAAATGTTGGAAAGAAAGCACAACATCTGTTATGTGTTCCTTCTAGCACCCCACTTCCCCCAAACATGAAGACTGCTGCTACTGTACTTCAAAAGAGAAGCAGACTTTTCAAATGTCCAGAGAACTGGAAACTTCACATTTCCACCAGTGAGGACATATGTTTAAAAGTTCTAGTCAGGACAAGGCATCTTCAGAAAAGAAATGTGTGTTTAAAGTGTGGGAATTGCATTTAAAACTAAACTCAAGAGCTCCTGAGTCTTGTTTTGACTATGATCACTTCCATAATTTAGCTCAAGCTAAATTTACCGTACTCCAATCTGTTTGTTTCATCTAATGCACTGGCTTCTGTCTCAAGAGGCAGAGCTGGGATTAGTTAGTAATGACTTTGGAGAGTGCTTTGAAAAGGAAATGAGGCTTTACAATTTTCATGTTATTACACTTTAGTAATAGCACCAGGATCTAAGCACAACCTTCTAGTGTTAGAGGTGAAATTACTGCTATCAGAGAGCCTAACTACCATGTTATGAAAACTGAATGCATACTAATAAGACTAACAAAGCTAGCTCAGAGGAGGAAGGAGATAAGGAAATTATCCAATTCAGCTGATAGTTGCAAGAGTAATTAACTCAATAAAAGAATCTATCAGAAGCTTGACTAAATCAGATAATCTACAGCAACTACATTAACCAGAGAATATAGGTAGTATAGCTTGATTTCAAGTCTCCATAAAACAGGCAGCTCTGTTGCCCTGGCCAGGTGGTTCAGTGGGTCCTCCCAAACATCGCAAGGTCACAGGTTCAATTTCCCATCAGGGCACATACCTAGGTCACATACCTAGGTCACAGATTTGATCCCCAGTCAGGGAGTAGGGAAGGCAACCAACCAATATCTGTCAGTCTGTCTCTCTTTTTTCTCTCCCCCTTCCTTGTCTCTTTCTCTCCCTACTCCCTTGCTCTCTCTCTCTTTCTCTCACATCAATAAACATATTCTCTGGTAAGAATTTTAAAATATGTAAGGAACCAGGTAGCTCTGTCTAAGCAGAAGTAAAATCCATGCCTGTAGCTCACCAGGAAGTAGGGTGTTCAAATGTCAAAAATTCATATAACCTAAAATACTATAGCTATACATTCAAACCTGCCTAATAATGTCTGCAATAAGAAAACTCTTGAATTATGTTGAAAAGCTGCCTTTCTGACACCAATGGTAACAAGAGCAAGTGTAAATGAGTGGAACTACATTAAACAGCTTCTACACGACAAAGGAGACCATTAAGGCACTGAAAAGGCAACTTACTGAGTGGGAGAAAATATTTGCATATCACATATTTGATAAGAAATTAATATCCAAAATATATAAAGATCTCATGCCAAAAAACCCCAAACAATCCAATTTAAAAAAATGGGTCTAAGACATACTGATGGTCAGTGGGTACATGTGAAGATGCTCGGCACCAGTAATGAAATGCAAATCAAAACACAACGAGCCATCACTTCACACCTGTTAGAAAGGCTAATTAAAAAGATAAACATCAAAAGTTGGTAAGGGTGTGCAGAAAAGGTAACCCTATTCATCCTTGGTGGGGATGTAAATTGGTACAGCCACTATGGAAAACTATGAAGTTTCCTCAAAAATTTAAAAATAGGGCCCTGGCTGGTATAGCACAGTGGATAAGGCCTGCGAACCCAAAGGTCGCTGGTTCGATTCCCAGCCAGGGCACCTGACAAGGTCTCCAACCAGGTCTGTAGTTGAAGGTAGGTGAAAGGCAACCAACCATACATTGATGTTTCTCTCCCTCTCTGCCTCTCTCTGAAAATAATAAAAGTTTTTTAACAAATTAAAAATAGAACTACCATATGATCCAGCAATCCCACTTCTGGGTATATATCAAAAACACTAACTTGAAAAGGTACCTGCACCACCATGTTTACTGCATCATTACTTACAACAGCTGAGATGTGGAAACAACCTAAGTGTCCACAGATGGATGAATGGATACAAAGATATGGTATACATATACAATGGAATATTACTTAGCCATGAAAACGATGAATCTTCTCATTTGTGACAACATGGATGGGCCTAGAAGGTATTACGCTAAGTGAAATAAGTCAGACAAAGATCTCACTTATATGTGGAATCTAAAAAAAATATAAAACTAAGCTCATAGATACCAAAAATAGATTTGTGGTTACCAGAGGTTGGAGTTGAGGGTATGTGTGTGGGCAAAATAGGTGAAGGAGACCAAAGGTAAAAGGTTCCAGTTATAAACCAAATAAGTCTTGTGGAGGTAATATACATCATGATGACGATAGTTAATAATTCTGTATTGTATTATTTGAAAGTTGCTAAGAGTAGATCTCAAAAGTTCTCATCAGAAAAAAAAGCACATTTGTAATTATGTATGGTGATTGATATTAACTGAACTTATTGTGGTGATTATTTTGCAATATAGTTATAGAATTATGTACACTTGAAACTAATTTAACATTACATGTCAATTATACTTCAGTTAAAAGTGAATACATATTATGAACTTCAGCATTTCAAATATATCAACACAGACTAAAAGCAGTACAGTACCCCTGCAACTACATCTCTAGTTGCCTGGTCTGGAATCAAAATGGGTTATTTGGTGAAATGCAAAGTTTAAACCGGTGATTACTACAACGGGAGGGGAAGGAATTTGAGATCGCCCTCACAGGCCAGCATGCTAGCTTGGTGAGGATGAACTTTTACTTCAAGTGTATCTCTTTCCCAGCTTTATTTCCTTAGTAATAAATCAACCTGGGCACCAACACCAAACAGATGAAGGTCATCACCTAGGATCTTCTCTTGCTTAAACATTGGGTTGGCCAAAAAGTTCAGTTAGTTTTTGTTTTTTTTTTCCATAAAGTGGCTCTAGTAGCACTTAGTTGTCTTCAACTTCATTTGAAACAATTTTGTTAGACTGTATTGTGACAGCAGACATATCAGTGTGCATTTAAAAAGAAATTTATCAAAATTGGTGAAATTTTGTGCAGCCATTTTAATATTGAAGATGGAAGAAAAGAAGTGACATTTTCAGCATATTATGCTTTGTTATTTCAAGAAAGGTAAAACAACTGAAACACATAAGATTTGTGCAGTGTATGGAAAAGGTGCTACGACTGACTGATCAAATGTGTCAAAAGTGGTTTGCGCTGGGGAGTTGTCTTATGCGATGGAAAATGTTTAGCAGCACCCCTGGCCTTTACCCACTTGAAGTCAGTAGTGGGAGATAGCTGACATACTCAAAATATCCAAATCAATGAAGGTATTGGTGAAAATGAAAATTGTGTCTTTTATTTTATGGGAAAAGCTAAACAGATTTTTTTTTCCAACTCAATATTTTCTTCCTTTTGGCCTTCACAAAAAAAATCTGTTTAAGCTTAATTGCTTTCTGCCTAATGGTTATTTTCATCCCATCTCACAAAGGGGTTTGAGGTTTATTCAGGTGTCCTTTCGCTGCAATTTTTGAGTTTTTACTTCTTCATAGAGAAAGACCGATTTCTCAGCCCTTCTGTTCTGTTTTTCTCAGGAAGCCAACTCCCCTAAGGAGGTTTGGGGGTTCAAGCAAAGTTAGAGCAGAAAAGGCCAGCGGCAAGGCAAACAGAATAACGCTGCGCCTTTCTCAGGCATGTAGGTCTCAGACTATCTGGTGAACATCGCTCCAGCCTCAGGGAAGCATTTAGGGGGCCAGAGGAGAGGAGTGGGCCAGCCAGATTAAGATACAGGGGGCAGAACCCCGGCTTCAGCCTACTCCAGACGGGGCATGTCACACAGAGGTCTAGGAACAGTATGGTGGGTCAGCTAGTAAACCCCACGTCTTGGCATAGACTGGAATTAAGTTTTGCACCTCCAAAACGGTTGTTTAAGGAACTGATCTTACAGTGTACAATGGGAGTCTCAGAATTCCGTACTCTAGCCACGGCTTCCAATCAAACATACCTTGACTTGGGCCCCAGAAAGCCAAAGAGGTGCCCAGCGAGGCCCCAGGAGCCAAGACCTCCAGGTGGTCTCACCACTCATCCAAGGGAGCACTGGACGGCGGGCTCCGCGAATGAGGGGCCTGGGTCACCCCCGCAGCAGCTTGAGCCCACTTACCCTGGGGGGCCTGGGCGCCGGCCCCCAGCCACGACTGCAGGGCCAGGTGCAGCAGGAGGAAGGTGGCTCCACCCGGTGCCAGCATGTTGGCTTTCTGCCCGCGCAGAGACCGCAGCGTTGGTCCTGCTCTAGGTCCTCCAGCCGCGCGCTGTGTCTGGGTGGGACCCTGGGCGGAGGGCGCAGGTGAAGGGCGCGCGGCGCGGCGATGGAGAGGGACCCGCGTTCTGGAGTGCCGTCGGGGGCGGCGCTCGGGTCCTGGCGCTGCAGAGCTGGTGCGCTGTCGGCTGGGCTGGGCGGCGGCGGCCCGGTGCTTTATGGCCCCGCGGGTCCGGGGGAGGGGGAGGGCCGAGGCTGGGGCGGCCCCCTTGGCTGGGATCCCCCTTTGCCGGGAAGAGTGGGAGCGGCCGGAGCGGGGAGCCGGGGCAGCCGAGAGGGAGGCGTGAGTGTGGGGACGCGCAGGAGCCTCGGACCTTTCCTGTCTGCGGGTGGGCGTGTGGGCGCCTCGGACGGCAGCGGGGTTAGGAGCGGGCTGGAGAGTAAGGGCAGCAGGGGCCGGTGAGAGGCGCACGGGAGGGCAGTGTGGAGATGAAGGGGAAGGAAAACGTGAAAGGACGAAGGAAGTCTCACTGACCTGCTAGCTTTGGACACGATCAGTCCCTCCACCTCGTGTACTCCTTTTGTTTCAGGACATCGTTTGGGCAAGCTTTTAACAACCTACATCTTGGGTTCCCTTCTGAACGAAACCTGAAGGCTCTCGGGAACTTTTCTCCTAAAGTGGTAAAGAAATCAAATTGGCTTCTTTCATTGCTTCAAGCCTGTCTTGAATACCTCACCTGCTGAGTGTTTTTCCCATCAAGTTGTGAGTCCTGCACAATGAACGTTTGACAACTTTTGTGTTTTTAAGAGGAAATAAAACATCTCAAGGAGTCCATCCAGACAGAACTATTTACAGGACAGTGGTGCTTTATGGAAATTTATTTTCAATTCAGTTTATATCTGTCCTGTTCTACTGATCCCACGAGACAGTTTAGAGGTATGGGAGTAGGTAGTTCTCTTTGAGAACCTCAAAGAGAGGGAAGAAACGTTAAAAAATTAGTCCTGGCTGGTGACACAGTGGATAAGGCACCAGCCTGCGAACTCAAAGGTTGCTGGTTCAATTCCCCAGCCTGGGCACATAACCAGGTTGCAAGCCAGGTCTCCAGTCAGGTGTGTGGCTGGAGACAGGTGCAAGACAACCATACATAGATACATAGATGTCTGTCTCTCTCCCTTCCCCTCCCTCTAAAAAAAAAAAAAAAAAAAAATTAGTCCTCCCCCTAGGCAAAGCTCCATAAAAAAAAGTGGATTAACCAAAAGAAAAATATTTCAGAACAATGGCAAATTTTTCCCTTTGAAGTAATCTTGACTATTGGAGAAGATCTAGCTAAGAATTTCTACCCCATCTTAATGCTCAAAGAATTTCTTTCCAAGTTTAAGAAGCTATCTGCCACAAGGTGGAAGATTAACTCGTCAGTTTATTTCCAAACTGTGCAAGAGTAACCCCTCAGCAATTATGATTCTATTTACAGTTAATGACCCAGAGGCTTCTGAAGTATCTTTGGAGCTCTTCTCCATTTAAGGCCTATTATTCTAACCCAGGTTTCATTTAGTGCCACATTACACGCAAGTTACTGTATGGAATGAAACACAGCATGTCTACATATGAGAACACTGAAGAGACAGAGGGTGTACATGTTTCCAGCATAATCTAATGAGATGGATTCGACTAGAGAATCCTTAGGTCTCCATACTGTGGCCCTAGGAGTGGTGGGTTAAAGGGGGCTCTAGGCTCATAATTTTTGTTTTAGGAACAGCTTTGAGAGTAAGCAGGACCAAACTATAAGTTACTTGAAGAAGATACTATTTTTTACTCTGTGTGTGTGTGTGTTTTAAATCAATTTTTCAAGTTATTTTCAGTTCCTAGCAAATTGCCAGAAAAATAGCTTGCATGGCTAGGCATACAATAAATGTTGGATGAAACTGGATGACTACTGAGTGTAACTGAGCAACAAAAGAATCAAGTGACTTTCTGCTAGATCAACAGAACTAGTTTTGTTTTTTTTTTGTTTTTTTTCCTAAAGAGTCTGTGTTTTGTCCTGGCCGGTGGCACAGTGGATAAGGCACTGGCCTGCGAACCCAAAGGTCACTGGTTCAATTCCCAGCCAGGGCAACATAGCCGGGTTGCAAGCCAGGTCTCCAGCCAGGTCCATAGCTGGAGACAGGTGAAAGGCAACCATACATTGATGTTTCTCCCTCTCTGCCTCTCTTCCCTCCCCTCTCTCTGAAAATAATAAAATCTTTTTTAAAAATCTTAAAATAAAATAGTCTGTGTTTTAATGAAGCCATTCACTGGAAAATCTCAGTCAGCTTTTTCTTTGGGCCCTCAGAATTAAAAGGAAATTTGATTATAATAGAACATATTAAGTTGGCTATGAATTGATGGTAAAGGAAGTGAAAGAGTTAATCAGTTTCTTTTCTATGCCACCTCATCAGAATGTCAGTTGTTGTACTTATCACACTTAATTTTATTTTAATAAGGTTAATTTGCTTACATTTTCCCCAATATCAGACTGTCTGCTCCTCAGCACAATCTCATTTATGTTTGTAGCCCCCAATTCCAAGTGCAGTGCCTAGCACCTAAAAGTGAGCTCACTGAAATGCCTTTCCTTCTCTTAACATGGATAAGAGGTTGTGATATGTTAGTGATCCATTTGTGTGGCAGGTTGCAAAAACAGCCTCAATTCTGTGTTCTTCTGTATACACATCCTTTGCCTCCCATTTTGAGTATAGCCTTGGGCATCCAACTAACTTGGACAATAGTGTGTTAGACAAAGTGCCACAATATGAAACTTAGAAAGTGCGTGTGTGATTGGGTTTGCTTCCTCCTATCCTTATGCCTTTGCCTCAGTAGCCGGAATGGCTGCACTAGCCTGTTGGAGGCTGAGGGACAGAGCAGAGCTGAGGCCCCACAGTCCCCTGGGCAAAGGCAGTTGAGATCACTGACCGCCGGCTCAGACAGGTGTGTGCGACAGGTGTGTGCATTCAGGCAGGAGGAGCCAAGTTGTCCAGGCAACTCCAGACGTGAGCAAAGGACCGCTGATTTTCGTATGCTATTCAGCTTTGGAGGCTGTTTGTTATGTAACATTATAGCAATAGATAACTGATAGAGTTGGTTTCCTTCCATTTCTAGCTGTTGTAATGCAGAGTAGGACTCCATTTTTTTTGGTAAGATTTTATTTATTATTTTCAGAGAGGAGAAGGGAGAGGGGCAGAGAGGGAGAGACATCAATGTACGGTTGTCTTTCACCTGCCTCCAGTTATGGACCTGGCTGGAGGCCTCCATTTTTGATGTTTGCTGACAGCTTTTAAGCTCTACAACTCCCCTCAGCCCTACATCTGAGCAAGCTGGTAAGAAAGCCTGGGTGCTCTCTGCTTAGGTGCTGGCAGGAGGTTCAAACTGTGCAAGCCCTAGAATGTGCACCGGAACCCTCGCCCCAACCCCCTCCCCTAAACACCGTAAACCGCCCACAGCCAGCCTCCATTCCCTGCTCCCCCAAGCCTTTTTCAGACCACCCTACTCTCCTCACTAAGTGAGTAATAAACCTTTTCAAACCCTTTGGTTTCATGTGTGGCATCATCATTGATCTCGACATCCAAAACCAATTTTGGGTGTGGGGGTTCCTACCCACCTTGCTTCTGCTGTTCTTTAGAACAGATTTTTCCACTTGAATTTTTTTTAAACTTTATTAATTTCTTGGTGTTGTATTACAATTGTTTCATTCCCCCGCCCCATTGCTTCCCCCTACCCCACCCACCCCATCTCTTCACCTACATTCAATCCCCACTCATTGCCCATGTCCATGGCACTTGAATTTTTGATGGAAAGAGAAATGAAAAGATAATCATTAACATTTAAAGACTGTGTAAAGGAACTATGGTTTACACTCTAACGTGTGGTGACATTTACACCATGGTGCTGGAAAACGTCGACTGTTTAGTTCCATGTTAATCGCAAAGGAAGGTGCTTGATTAGGTGACAAGAAAATCGCTTCTCTAGAAACTCAGGAGCACAAATAAGGGCCCAGTAAATGAAGCAGGGGGGCTTTTGATTAGTGTGTAATTAAAAGTCAAACACTTGTTTTTCTCCCAGAATTTGTCAGATATTTTGCTTGAGCAATGAGGTACTAAAGCTTGGTGAAGAAAGAAAAGTGCGTAAAATCACTCATTTGCAATCTCACTAAGGGTTTAAGTAGACTACCAAAAAACTCTCATTAAACTTTTAAAATATACTTCATTAAAAACGGTGTAAAAATGCCTTAGAAAAATAACCAGAAATGCAGCCGTGAGGACATTGTTATAAATAATAACTTTGTCTATCTAACTGGAAGTCCAGAGAGAGTTTTGACAACTCGCATGTCTTAAAGTAACTATTCCATTAAACAATATATTAATCTATTCACATGATGGGTCCTGCAATGTCCAGTGTCCAGTAATAACAATGATTACTGGGTCAGAAAAACCCCAAAGTTAGTGCCAGATGTCTAACCGTATTTGCTATGGAAATATGCAGAATGCACTGAAATAATAAGATATGAAGCAAACTTGCAAAATACACTAAAATTCTATTCATTTGGGGTTTAGAATTTGGGCTACTTTTATTCGAATTGATTGAAGTTGACCTATGTGGAAAAAAGTTTTGTAAACAAGTGAGTAATATTACTTGAATTCCTGGGGGTGGGGCATGTTTAGCCTGACTAAAAGAACTGACATGTGAAAAAGTTTAGTAGTTAATTATCAATAGGAAAATTGATACTGCTAATTATAAATGACCCCTAACACGCTCATAAAGTAGCTGAAATAAATATATGCAGTTTTTTAAAAGATTTTATTTATTTATTTTTAGAGAGATGGGAAGGGAGGGAGAAAGAGAGGGAGAGAAACATCAATGTGTGGTTGCCTCTCACATGCCCCTAACTGGGGACTCAGTCCGCAACTCAGGCATGTGCCCTGATGGAGAATCAACCGGTGACCCTTTGCGTCACAGGCTGGCGCTCAACCCATGGACCCACACCAGCCAGGGCTATGCAGTTTTTTTAACTGTAAGTTTAAAAATTATGTGGGTTTGCTTGCTATCCAATCATTGACAAAAGTATTGTGTTAGAATACTTGCCAATCAGGCATGAAATCTTAATTAGAGTTTTTCTCATTAATTAATCAGTAATCCAACAAATAACTACTATGTGTCTATTTACTAATTTGTTCAATAAATATTTGTTGTCAGCATGTGCCCAGAACTTTTAGACAGTGGTCATACAAAGATGAATGAGACCCAGTTCTTCAGCTCTTAGCCTACTCAGACAAGCAGATGATATAAATAAAATAAGGGCTGTGATAGACACGTGCCCTAAAAAATAAGAAAATGTTGAGGAGAAAGCAGCTTGCAGTTAAGAGTGAGTTAGAAAAGACTTCTTCGAAGAGCTGGCTTTTCATTTGGGCTGTGAAGGAAGGAGGCGTCTCCATGTGACAAAGTAAGGGAGAAGCATTGCAAGCAAAGGGAATTCATGTTTTGTGCAAGACTAGGGAGGGAGATGTCAAGCTGTTCATTCTGATATCAGGGGTTCTGGCCTGGGCAGACTGGAATATTGTAGTGCCATTCTCCAAGTTCTAAGGGGTAGCTGATGATGTGGCTTGGCCATGTTGTTTACTGCATCATTAACACATTCAAATAGAGCTGTCCAGCAGGCATTTAGTTACATGGGAGAGAGGTTTACAGGTGTGGGCATCATTAATTTGTAGGTAGCGATGAAAGCCATAGGTGTAGATGAGATTAAGAGGAGTGTAAGATGAGGAAAGAACACTGAGGAACATTAACATTCAGAGACCAGTAGAGAAGGAGAGGCCAGCTGTAAAGACGAGAAGATGTCAAACAAAATCAGGAAAGTGTGGTGTCGGGGAGGCCTGGTGAATAGTATCAACACTGTGCGGAGGTCAAGCAAGATAAGGAGTAAAAACCGTGGTTGGGTTTGTCAACACAGGAGTCATTGGTGGCTCTGTCGAAAGCAGTTTGATGGGGTGGTGTGGAGGAAAGAGAAGCAGAGTACTGCCATTTGAGGAATGAGGACGGTAGGGGAGGAAGTGGAGATAGTAAAAGTAAAATAACTTTCAAGAGGCTTGCCTGTGAAGTGGGAGGTGGAGATTGACCAGGAACTATTGGGAGAGATAAAAACATATTTTGAGTTGGATGGACTAGGGCTGCCAAGGAGGGAATAGCTAATACGTGCTTTGTCTTAGTCAAGGAGCACTAAAAGTTTAATTTGTGTTTTCCTCTAATAGTTTTGCATTTTATGTACCGTATCTAACAATATAAGCTTCACAAGAATGAAGGCTGTCTGTGTAAGACAGTAACAGAATTTTCATCGCAGGCATTTACTTTCTAGAATATGAAATCCAGAGGGAGAAAGTTGCAGTGGAATTCAGTGAGTTAACGATATCATGCCTCTGGGTCAGCGCTTGAACTTCCCTCAGGCTGCAATATGGTTGCTGCAGCTCCAGCCATCATATCTTTACATGACCGCATCCAAAAGTAGAAAACAAGGCCTCTCTTTTTCTCTCTCCTTCTCTCTCTCAGTCTGTTTCTCTCTATGCCTCTGTCTCTCTCTCCCCCCTGCACAGGAAAATCATTCCTAGATACATCCAGATTTCTCAGGTCACAGTAGGTCACAGACATACCCACGTCTTGTCCCCGAGAAAAGGTGGGAAAGTGAGGACTGATGCTTTCAGCCTTTATTGTGGGACTGGAGTCTACCAGGAAGGAAAGGGGAGAAAATAAGAGAGAATTGACTGTGTCAATATGGTCAGCCACAGGCTGTGTCTTGCACTTAGTGCCCACCACAGTGCTGGGTACTTATAGGTGGGTCTTTGGCCAATGATTCTTACTCTGCTATGAGGTTCATAGCAAGAAAAAGCAAATAGGCGAAGGTAGACAAAATATGATGTACTAGTAAGTGAGAATAGGAGGAAGGGTATAAGGAAAAAATAACAGAGAAAAGTGGATGAGCAAAAAGAGACAAATAACTTCAATTTCGATGGGTTTAATATGAAGAATACATGTAACATATAAAATGTTCTCAAGCCCTGGCTGGTGGCACAGTGGATAAGTTGCCGGCCTGCAAACCCAAAGATTGCTGGTTCGATTCCCAGCCAGGGCACATAACCAGGTTGCAAGCCAGGTCTCCAGCCAGATCCATAGCTGGAGGCAGGTGAAAGGCAGCCATACATTGATGTTTCTCTCACTCGCTGTCTCTCTCCCTTACCTTCTCTCTGAAAAATAATAAATAAAATATTTAAAAAAATGTTTTAACATGTTCTAGACTAGGGATTGGCCCACTGGGGCTCAAAGGCCACGCCTGCCCTACTGCCTATTTTGGTAGGGTCAGCAAGCTAGCAATAGTGTTTACATTTTTAAATGGTTGGAAGGAATGTTTTTAAAGTTTGCTTTCTGACATGTGAAAATTATGTGAACTTCAAATTTTAAGGCTATCAGTAAAGTTTTGTTGCAACATAGCCATGCTCACTGGTCCATAGCTACTTTGGTAGCAAAACCGCAGGCTGGATGTTTGCAGCAGAGATCATATGGCCTGCAAAGGCCTAGAATGTTAGCTCCCGCTTCTTTAGAGATAATGTTGCTGACCCTACTCTAGACTATACTTTTCTGGCAATTTTATCCATGGTATTGGACTTAGTCATTAAGCAGAAAAGCAGATGGGAAGAGGAAGCAAGTACTAGTGGACTCCTTCCGTTGCTGACATTCTATTCCTCACCCTCCTGTCTTCTACTCAGACCTACAGTATGAGGGGCACAAGGCATTAGAGTTACATCTGGTTTCTTAGCACCACAAACTAATACATACTAAACCTACTATTCCTCTCCTTCCTCTCACTAGGTTCAATATTTTCCCAGTGGCATTAAAATGGACTAGCTTCATATCACTCTCAGGAGAAATGGGAAGGAGCTGGTCACTGACTTGATAAAAACTATCCAATGAAAATGTGATTCCTCTTATGGATCTAGGGAAATGGGAACCGAAAACATATTTTATCATTCCATTTATTTGAGCATTAAATTTCATTGGTATATAACATGTTTTATCATAATGTCTGTTAAAAATCCAACTTAAATAATTCTCAGAGAGAGCTTACCTTATGGAGTTCTGGCATGTTTCTTTATAAAAGTAATTCTAAGTGTGGATATAGTTCCTAGTCATATTGATTCTTTTCATTGCCGCACTTGAAGATTGACCAGGAAAGGAAAATAAACACAACGAATACAATAAAGTAAAAGCGTTGGCAGAAAAAGCAGAGGTGAGCAACTGCAGCAGAAGAATTGGGGAACAAAGAGAGAGAGAGAGAGAGAGAGAGAGAGAGAGAGAGAGAGGCAGACAGACAGACAGACAGAAGGGGGTATGAGGCAGGGCCTTGGAAGGCAAGGTGAGAGGGCAGGAAAGGGTCGTCCACTGACAAGCCTATTTTGTGCAGAGGTATTGAGTGATCATTCACTTCAAAGTACTTGTCGAGAGTCTGATGCCCCATTTAGTGCTTGCATCTCTTACTCCACCCTGCCCCCAGCCCCATCCTTCCAGGAATATAAGAGCTCATTTCACAGGGCCCTCTGGGTGGAGCTCCACATCCATCTCAGCTCCCTAAGCCACCTGTGTGGTCACGGGCTGCCGGGCTAGTCCCTGGAGGCCTGCTGTTCCTCTTATCTGGGTCACAGCACAAGCTTTCAACATCGTCTGCATATCTGGGAGTTAAGCAGCTAAAATCAGAATCCTGCAGACTCCCCCTGGCACACTTCACCTGGCTTTTCTTGTGAGGTTTTGACTAGTGTTTTTCATCTTCTTACTTATGCCCGTGTGCTTGTACACTTATTCATGAGTGCATTATGTGTGCATAAACCTGCATAAGTTCACACTATCTTTTTCTCTTTTCTGTGAAAGTGCCTTGGTAGCCCAAATAATAATAATCAACTTTAAATATCTCAGATACAGATATCTGATCTCATATATTTGATCTCATTTAATCTGTACAATGACGAGGTAAGATAGATAGCATGGTCACTGTTCCCATTGTACAGACTAGAAAACTTAAAGTCAGGGAGGTTAACAACTTGTCCCAGGAAATGCCAGAGCATGGAACCATGCTCAGGTCCCTGGCTTGCTGCACTACCTGACAGACATTGAGTGTCTAATCAATGCATGACACCCGGCTTCCTGGGTAGACTGGGTGAAGTGAGGCCACAAGAATGAATTTCTTATTAATTTAACTTATTTCCTTGGACTATAGTATTATGTGATGTCAAAAACTCAGTTTTCTACTCTTTGCTTTTTCTTCCTCTATACTTCTTAAAGCCCATGGCAAAAATGGTTGTGGTCACCAGCACAATATACCATGGCCTTGCCTTGTCCTGCAGGGAAATGTCACATCTGGTCAGAAGTGGCACAGCCTCAGTTATTTACAAGGTATATGGCCTTGGGGAGGGTTCCTTAAACTCCGGAGAGCAGGGGTGTCTTGGTTTCCTCGCTGGAAATGGGAATGACACCTACTGTTGTATGAGTTGTATGAGAACTAGCTCTAGGGAGGTGTTGGACTATTGTGACTCTCAGTGAATGGTGGTTGTTTATTCCTGGGTTGGGCTATGTCTTCAGAGGTCTGGAGCCAATTCCCAGGATGCTGTGAATTTGAGATGCTTCTGAAAAGGGCAGATGAAAACATGCAGGAATGCAGCAAGCTCTATAGCCATACCGTCTGGCTCTGATCCTGCCTCTATCACTGTGTGTCCTTGGGGAACCAATTGACGGCCCCAGTCTTTTGATTGGGGTGTCATGTGTAAGATGGAGATGCTAATGGTCCTTGTAAGTTGAGTGGAGATGCCAATAGCACTTGTTAGGTGAGAGAATAAATTATTTAAATAAATTAGTGCCTCACACAAAGCTGTTTCTTCTCTCTCCTCCCCAACCCCCTCTCCCTGCTGCTTCTTCTTCCTTTTGATGGGATTCAGGTATTTCTATTTGTAAAGGACTTTTTAAATCTATTATTATCCAGAGCCTAAATGAGAGGAAGTGGAGAAACAGTAGGTTGCCGTGACAATCTTTGAACAAGTAGATCATGTTCTCTGAGGGAGGCAGCACCCAATCCTCTTGTTTGTTTGTTTTTTTTTTTTTTTAAAGGAAGGAAGGGAAGGACAGCAAGGCTTAGAGGAAATTTTAATTCCCTGGCTACAAGCAGAATTAAAGCTTTTGGCTGCCTTGGTAACCTAAGGCAAAAATTGAGCTCCCAAATCAGAGGGGCGGGGGCTGTGTTATTACATATAGACACAATAATCTCACTCCTGGGTAACTCTGTGTATACTGGTCCAGCTAGATAGGTTAATCAATATACAGATAAGAAAAATAGAAAATTTGGAGGTGAGGGCTGGTTTAGGTCAAGTAAGTCCCCAGAATAAAAATAACCTGCCATTGACAGTGAGAATAATTATTGTTTTAGCCAGGGGCTGTGAGATATCATGGAATGTTATGATTCTGAGATTTGCTTATTGCAGAATAGATAAGATTTGTTTACTTTTCCTTTATTTCTCTATTAACAAATATTCCTGTTATCAGTGGAGGCTGGAGCTCAGGCAACAGAGAAGATTGATGGTAATCTATTGAGGTCTCTAGGGGAAAGGTTTACCCTGGTTCTCAAACGGGGGCTGGTGTAAGGGCAGAGTCACAGCCTCACAGAGTAGCTTGGCTGGAGCACCCCAAGTCCACAACAAAAAAGAAAATGTGAGAGGTATTTAGTAGTCTTAGGTAGTCTGCTCCTTATATAAGCAATAAAAGAGGTGAGGTATTACACTTGTCAACAGGGCTATTCCACTGTTGTTATGAAAGAGAGGTATTTATGACTTACTGAGAAAGTGTTCTTTCATGATCTAGCCTTTTATACACATATGCACATGCACACACACACAATGAAATGTAGAATCATAGCTTTACATGATTTGAATAACCGAGCTTCATAAACTAGGGGAAAATTGGCTTGATAGAGAATTTTCTTTTCTTCTCTTTTTCCTCCCCCCGCTTCTGCCCATCTTCCCCTCCCCTTCTCCTCCTGTCTCCCTCCCCTCCATCCCTCCTTCCCCTCCTCCTCCACTTCCTCCACCTCCTCCTTTTCTTCTTCTTCTTTTTTCCCTTCTTATTCCTCTTCTTCATGGAGACAACCATATTTTCAACTGGGTAGTTGAAAGGTAAGTATACTGGATTTAAAAGCAGCCAAGAAAAAAAAAATAAAAATCACCATAAACAGATAAAAATTTGAGTTACAGCACTGTTTTCAACAGCATTAATGGAAGCCAAAAGATATAGAATCATTAATGTGCTGAGAAAAAATTATTATCAAATCCAATTCTATAATTAATCAAAGTATCTCTTAAGAATAGGGGCATTTCAAGGCATTTTAAGATAAAATTGAATATAAATCCCCACAAAAGGAACTTCTAAAGAATATTTTTCATACTTGAGAAAATGAACTCAAATTGGAACCTGAAATGTAAGAAGAAATAGTGAACAAGGACATTTATAAATAAATTGAGACATTGTTCATATAAAATAATAATAATGATGTCTAGTTTGCAGAATTAGAAATTAAGGTAGAAATAAAGTACTACAACTATGAAGTTGGAAGGGAAGCAACTTGATATATTCTTATAATGTAGTTTTTAGGAGCAAATGAAAAAGATTGATTAAACTTAGATTTTATTAAATATTAAAATATTTATGCTGACCTCTAGATGGATGGACAGAGAATATATTGCTCAGGAACTAAAGAGGGAAGAATGAAACAAGAAAAATAATCCTTCAGAACCTTCTGAATCCTTCAGAATTCTGTTGGTTTGCAATTCTGTGGGTAAAATATATTGTAAGATTGTGTCATCTACATCACTGAGTTTTTCTCAGATAAAGTAAGAAATTTCTTTCAGAATCATGTGCCAAGAAAAAGCTTTGTTTATTTTGAGAGCTTCTATATGGGCAATAACTAATATTTTATCTGTTACATTTTCATTTTTGTTTTTTCCACCAGGAAGCCTAGATAAACATTGGCCTACACTTTAATTATTAGGTAGGCGCTACTATCCTATATATCTTGACTTCTTTTCACTTTGATCATCTAACATTTAGTTCTATTTTTTCTGATCCTGATTTTCTTCTTGTGTTCTTGTCATCTTTCTTAAGTGCTCTGAGAACAAATTAGGTAGGAATAAATAAATAGATAGTTTAATTGATCAATAAGTAACAATCAAATGATTAAGGCAAAATAAGATTGAAATCTGAAAGTGGCTATTATTTCATTTGCTCTTTAGCCTTCTTCATTAGTGGCAGGACACAGTGTGGAACAGATATACCCTATTTTAGTCAGTTCATCCAAGTTTGGAATAACAAGCAATTTGTCCATATTTGGGGTTTTTAGCAGCTGCTAGAGATACAGAGCTCTAACAAGATAAGCAAAATCTATTATAAAAAAGAGAAATGAAAATTTATTACCTCATATCTCAATACGTTATTGACCAATTTTTAGAGCTAGTAGTAATAATTATGTATATCTGCTCATTGTTTATGGACACAGTTTTGTCTCTGAAACAAAAACTGTAATGGGGAAAGAACAGCTCTCCTTTGATATAATAAAGCTGACTATGACAGCTGAATTTGTCACCTCACTTGATTCAATTTATGCTAAAAATAAAAATAACAACCTTCTTCAGAACAATCCTGCTCAGAAAGTCAGTGGAGACATTCAGAAGAACACAGAAAATAAAATTGAAATGAAATAAAACAAACTGACATTTTAAGACTACAGTGTAGGTGTTACACTGGAGGAGGGCAGCCATGGAGAGACCCTGAGAATTAGGTTATGGAAGGAAATAGCCTTTTGCCAGCAGAGCACATGCAATGGATAATCGAGTATGTAGCCATATCTTATTCAACACAGAGACTTGAGCCTGTGCTAATGGAAGATTTTAACACACCTAAGGAAAGACTATGTCAGCTAGAAAGGGAAGTGGCTATTCATTGATGGTTGGGAATGGGTAGCACAGGAAGAGGCAGTGGGTCAGAAGCTGGCAGTGGCTATGCCAGTTCAGTCCAGGGAAGTGTTTGTTGTCCTGGTCCCAAGAGCGACCCTTCTGGTCCAAAGGAAGGCAGGTACAGTGGTGGAAATGGATGTATCAAGTAATTACAGGCTGACCTCATTAAACACCAGCCTTGTTGCTAGCCAAGTAACTTTCTGTTAAATTGGCTTCCTTGTAGTTTGTCTAAGAAAGTACTTGCCAGGCTGATGCTAATGTCCACCTCGTAAAAGTCGTCTTGCCTTTTAATGGCAATAGTGTCAGTCTGCTGATTATTCTTCAGCCTCCCTGACACACTGACAAGAGAAGGGTTTCTACAGCCCTGAGACTGAATCCCCAGCCCTGTTCTCTGGTGCATTCACCATGGAAAGGAGCCACCTGCCAGTTGTCCCTGTGACATCTGG
Organism: Noctilio leporinus; assembly: GCA_004026585.1. Lineage (NCBI taxonomy): Eukaryota > Metazoa > Chordata > Mammalia > Chiroptera > Noctilionidae > Noctilio > Noctilio leporinus. The sequence goes on along the minus strand of PVIW01000686.1, from coordinate 328,267 downwards.
CCTCCCCAGAGACGTTCTCCATGAATGTTGACAATCAGCAATCGTTTTACTAATGATGAGGATGATGTTGCTTCAATGAAGTCCATGATTATCAGCAGGGGAGTATGCCAGAAGGCATAGGATGAGCTCCAGAACATGGATTCATCTCTTCTGTTACAGCTCATGGGGGTACTTGCTATCTCACGCCCACCAACAGGTGAGGCAGGCTTCAGCCCTTTAGGATGTGCCCTCCTATATCCCCAGGGACATGTGGACCTTTGTAGAGGGCCTCTCTCTACTGACCAGGCCATGTAAGCCCCAGAAGGGCATCACTCACCTAAGCTGCACTTGACACCTGGGTCACCTAAGGTAAGCCCATCCCTGAGATAGTTAACTTTTATTTAGCTTTTGCTGCCACCAGCTCAGTACTAAGGAAATGAGAAGTTTGCCCATCTCCTCTTGGATCTTTGTTTTAATGCCTAAAGAAAACTCTGAGAGGGTAACACCTTTCCCTCGCTCCATCTTTTCTCATCTAAATTTGGATAATGTTCTAAGGTTGAGTACTGAATGTTAATTATTTTAAAGGATGTGAAGTTTCCATTAAAAGATGACTAACCAGAATGCTAACATTTTCAAGTTCTTGGGTGTTACATATTTCAACTGGGAAAAAGTGTTAGGGAGGCCTTGTATTTATCTGAATCTGGTAGTAATGGAATAAAATCATCAAAGAAAGGGGCTCTGTTATTAAGGACAACCCTCTTCCCTCCTTTCTATACAAAGATAAGCTGAGGTCCACAGATGTTCGGTTACTTCCTGCAGAGAGAGTCAGGGGCAAACTGGGGGGAAATCCTGGTACTACCGACTTTTGGTGCAGTGCTCCTCCCTATGAAATACTGGGCTGGAAATGAACCTCTTCATCTGACTCTTATGAGAAGCCCAGATAACAGAAGAGCACTCCATAGTTCCCTTCCTAGTTTTCTCACTTGCTTCAATTCAGTCTGTTCCATTTCTCTCATACCCCAAATTTCTGTATCTTGGGCTACCATCTGCACATGTTCCTAAATAAATATGGCAGCCAGTCCATTTTCTCCCACTTTCCCCCCAACCATTGGCTAGTACCAAGCCCTTGGGCTCCAGTACCACTCCTGGTCTCCATCAGTTTGAGCTGGGGGCCACTCCCATGAGTCCTGCTATATCCGAAGAGCACTCATCTGCTTTTTCTGGAGATGCCACCACATTTGCTGAGGATCACTGTCATGTCTGCTAGGGACTGCCCTCATGTCTGGAGATCATTATTCTATCTGTTGGAGACCATCTTCATGTCTACTAGGTACTTCTGGGGACCATAGTGATGTCTACTGGATACCATTCCCCATCTGTGAGTTACCTATGATGCTTTGGATCCTGTGAGATTCCAAAGCTGTGCAGCATTTTGAAGCGAAGTTTGAGAGACAAACATTTTCCTGGTAAGTTGGAGCATATATATATTTTAGGAAGCTATGGTGGTGCCAAAGCAACAATTCCTTGCAATACCCCAAGTCTTTAATGAGTTTTTAATGAAACAGATCTGTTCATAATTTACTTGTAATCCCTCTGTCTATGGTGATGAATTATTGGGAAGTTGGGGCAGGAGACAGAGCCAAGAGCAGGGCTAACAAGTGGCTGAGCTAAATTTTGAATACAGACCTGTGGAATTCTGGAGCCTGCTTTCTTAATCTCTATCTATAGTGTCTGGGGCAAATATGCTTTTGACGGGCCATCACTCCCAGCTGCCCATGTGCCTGGCTATGGCTAAACCCTGGAGGTGGACATAGATAGGAGTCAGAGCAGGCCCAGCAGGAAGCCTGACTGCAGATTTTCTAAAGATACCCTTTCATCTGAAGGTATTGACACCACTACTTCAGCAGAATGAAATTTCCCAAGTTGTGAACCTGTATCTTAGTTTTACCACACTTGGAGGTGGGGATGTTGACTTTCTCATTAGGCATATTTAAGTTATTAGTTGTGGAGGCACTCAGGTTGCTTCAAGTGATGGATGCTAGAAGTCAGGATGCTGGGGCCAGGGAAGCCCAGGAAACCACAGTCTTGGGGATTGGGGGCGGGGTTGGGGTGGGGTGGGGTGTGGGGCTGTCTTAACAGGAAGCCCTGAGGCTTCATAAGGTTCTTAGCTTCATCCAGTGGTTGGAATTTGCCCTCAGGGAAGAGGCCACAGCACTTCTAGGATCCCATTGGCCATTCTCTTAGTTCTTGCCCTGTTTTTAGCTCTTTCTGCCTCTGTGCTTCCTCAATAAAATAGGTTTGTTTGTTTGTTTTTTTAAATCTAGTCAGTAAACAACAAACTGAAGCAATGATTTTCCTTCCCTCTTCCTTAAAACCCATTCTCCCTCTCCTTCCTTCCCCTTCATAGCCAGGCATATGGCCTCCAGCTAGAGACTGTATTTCCCAGCCTACTTTGCAGCTATGGTGGCCATCCTAGACATTCCAGATGAGGAGATGTAAGTTAAATGGGTTTCTGCAACTTCCAGGTCATATCCTGTCATTGCTGCTGGGCTGTGCTGCTATCTAGCCATCCAGCCATCTGGAAGGTTACTGGCTGACAACATTCTTTAGGAATTGCCTTAGCTGAAAACAGCTATCTTATCCAAGGCCATGCTCCCTTCCTGGAGCAGATTGAAGCCAATAACTGGTCAAGGAACACAAAGACCCAACTTTCTATCCCAACTCTAAGGGCCATCTCTGGGGCAGTGCTCCTCATAAGCTCAGTTGAGATCTTGAGACGATCCTGTAGCCTAACTCCTCCCTCTGCCCAATGAAGCTTCCTTCCCTGCCCACCCCAATCCCTGCATGTGTTGATCTCAGGAGTACTCTCTGATTACCTTTCTATTGGTTAGAACACTAGGAGGGTGGTGGTGAACCAGCTTTGACCATATGAATAAGGAGAATGACTATAGGATGAAGAAACAACAAGATAGAAAGTACTTGAGTAAGTACCCCATGAACTGTGGACCACTGAGCACCTGCATACTTCTAATCTGTTATGTGAGAGATTAATCAACTTTGATCTTATTTGAGCCATTCTATTTCAGGGTTTGTATGTTTGAGGAGCTTAGCCTTAGCCTAGGAGTTGGGTAAACTGATCTACTCCTGTCGGGAAATTTAGAGCCTTGTAGATTGCAGTAAGGGTTCTGGATTTTATCTTAAGGGAAATTTGGTTCTTTAGGCATTGTATATATTGTTTGTTGAAAGAAAGGACTGTGGATCTTTGCTCCTAGAGCAGAATTGCCTTGACATAACTTAAAAAATAATAATAACATTAGTAGGATCTATCCCTTACATTTAGCTAGAATAACTCAAAACAGTTGTTTGCATTATCCTCACAAAATATGAAGTTGTAGATATCAAATTAATAAAAGCAGAATACAAAGTTCATGTATTCTCTTTGGGCTTTTCTTAGAACCACCATTCCTTTGAGTCTCTCTTCAATGGCAGTAGATTTGATTTTTCACTCTAGTCTGGCAATCATGTAGAATTTGAGTGGAAAATAGGATTAGAGCTAAAAATTCCTGGGAGGAAGGAATAATTAGTGATTTTTTCTATCAACCAAAGAACAGTAATTAGAACCATAAAGACTTGAAAGGTTAATGCTTTAAAAACTTCCTCATAATATGCATGACCACATTATCTTCTTGGTTTAGAAAGTAAACTAAATTCACATGTTTTCCTGAGGGAAATAGAAGCAAGAATACCTAGCAAAATTCCCTGTCAAATTATTTTCTGAAAAGCATATAGCAGTTTTCTCACTCTAATTCCCTACACATCTCTTGGTTTATTTTTTGTTTTGTTTTGTTTGTCTTTGGACACACACACATAACTATTCAGCTAGGTGGTCTAGGTTGGAATTTTACTTAATGCTATCCAAATAAAACACTCCTTTTCCTGAACTCAGCAGACTGCACAAACTCCTCTTGCAGAGCCTGGGTAAGACTTTGTCGGGAACCTGAGCCCTCTCACAAATTCTTCCTGCGGCGGCCTTTTTCTCTCAAAGCCTCTAGAGGAACAGAAGCTTCTCTAACAGAGCCTCAGATTACAAAAACAATCCCATGTCCATCAGCTTTCCACCTCTTAACCACTTCCCACCAGTTCTCCATTGGTGTTTCTCCCAAGATGCTATACAATGAAACCTACTCAAAGTTTGGTTTCCCCTTCTGTCTTCAAGACCAGGACAGGCGAATTTTCTATTAAAATCTATGTAATGCACTTACTTAAGTTTCCTCCCTCAGAACAGTGGTCTTCAACCAGCGATAATTTTGTGTTGTTCCACCCCTCTCCAAGGGGGTTATTTGGCAATACCTGAAGACATCTCTGGTTTTACAACCAGGGGATGCTGCTGGCATCTACTGAGTAGAGGCCGGGGATGCTGCTAACATCCTGCAACACCTAGGGCAGCCCCACAGCAAAGAGTTAGCTGGCCCCACATGTCAGTATTACCAATGCCGAGAAAACCTGCTTCAGTGAGATATAAAGTTTTATTGAATTATTTTCCAAATTAATTGGCTATCAGATACTTGGGATTTTATGTAAGAGCAGTATTTGGAAACAAAATTTGTCCCTTAGATTATAGTTGCCATATTTAGCAAGTAAAAATGCAGGAAGCTAAGTTAGATTTGAGGTTTTCACTTATATGAAGAAACGTATCTGTTATTCATATAAAATTCAAATTAAGCTGGGCATCTTTTATTTTATCTGGCAACCATAACTTAGATGGAGGCAGTTGCCTTAGTTTTTAACTGGTAGAACTGCTTTTATATCTTCATTTAAAGTACTGATTTAAATTAAAAGATGCTCACTAGTTTTAAAAATCTTTTATGTTAATGCGGACATAAACAAACTAATTATCTTTCAGAAAAGCCCTATTACTATGAACACAGCTTGAAACTATCTTTAGTTTCTTCTTTGAAAATTATATCAATCTTATTTTTAACACTGATGTGATATGATAATAAACATTTTTATGCTCTTATGCTCTGCTAGGAATGGCCTACATTTATTCTGGACCTGCACCCTGTGTGTCCTAAGATCCTACCGCAATATACAAATCAGGGTCTTTCAATTTCTTTTCTTGCAGGAGCATCTATTGCCTTCTTCACTCTCAAAATTAAAATTAAGCAGTTATTATTTGAGAGGAATGTGAATAACCTGTACTGATCATCTCAGGTGAAATCCAATATACCACCCACATCACCAGAAGAAACGTGCCAATAAAACCCAAACAATAATATTTGTCTTTCATCAAAATACATGCTACGTCTGTATGAGCCAGGGTCAGAAGACTTGAATCCTGGTTGAGGTCCTGCCACTGGCTCACTCTGAGCTCCCTGCTGATTCTCTGCACTTCAGTTTCATTCATAGACAGGTTGGGCCTTTGAAGCAGATACACCTGACGAACTGTGTCGGTTGATGGGATTCCAGCATGGAGGCAGGACTTGACTGAGAACCAGAATCTGAGCGGCAGCCAAGTCCTGGGATCCGGTGTGTATAGTGGGTAGCAGAGGGATGTCTGCCTCTTAGGGGGGCTAACCTGGAACACTAGCTACCTGGCTTCATGGTACAGGTGAATTCCAGGGGATGCAGGGATGTGCTTTTGTTGTAAAGTACATCCCTGTAAAGTAAGCTCTGCTTTTGTTGACATGGTAGTAGTAAACGGTAAGAAATACTTTCTAAAATTACTACTGTTAAATTAATTTGGTCCTTTGAAATCATATTATTGTATATGTCTATGAAATTCATAAGGAAAAAATACGTTTAATTATTCTCTGTTAGTACCCAGCTCCTTTATGTTCAAGTCTGAGTTTGTACAGGGCTCTGGGCTGTGGGACTATGGATGAAGGTGAACATATCCTGGGTTTCATACCATTACTCACTGGGCATCAACCACTGGCCTAATATCATGGAAAGGAAGCTCCATGAGAGAGATTTTTTACCTGTTTTGTTTATTTGTGCACCCCAGAAGAGTGACTGGCACATAGTTGGTGCCCAGTAAATATTTACTGAATGAGTGACTGGCATGTTTCCTTCATTCTAAGCCAGCTTTGCAATTGTAGCCAGAATCCCTCCATAGCCATTCCCATTAGACACTTTCACTGTGGGATGTGGCAGCCGGGTGCTGTTGAGCTCCAGAGGTGGGGGGTGGCAGTTTCCACCTCGATTCGTGGGGGGTGAGTGAATCCAAGGGAAGTGGATTCACTTGAGCTCCAAAAAAGACCAAAGCAGAGGAGACTTGATCAAGGTAAGAAAATGAGACCTCTTGATATTTCACAGCTACAAGAGAGGGAAAAAATTTTTTTTCCAACTCTTTTTCTGGAAACCACTATTTCTCAGGAAAACTTAAATGCATACAAAACCTTTCGCTTTAAAAACAGTGACACAAACAAAATAGAAACTTGTACACGGTGTTCCAGGTTATAAACATCTCTACCAATGTGATCTCTCTGGATGCTTACAACACCCCACCAGTCAGGCAGGAGGGGCCCTTCTTTACATAAAACAGGACTCTGAGGCTCAGGGAATAGGAGTGAACGGCTTAGGCTAACCCTTTGCAGAACCTGGCCCAGCCCCCAGCTCATTAGAATTCACCTCTAGTGTTCATCCTTCTGAGCCAAGCTCTCTCTTTACAAAGTTTAACATGATTTGCAGTTTAGGAATATTAAAATATATTAGAAATGACTTACAAAATGTCATGTTTGGCAAATTAAATTTTAAAGGCTATTTAATTCAGATAACTGCCAATTTACTAATTAAGTTAACCTTTATATTTATTTTTATTACACGTGGAACCACAAGCTGCTAATCTTTAAGAAACCCATAATTTATTACTTTCTGCTAGTATGGAAAAAGCCGGAGGATATTACATTAAAAATGAAGACATTTATAAGTTTTTGATTTTCTGTTTAGTAGCATTGTAGCACTAAAATAAATATTCACACAAGGAGCTAAGAAAAAGAATAACCCGCTTCGTCCTAAAATATATCAAGTACAACTTTTCCACATAAATTTTGTCTAATTACTGTCATTTCTGAGTTCTCATTGTTACTCTAATTTTTAACAGATTTTTATTTTGTATTTACCACAACTAGAAAATTCTCCAAATGGCATCTTTGCCCCATGAATAAATACTTCTCTAATCTTTCACCTACTTGTTCGTTTCTAGATTTTTCTGAATTTCTAAATCAAATCCACAGGCCGCAGAGAAGGGTAGGCTCTGGCAGGGTTCAAACCAGTGCTCTGCAGAGGTCTTCTGGGCCTGCCTGGTGGATCTGGCAGGATCCCAGATTTGTGTCTCGAGAATGAACGTGAAAAGTCGTTTCCTACCACCAACATTTTAAAGCATTAGCCCTAAGGTATAGAGTCCTGATTTCCCCAGACCAGTCGAATGCAGTGCTGATCCCTAAAACTTTTCTATCTTCTTCATTTGGAAAGAAAAATAAAACCTTAAGGCAACCCTGAATGATACTTCAGAAAATTCCTAGTTTCAGCTCAGCCATTGTGGTTAGGGTTCCTTGTGAGAGCCCTAACTCTCACTGCCTTGGGTAGGCAGTGAGGAAGCTAAGCTGGAACATTTTCAAAGGCTTTTAGTTGTAAATTTTACTTTCCTTTATTTTCGCCTCTCTGGCAGCAATTCATTTATGCCACATTAGGAGAGTTCCGTGTATGAATGATCCATCCCCCGACTTCCTATCACAGATTTCCCTATGCTCAGCTGCACTTTTAATTTTTAAAGAAACAGACTTGAAGGGGAATGTTTAAACCCCACAATATATGAAGAACTTCTCCAAAAATCTCTCACCAATATGTTTCTGATGATAAATACCAGATGCTATAGAGGAAGATTAACTATGCAGACAACTTGCTTGTAAATTACATAGTAATGGCAAGAGAGGGGCCCTGAGGGATATGGGATTTCATTTTGAACTTGGCAAAAGCATCTCCTTCTGCCTCCAAAAGAGAGTCATTTCGAGTTGCTTTAGGTTTATTCATACATGTATGTTCGTTGTTTTTCTTTTTCTTTTCTTTTTGAAGGAACTGCACTTGCTGTCCACTTTTTTCCGCTTTGGAAGAACTGCTGTTGCATCTGGGTGTGGAGGTTAGAAGGCCATGGGCAGTTGTTTGGGCTCACATTTGGTGAGAGAGGGTTAGAGAGCTTATTCTATGGTTAATGGTTGGCTAGTAGGGCAAATCGCCAGCAAACAGCATGGTGCAACCTGTCATCTAACCCTTCATAAAGCTCTCTGGGCTCAAAATCATCCCTTCTCCATTTTTCCTCTCTCCCTACTTATTTCTCCTCTTGGTCCCCTACCCCTTTGATCTTTGTCTTGCTTCCTCTCTCCTTTCCTAAATATCACCTGCATTTGCAATGTACTTTTTGAAAGTTATGAAATGTTTCAGGCACATGTAAAGCTCTAAGGAATAACAAACATTTATTCCTACTATTCAGCTAAGTTTGTTATGGTAAATTATTGAAGCCCCTTCTCTATTTCTCTCCTTAAAATTTCACCCTTTATTCACCTACCAGGAATTAACCACAATAGTTAACTTGCAGTTTATTCACCTGTTACAGACTAGAATACAAGGTGTTAAAAAAAACCAAACTTGTTCTTACTGAAAAATTACATTCCTAGTTTTTATCATAAAGGAGCATTTCATTAAATTTCTAAAGAGAAATACGTGTAGGTAACAAAGTTTTTCAATGAACTTTCATTCAAATAATGGATCCTCCCCCCACCTCCTGTGCAGGGGCATGTACCATCACCATGAGTACAATTGTATTCAGAAATCTTTTCCTGATTGAGCGTAGGAGAGGGAATGGAGTCGGTGGGGCAGAGAAGAGCAATGGGGGAAAAATAAAATAATTGTAATACAACAACAATAAAATAATTTTTAAAAACATAAAAAAGAAGTCTTTTTATGCATCTGTATACATTTAATGCTCTTTCGGTTAGTTCCCAGGCTTTTCATTTTTCTCCTCCTGGACTTTCCCCAACTGTCCAATGTTTCTGTTCTGTCTCATTACAGGACTCACCCCCCAATGACATTTATTACTTGGACAATTTATTCTGGAATATAAAATGTCCTCTCTCTGCTCTCTGCTCTGCACCAAGTGATTATAGTTCACTTTCTGTGCACCCTATCTACTAAAATGATTTGGTAAAAAAGGATGAAGACCATTCAATTAGGATGCAGCATGAGGTCATCCAGAGGGGTGCTTCCCTGCCCTTCTGGGCAGTATGCCTGGTAAACAGAGCAGAGGGCACAGTCCTTGGGCCTCTGCTCCTCTTTGAGAATTGCTAATGGTTTAGGGGCAGTGGAGTCATCCTTAGCGACTGGGCCTCCCTGACATCCATTGAGAAGATGTCAATCCCCGGTGCTGGGACTTGGAGAAATCTCTCCTCCTATCAGGCCCCACAGATGCACCTTGATGAAGGTGCCCTTGATGCAAAGGTCTGGTCTCATGTTTACATCCATGTCAGGCAACTACTGCAGGCAGTGGCTGGATTTCCAAATAGCAGAGTGCCTGTTGTGCAGTATCCACCAAGTGTAAGTCCAGTACTAGATGTTGGAGTGTTTGCTATTTTATCATCAATTACACTTAACCATACCACACAGACTGCATGGTTTTGAGAGTAAAAGATGTCTAATCAATAACTCAAAGTTCAAAGAATGTCGAAAGTCAGATTCTAACACTAGTTTTTGCAAAAGAAAGTTATTTAAATATTTTCCAAATCGGTATTTTTCCTTGTTACAATATGATTTATTTATATCTTTGGTAAATAGTTAACTTCAAGAATGTCTATGAAGGAACTATGATTTAGCATACAAAGTACAGACTTTGGAGGCAAACAGAAGTGGGTAAAAAAATCCTCATGTAATCACTTTTTGGGATAAGTTATTTACCATTGCTGCTCCAAGTCCCAATTCTCTAGAGTGGCCACAGAAGTCTCTACGCTAGCTTTATTTCTCATCATTATCTGCTACACATTTTGCCCTCCTGAAGTGTTAAGTTACATTTAGTTCTCAAAGCACATCATACTATTTCTCCATGTCTTTATTGAAGCTATATGTCTGCTGAGAACTGCTCCTCTGGTCAGCGGCCTGCAGGGTGCTTACCTGACACCGCTTCAGCTCTGAGTTCTCTACAGTTCTCTAATGACACATGATAATGGACCTGTAATCACATGCTTATGTCCATCTGTAGATCCTCTTTGATGAGGGGTCTGTTCACAGCTTTTTTCCCAGTTTTAAATTGGATCATTCATTTTCTTGAGTCTTAAGAGTTCCTTGTGTATTTTTGGATACAAGTCCTTAAACACATATGTGTTTTGCAAATATTTTTTACCTGTCTGTGGCTTATCTTTTCATCCTCTTAATAGGATTTGTTATATTTTCATTATTTAAATGTATATTTTTTCCTTTAAGACTTTTTCTTTGATGCATTATTTAGGAACATGTTGTTTAATTTCCAAGTATTTGAAGGGTTTACTGTTGTTGTTATGTTACTGATCTCTTGCTTGATTCTAGCATGGTTAAATAATATATTTTGTATGATTTTATTAAAAAGTTTTGTTGAGTTTGCTTTATGACTCAGTATATGATTGGTCTACCTTGGTGAATGTTTCATGGGCCCTTAGAATGTATGTTCTGCTGTTGATGGACATTAACATTCTATGAGTGTCATTAGGTCCTTTTTAATTTATCTAGAGCTTTGCTTATTTTCTGTAGAGTAGTTCTATCAATTGCTGAAAGTAGGGAATACCTATAACTATAATTTTTCTATTTATTCTTTCACTTCTATTAGTTTTTGTTTCATGTACTTAGAAACACTGTTGTTTATTTCACACATTTAGGATTGCTATGACTTGTTGGTGGACTGGGCTATTGTTTTTTTAAATTATATTTTATTGATTATGCTATTATAGTTATTATAATTTTTCCTCCTTCACTCCCATCCACGAAGCACCCGCAACCCCTCAGGCAATCCCCACATCATTGCTCATGTCCCTGGGTCATGAGTATAAGCTCTGTGGATAATTCATTTCATAGTCATGTACTTTACATCCCGATGACTATTCTGTAACTACAATTTGTACTTCTTAATCCCCTCACCTCTTCACCCATTCGCCCATAACCCTGCTCCTATCTGGCAACCATCAAAATGCTCTCCATATCCATGATTCTGTCTTTGTTCTTCTTATTTGCCTGGTTTGTTTTACAGATTCCATTGTTGATAGATATGTTTATTGCCATTTTATTATTCACAGTTTTGATCTTCTTCTTTTTCTAAATCCCTTTAACATTTCATATAATAATGGTTTAGTGATGATGAACTCCTTTAGTTTTTTCTTGTCTGGGAAGCTCTTTATCTGCCCTTTGATTCTAAATGATATCTTTGCTAGATAGAGCAATGTTGGCTGAAGGTTCCTGCTTTTCATTACTTTGAATATTTCTTGCCAATGTCTTCTAGCCTACAAAGTTTCTTCTGAAAAATCAGCTGACAGTCTTATGGGGACTCCCCTGTCAATTACTAACTTCTCTTGCTGCATTTGAGAGTCTCTCTTTATCTTTAACCTTTGGCTTTTTAATTATGTGTCTTCAAGTGGGCCTCTTTGCATCCACCTTGTTTGGGACTCTGTGCTTCCTGGACTGGCAAGTCCATTTCTTTCACCAAATTAGGGAATTTTTTTTTTCATTGTTTTTTTTTTTCAAATATATTTCCAATTTCTTGCTCTTTCCCTTCTCCTGGCATCCCTATGTTGCGAATGTTGGAATGTTTGGAGTTGGCTGAGAGGCTCCTTACACTATTTTTTGGATTCTTTTTTCTTCTTGTTCTGATTAGTTGATTTTTGTTTCCTTATGTTCCATATCATTGATGTGATTCTTGGCTTCACTCACTCTACTGTGCTTTCCCTATAAATTGGTCTTTATTTTAATTAGTGTATCCTTCACTTCTGATGAGATTTTTTTTATGCTGTTGAGGTTCTCACTAAGTTCCTCGAGCAACCTTATAACCAGTGTTCTGAACTCTGCATCTGATAGATTGCTTATCTCCATTGTGTTTAGTTCTTTTTCTGGAGTTTTGATCTATCCTCTCATTTGGGCCACCTTTGTCTCCTCATTTTAGTAGAGTGATGGTAAAGAACTCACAGGGCCGGTGTGAGATTTCTGCAGGTGGCCGTGACTGATCACTGTACCCCTTGCATCACAGGCTACAGTTAGGGTTTAAACAAAAGGCTGCAGCCATTTGGCGCACAAGGCCACGAGATTCGAAAGACTACAGAGGGAACCCACCAGCTGGCCACGAGGTCAAGTGTGTAAGGAAGTGCCATGTAATTCTGGATTAAGAGCATGGAGAACCCTGCAACATGAGCAGGACCTCGCCAATCAGGCATGGATGGATGGGAGCTACTGGGAACACCGAATTGTGACTAGGAAACACTGAGACATATACTTGTATTCTCCTAGATGGAGACAGTACCTCTGACTTGTCTATTCTGCAACTGGCCTGACTGGCAAAAGGGGATGTAGGACTGCATGCTTGTGGGTGTTTTGAAAGGAGAGGGACTTGATGGTAGAATCTGGCCATTAATCTAAATCTGTATAACTTTTACCTGAACAACTCCCTTCCTTTTCACCAGGCTCCAGTATGGGGAATTATGCTTCTTAGCAGCGGCCACTGAGCTCTTCATAACTGAACAGGCTAGGGCCCTGTTTCATTTAGCCATTTAAATTGAGAGTAGTTCTTGATTTTATAGGGTTTAAGTCTGTAATTTTATTACTTGTTTTCTGTTTGTTCCCTGCTAATCATTTAATTATTCCTTTTCTCTCTCCTTTACTTGGGTTATTTGAACATTTCTTAGAAATTGGTTTTGATTTATTTAATGTTTTTCAGTATATCATTTTGAATAGTAGTTGATCTAGGTAATAACACTGTTCACATATAATTTATTATAGTCTACTGGTATATGATGTTTTATCACTTTGAATGAAGTATAAGAACTTTATTTCCATTTAGGATGCTTTACCCACTCTCACTTTTAAAATATAATATTCCTGTTTTTATGTAAATTGATCACTATGTCAGAAAATACTTTTGTTTAATTCTTTTTAATACAAAACACAGACAACAGGTTCACTGTGCTGGAGGAGCAAAATAAATCACTTTTAATATATATGACTGCCTGATAACACTGATACCAATTTGGCTCCCCACTTAAACTGCTGGACAGCAAAGTACCATTGGAGGAATCCACACAATTGTGCTACTTTAGCTAGACTTAAAGATGGCTGAGCTCCATGCTGAAACTGTGAATTCCGTTTTCTTTCAATTCTTAGAGCAAGTCCCGGGATCCTCTCCTCCCTCTACTTCATGTCATTCTCAGGATGAAACTTTAAAGGGTTCTAAACCAAGGTCATCACATAGAACTTCTGACAGAATTGATAAAATGTAAATTGATCCTGTTACATTCCCTAGCTAATTTCACTTCCATTAAAAAAAAAAAAAGGTTGCATATTTAAAGAATTCCTCTTCAAAAGGGCACCTAATTACTAGCCTGCCCATGGCTCCCATTTGATTTACCTCCTTCATATCAATTTAAATTTAACCTTGGCCACTCAGAAATTTTTCCGTTCACTTTTTACTAACTCCCTGGTACATTCTCTAAATTGTTCTCTCTTTTCAAAGCTCAAATCTTTCTCTCAGGCTCTTGATTTTTTTTCTAATAGAGAAATTTGAAGGTAACTGATTTAAGCTGAATTAGCATTCCGTTCCCCTTGAAACTTCCTCCAGTATCAGAAAGCATGTCTCTTAATTGACTTGGACTTATGTTCTATATTATTGACACTGAATCGCACTTCTCTTGGCTTCCTAATATCTGGCCCAGGTGTTGTTCAAGGTAAGTGCTTGCCTAGTAATTATTGAATAAGCATGTATGTTATTGTCCTTAACAGCTCCACTGCTCAAGCTATTGACCTCAGGCTTTCAATTCCTGGAGTAATTCCTAGGACCCCATTCCTCTTCTCTCTGGCATCTTAAGCCTTTTGCTCACTAGTAGCCAACTTTATCTTCATACGGATTTAGAGTTACCTGGTCATCTCCTTCAAAAACTATCTTGGGTCTTCTGATTCTTTCCCATTTCTTTCCTTCCTTTATCTTCATCTGTGTCATATTCCTCATGATCTAATTTGTTCACATTACTATTATCAATTTCTTCAGTAATCCCTTGCTGTTTTTTAAAAATTTATGGAGGAGAGAGCAGCTATGAGATCTCTTACAGTTTGATTTCTAGCAACCCAGTCAATGAGAAATGCTCAGTGCAAGGGTGCTAGGTGACTTTCTTCTAATACTATATTCAGCAGCATCTCCTCACTTTCTTTTCCACAACATTTTGCTTAATTTAATACAATTTATGGGTTCATAAAACCCTTCCTCTAATGGTGTCTATGCAACAATAGTAATCCACCTTCTATCATGACAATGTGAATCCATTAATATTATATTTAGACTTTTACTCTTCTTTTTTACCTCCTCAAAAATCCATATCCTCAAAAATCCATTACTTCAGATTCTTTGCCATAGTAATTCTATCTCTATGCCTTGATTCATGTAGCATAGTCCATGTGGAATGTCTTCCCCTGTGCCAATCTAAATCCAATGTACCCATTCTTTAAGGTCAGCTTAAGTCCTAAGTCTTCAATTAGGCCTTTGCCAAGCATTGCAGTACATTAAAGCCTTTGTCTAAAACCACATTAGGCTTGTGATCTGCTTGACAAAATGGTACTTAATCATCTACAGTTATCTCAAATATGTAGACTTCCAATATGAAAAGCATGAACATACATTTTTATTCCCTAACAGCCTAGCAGTGTGCAGGATATAATACAGAAGTTGCTTAATGAAGTTTTTTAATGGCTTAGTACAAAGCAAGTACTACTGAAACAAGTAATGATCGCAATACAATGGCATTGATAACTCCAGTTTGAGTAAACCCAGTATTTTTAATGGATTACTTAGAAGGTTATAGGCAGTATAACATAGTGGCTAAGAGTATAAGCACAGATTGACTGGGTTCAAATCCTGGTTCTATCACGTATTGGCTTAGTAAACTTGGGAAGGTTAATTAATGTCTTTGTGCCTTAATTTCCTTTCCTGAAAATACAAGAACATACCTACCATATGGAGTCATTATAAAGAACCAATGATCCCTGGCTGGTGGCACAGTGGGTAAGGTGCCACCCTGCAAACCCGAAGGTTGCTGGTTTGATTCCCAGCCAGGGCACATAACCAGGTTGCAAGCCAGGTCTCCAGCCAGGTCCGTAGCTGGAGGCAGGTGAAAGGCAACCATACACTGATGTTTCACTCCCTCTCTGCCTCTCTCCCTTCCCCGGCCTCTAAAAATAATAAATAAAATCTTTAAAAAAAAAGAACCAATGAGTTACATTAGATACTTCAAGCAATTTCTGGCATATTGAAATTGCTCCATTAATGTCAAATATTATTATACATGCATATGTTCATGACACAGAGTGTGATAGCATCTCCAAGCAAAAAGAACCTTTGCTTTGTAAATGAATGAGTTGAGGAATAAAAGTAAAGTGATTGGCACAAGGTCATATAGCTAATTGGAAACCAGCTGTCCTGACCTTCATTCAGTGTTTGATTTTTTCTTCCCCAAGGATTCTACATCTGAACATGGAATTGAATTACAGAAGTTGAGTTGACAGGGACATACAAGGCTCTCTTAAGGGAGCACATTGCATGATTACTTGTCACAAACCTTTCCTCTTTGTTCACAGCAACGTTTCACAGATGCTTACTCACTCCAGATATAAAAATCCTAACAGAACCTTAACTGTGGCTCCCAAGTTAAGAAATACATGAGGAATAGGAATAGATGCCAAGGTCAGGTCCCCTGAGTTTAGATGACTATCACTATATGAAGTCATTTTTACCCATATTTTGAAAAATAATTTTTTTTTTCAGGGAAAACATTGTCTGGAATACTCATTAAAACACTGTGGTTCAGGTTATCCCACCCATACGTGAATGTTTTGCAGAAAGTATGCTTCCTGGTAGAAATATGAAATGATTTTGATGAACTCTGAACAATATTCTTTAACAGCCAGGAAAAGACACAGGAGCCAACTACCCATACCAGGCATAATTCCTGAAGGTTTCAGCTTTCTGTGTGGTTCTCTGGAACAATATTAAGCCTGGTTGTGAAATCATCTGCACTAGGGTTAAGATTCAATACAGCAAATACAGACTCTCATGAGAAGTTGCAGCAATAAAAGATTGCATTAAACAGGCACAAATAAACCTGTGAGGATTCTCGCATCAGATGCAATAGCATGCTATTCTCTGTCTTAATTCAATGCCAAGAGATTTAGTTTCTTTTTAAAGCAAATGAAGTTGCTAAATGTAATGTAACAGCAGCAATAAGGAAGAAGGCTGAACTGAAGGATTATGTGTCCACAGGGAATGTGCATCCACTTTCACCCCCCTTTGCCCTACAAACAAGACTCAGGGAACCCACACTCTCTGTGTACAGTATTTAAAATGCATTATTGTAGTGTATGGACTCTGAGTTTAATGGCTTGGAACTTTAACCCTCGAAACAGGGAGGTTCCATTATTTGAATCTGAAAGTTGAATTACCTTCTATTTACTGAAATCTGAACAGAGAACCTCCACTGATCCCACAGAGGAGGCATCATTCCTGCTCTGTGCTTCCATATAATTTTATTTATACCTCTAACTTTACACATGATAATCTGACTTGTTTCACCTGGTTATAAGTCTCCTTTGTAGACTATAAACTCCTGAGGACGGAATTCATGTTTTATTTATCTCTATATCTTCCCAGAGCCTTACCAGTGTCTTGAACACAGTAGCCTCAATAAATGTTTTGATATTTAGTTTTAATAATATACACTAAGCATTTCCCAATTACACAGTATTATTAATGGATTCCCACCTTTGACATACATTTTCTTTTCTGTTTCTGAGAACTCTTGCCTTTGAAACATGACAAAGGCTTTTTATCAGATTGACAATGTAATTTAGATGGCTATGTAAAGAGTAAGGGGGTGCCTAACACTTTATTTTTGTTGAATTGTAACTTTATGACCATTTGCAGAGGTTTCTTTGAGCTCCTGCCATGTCTCATTTGGGCAGAGGAAAGGAAAAAACTCAGAAGGATGACTGAAAGACTATTCTGCCTTCTAAAAAAAAGACATAGCACCTGAGTCCTTACTCCAAGACCTGGTAAGCATGTTAGGACCATGGCATTTCTAAGGCCTTTCTTTTAACAGTTTTTCTGAGAAATTGTCAATTTGATGTTCAAGAAACATTTAGTTCATGCCTCTTAGACCCACAGACACAACTGGCTATGTGATTTCAAGGGCTCATTTGAAAATAAAAATGCAGAGTCCCTTTTAAGTTGTATTAAGACTTTCAAGATGAGAATAGCAAGTGTGGGCTGTTTTTAAGCACAGGGTTCTATGTGACTGCACATGTCCCACTTCTATGAAGCTGGCCTTGTCCTGTCTTCAAAGAGCTTCCTGTAGTGAAAGGTAAAAGGTCTGTATCTGGGGATAGAAACTATAACTCAAGTATGCACAAGGGCTATAGGAACCTAGAAGTTCCTAACTTTGTAAAATCATCCCAGGGAAGGTGACAGTTAAGCTCATTAAAAAAATTTTATTTATTATTTTTGAAGAAAAGGGCAGGGAGGGACGAAGAAAGGGAGAGAAGCATCAATGTGCGGTTGACTTTCACCTGCCTCCAGCTACGGATCATGCAGGAGACCTGGCTTGCAACCTGGTTATGTGCCCTGACTGGGGACTGTGACTTGGGTTCACAGGCCAGCGCCATTCCACTGAGCTACACCAGCCAGGGCTAAACTCATTTTTGAGGGAGCAGTGGTAGGGAAATAACATAAGGAAGGCAGAATCACCTGTTATATTTCAGGAATAGGGTTACTTTCAAGAAGGGTAGAGCAAGTTAACATGAGGATGACATAATTGATATGGAGAGTGCAAAGAGGCAGAGGCTAAGTACTGGGTTGGCCAAAAAGTCTGTTTAGTTTCACTATAAAATAAAAGACAAATTTTCACTTTCATCAATAACTGTTGATTTTGATACGTAGAGTATGTCATCTATCTCCCGATGTTGGCTTCTAGTGGGTAGAGGCCAGGGGTGCTGCTAAACATCTTCCAATGCATAAGACAGCCCCACAGCAAAGAATCACTTGGCCAAAATGTTAATAGTACCAAGAAACTCCACAAACCACTTTTGACATGTTTGATCAGTCACAGCACCTTCTCCATAGACTGCACAAATCTTTTTCTTTTAATTTTGCATTTCGGTTGTTTTTACCTTTTTTGAAATAGTAAAGCATAATACACCAAAATATTGTAATCTTCTTCCATCTTCAATAGTAAAATGCCTGCACAAAAGTTCACCAATTTTGATAAGGTTTAAAAAAAAATCATGCTAATACAATAGCTGTCACAATACAATCTAACAAAAGTGTTTTGAATGAAAAAAAGCTAAGCGCTATTAGAGCCATTGTGGGGAAAAAAACTAAATAAACTTTTTGGGCAATCCAATATATGGGGAAAGAGGCTGAACAATTATTAAATGCCTACTGTATGCCAAAATTGCTTCTTCTGTGTCGCAACTTTAAACACAACGATCTTGTAAATAAACCATCTTGTCTATTTTACAAACAGGTTAGTTCAGACCCAGGATAGTAAGGTTCTAAGGGTTTAGGGTAAATATTTAAGGAATGACTGGTGGGTCTGACTTCAGGCCCAGAATGTCTAACCCGTAGGCCAAGCTCCTTCTAAGCGTGCTTTTAACTCACCAGCACCGGTCCTTCCTACATCTCTCGAGTCCCAAGGTACCCACCCTGTCCTTCCCTCGCCCCGCCCCTCATTCCACCTGCCGGAAATTAGGTGAAAGTACTTCCGGGATAGCAAAGTTGGCCCCGACAAGATGGCGGCCCCCTTGGAGCTCAGTTGCTGGGGCGGGGGTTGGGGACTCCCATCGGTACACAGCGAGTCCTTGGTGGTAATGGTGAGGCCGCCTCTCGGGCCAGGGGCGGGAAAGAAGGGATGGAGCCTGAGGTGCGAGGTTGGCCGGGCTGGTACCAGCGGCTTGTAGCGGTTCCCTTGCCCGGTGGAGGTCAGCCGAGGCGCTGCTTGCTGCGTCGCCCTGGGCTCCCTTGCAACCTGGCCCGTAACCCCACCGAGGCGTAGACCCACAGCGTCTCCGCTTGCTTTCAGTTATTCTCAGTCTTGCAAAGCTGTCTGGGCGGTGGAGTGAAAAGTCTGAAGCAGGGGCACGAGCGCGCCCGGCTCTGCATCCCCCGGGACCCTTTGGGTAGCAAGGTTCCCAAAAGCCGGGTAGTGGCGCGCGTGCTCCCCTGGCTAGAGATAGGGAAAGGACGCACCCCCTCGTCAGGAGTTTCTGTGTTCGTGGAACCCGGCTGTGAACTAAAGGAGCGCTGCAGATTTGCCTTATGTACTCAGTCTAAAATATTTTATTGCAAACTCTGTTTCAGGCTTACGCCAAGTTTTCTGGTGCACCCTTGAAAGTCAATGTCATAGATAACACCTGGAGAGGTTCAAGAGGTACAGTGTAAACTTTAAACACCCTTTTTGCCCTCTGTAAGGGCCTCCCCATCCTTCCCACTTTAAAGCTCTGAGGCATATAGTTTTGGGATTTTACTTTCTTTTTACCATGACCGTGGCTGTGTTGCTTACAGTTTTATCATTTTGAGTAATACCCAAAGTGCAAGCCAAATCAGTGGCAATTGTGAGAAATGTAAATGTTCTCTAGATTTGTTCTTTGTGAAATTTTGCAGAAAACTAAGGTGAACTTACTTATTTCTCTCCTTCAGTATGCAATTGGTAGAGTTTTTAGAATATTGGAATCCTTTAAGAAGAAATAGAAATGTTTCTTTGTATGTAAACTGATTTTTGATTATAGGAGATGTACCAATTTTGAAAACTGAAGACAACATTGTTTCTCAACCTGCAAAAATACTAAACTTTTTAAGAAAACAGGTGGGTGGTTCCTTTTGAAGAAGTAGAAAGTCCATCCCTGCATGCTACTTAAAAAAAAAAAAAAAAACCAAATTAAAAACATTTTAAGGTTTGTGGATTTTTTTGAAAATTCTTTTTTGCCAAGTCAGTAGACAATTGAAAGGTTTTCCTTCTTTTTTCATGGGGAAAAATGCAACCAACTAGAACTTTTTTCTTATTGTTAACAAAAATATTAATAGCATCTGTTTAATGAGGTAGTACTAAACTGGTCATTAACAATTACTGAAATAGTAGAGAATAAAAATCATAACATTTATAGACTTTACTGTGTGCATTATTCTGTGCTAAGTTGCGTTAAGCATCACTTGTCATTAAATTTTCCCTTTTAATATTATGTTTGCTATATTTGAAAAAGAATAAATAGTAACTAATTTATTTAGCTTCACTGTTTTGCAGTGTACTTGACTTCTGAGTTTTTCTTTTTTTGGTTTTATAATTTTTTAATAGAAATATAATGCTGATTATGAACTTTCAGCAAAACAAGGGGCAGATACACTGGCTTACATTGCTCTCCTTGAAGAGAAGCTTCTTCCTGCAGTGGTGAGTGTTGGTGAATATTACAATATTTTAATGATCTACTAAACATGTACTTTGTGTAGAAAAAAAATTATTTAAAAAGGCTTAAGAGGGAATTTCACTTATGCATTAAATCTTGAATCTCATTTTCCTGTGAAACTGGGTCTGTTATTCAACTAGTACAAGAAACAATAAGTGGAAGATTATGTCATTTTAGAAATGAAAATTATTTGTGGAAGATGGAGTTTGTTGCTCCATGTACAGAATTGGGTGAACTGTGATCCATTCATTCAGCAAATATTTATTGAGCACCTACTGAGTATGCTGGGCCTTGTTCTGGGTGCCTGGGATATAGTAATAAAGAAACTCATGTTTAAAATCTTCTTTAATTCTTGAGCCTTTCTAACTGGAAATTTTGTATGAAGTCAGTTTATACAAAGATGTTTATGAAAAACTTGCACATCAATTGAGGGATCTTTCTTTTAATAAAAGAACATCCTTGTAGTGTATTTTTCTCTTCTTTTGCAGCTTCACACGTTCTGGGTTGAGAGTGAAAATTACTTTTCTGTGACAAAGCCTTGGTTTGCTTCACGAATACCCTTTCCCTTGAGTTTGATCCTACCTGGAAGAATGTCTAAGGGAGCACGGACTAGGATTCTCCTGACTAGAGGACAGCCTCCCTTCTACCACCTCCGAGAAGTAGAAGCACAGGTATAGTCACAATTACTGTCAGAGCACTCCCCCATAGGAGGGACTAGAGAGCTAGGAGAGATGAACTTATCTATAGTCATCTGCCTAAAAAAGAGTTCAGGAGCATCTTTTCTACCTCTGAGATGTAATGTCCTCCTTATTAGATATACAGAGATGCCAAGGAGTGCCTAAATCTTCTGTCAAACAGATTGGGGACATCACAGTTTTTCTTTGGAGATACGTGAGTGCATTCCCATATAAATCATTTTGATGTTTTATGTGCATATTCTTAATGAGCAATTATTTAAAGCAAGTCCCCTTGTCTTCCCCCAACCCCAATGAGTTTTTCACTTAAAAAGTAGTTAATGGATTTTTATCATGGGAATTTCTGTTGGTGGTAATCTGACATTGACTTAACATACTGCAAATGTAAATTGAGAATGTCTAAGACTGTTCCCACCCTGTCTTCAGTCCTTATATAACACTTGTGAGTAAAAACGAATCTTTAATTTACAACTGAATTTGCTTCTAAACAAAATAAATGGTTAGAGTATTTAAAAAACTGAATAAAGTCCTAATTATATCATATTATAAGCTAAAGTGGGTACTAAGCCTTTAAAATGACTATATTGTATACTTCAGAATTGACTAATATATTTGAGAATTTAAAAAAATAATACAAGTTAATATTTTCTTATGTGGCTTTTAAAAAATGCTGAATTTCTTTTTAGGCCTTCTACCTTGGATGCCTACGTGTTTGGTTTTCTTGCACCTCTCTATAAAGTACGCTTTCCTAAAGTTCATTTACAAGAACATTTGAAACAGCTTTCCAACCTGTGTCGCTTTTGTGATGACATCCTAAACAGTTACTTTAGGCTTAGTCTTGGAGGTAAGCTGGCTCCTCTTCAGCTAATCTTTGATCTTTGTTTGTATAGAGTAGCAGTATTTGCATATTTCCTAAGGGTGTGGAAGCAAGATTATTAAATAAGTTAGTGTGTTGTCTTTAAATGCAGGTTCATAGCACTTTAAAAAAGTTGCATTTTCCATTATTTTTATTCTCATATTTTAGTTCTTATTTAAATAGAGAAATGACTATTTGCTTATTGTCTCTTCTTTTGGGTTTTATACATACCTTGCTTCACATTCTTCTTTAAATATTGCCCCTTTGAAGTGGGTCATTTTCTTCAAAAAGATTAAACAACAGGTATTTATTAAGATAGCATTTTTCCTAATGCAAATGGGCAATTACTTTAAATGTTGCTTCTAGCATTTTCCTGCGTGAACAGAAATGAGTAGCAGATTGATTTTGGTGAGGTACACCCCCATGATTCCACTACTTGAAAACTGATTGCATCAGACTGGAGGTATAGTAAACGGAGGGCACCTGTCATGTAGGATATGGTTCACTGGGAGCTTGAGGCCTTGTGCTTAAGTGGTTGGGATACTAAATTTGTATTGGGAGAGTTGGCAGAAATTGTCCTTTTAAGAAAAGGAGTTATAAGGATAGTTGGCTGAGTGACAATTTATTTTTTATGGGTGGTTATATATTTCATATATAGGGAGGAGTTAGTATTAATAGGTTGAGAGTCATGAAATTAAGTAACATTCAACCTATTATTTTGAAGCAGCGGTTGACAAACCTTTCTACAGGACAATACAAAACCTTGGGTCCTATACCAGATTTACCAAATTAGAGTTTCTTAGGGATAAGTTCCAGGAATCTATTTTTAAAAGGCCCTCCAGATACTTTGGATGCCAGGTGGATACCTGTTTGGGAGTCACTGCCTTCGAAAACTATCCACATAGTTGTAACCAAAGACCTATTTAGAATGAATGTGGGAAAGGCACAACTTAAACTTGAGAAGGAGACGAGGACTGCTGTGCTCTCTTACTAATCACTTTGGCTAGCTGCATCACACTTGGCCAATGGGATCTATTTTGTGGATGAATTCAGTCCTTTTGTTTATCGTTCAGTTTTGGAGCATTAGTTTCCCACTGAGTTTGTCTTTGAAGCCAGAATGGTTTTGCTCTTTGACTTTGGTTTGGAGGGTGGTCCGTGTGGGAGGGTAGATAGATTCAAAATTCTTTTAATCTAAACAGCTTTAAAGGCTTTCAGAATTTCTTGTCTTTCTGATTTCTGTCCCTGGCTTCTTAGGCATCTCTCCTGCTGGACAAGAAACGGTAGATGCAAATCTGCAGAAACTCACACAACTTATAAATAAGGAATCCAACTTGATTGAAAAGGTCAACTTTACTTCAATCATTTTTTAATAGTAATTTAGTATTTTCCTTTCTGCAATTAATATTGTAATTTGGGTTATGAACTAATTTTACCCTTTTAGTTTATTTTTAAAGGGTTACTTTTTTTCCCAGAAAGCTTTTAAAATATACTATATTTAGTAAAATTGTAAAGTATAATTTAGTATTTCGAAGCCAGAAGTGGCCTGGTTGCTTTGGGAAAGATCTGACAATGACATTGGGTTTACTTTTACCACATGATGAGTAGTTTTCAAGTTAGGAGATCCAAAAGCCTGGTTAAAAGAAAAAAGACAAAAGCAATTCTTGCTTGCTTGTCTGTTTCAGTCTCTGAAGGTTAACATTCCTTGAGATTGGAAGCATCTGTGCTTATCCTTTCTTGTTAATTGTACTATGACATCTTGTTTTTTCTTCCACGTGAATTGTTTCATATTTTCTCCTTCTTATCCTTCTCTTTTCTAAATGTTGTCCACAGTTTTTTCAGTGTGGCCATTTTGCCATTTTGGCCGTGTTCATTTGATGAGAAAGATGTTGAGTAACTGGGTGGGGGAGAGCTAACAATGGACATTTTAAGGGTGATTCGAATTGGAAAAATGCAAGAGAGTTATGCATTTTTCCACAAGGATCTGGTAAACTTGGTTTTAAGCTTAATTCTTTCACAAACTAGTGGGGGCCACGTAGCCTGATAACACTGGCTAGCAGTAACAGGTACTGTGTTGTAAGACTTTTACATGACTTATCTCACTTAATCCTCACAAAAGCTCCATCAGTACAGGTCCTTTGTCATCTCTGTTTTACAGATGAAAATATGGAAGCTTCAAGAGTAGCTTATGTCACCTACCCAGGGTCATTTGTGTGACAAGAGTTTGAGAGGTTATTTGATGCCTAGGAATTGGACTCCAGCATGGGCTTTGTAGTTAATCAGCCATCTAACTCATGAATCAGATTATGTATCTATTACAAGTAGTACTAGCAGCAAGGTTTGTTTTTTAAAGATCTTATTTATTTATTTTTAGAGAGAGGGGAGGCAGGGGAGAAAGAGGGAGAGAAACGTTGACATGTGGGAGATACATCAGCCAGCTGCCTCTCACATGCCCCAACTGGGGACTAGCTCACAACTCAGGCATGTGCCCTGACTGGGAATCAACCCGGTGACTTTTTTGGTTCTCAGGCTGCACCCAATCCACTGAGCCACACCAGCCAGAGTTAGTAGCCAGGTTTATAACTGCCACTCTCTGGAATGACTGGGACTGTTCTTTTCCTTTTTATTGTATTTCATGTGTTGTTAGAACTTGAGAAGTAAGTAAAACTTACAGTAAAATTGTAAGATTTCATTATTAAAGTTAGGGTGAAATGGATAAAAGCCTAGTTTGTTTTAATTCTTTGTCCAACCAGGAAATGTCATGAGAGGAAATATATAGTGTTAAGTGTGGATAATGGAAAGATTACTCAGACTGTTTTAGATACAGACTATTTGAGATACTTATCTGCTAGATGAAGGCTAGCAAACATAGTTTCCATTTTCTATATGTGGCACATTCATGACAGACATGTAAACAGAACCATGAAATACCTACATATGCAGAAAGTGAAACCAAGAAGTCCTGTCACCACTCTGTACACTTTATCTTGTGTCATCATCAATAGCTGAAAGTTTTCTGACTCTTTATCAAGCTCTCCCCAAACCCTTTCATACTTGCTCTTCAGTTTGGTTCACCATTTACCAAAAGGCATTAGAGCAATAAATCCTACCATTGCCCACTATTTGGACAGAAAATTTAGAGTTGAAAAAAAAAGTTATGTTTCAGAAATTTAGTTTTTGCAAGGAAAAAAACACAACACAATTGATTCAAGTAGTTCACTGGAGATACTTGTTTTCATTGGCAAATTCAAAGTTCATGTTTTATTCTCTTTCCTACAAATCCTATGTACCTCTGCTGAAACATTTCCACTCTGCTTTGTAAGAGAGCACCTTGAGAAGATAAGGGAAAGCTTTGTTCTGCACGTGTTCAAAACTCTAAAAAAACATGAGTATCAAGTGCGTAAAAAGATGTTATATTCTGTTGGTTTTGGGCTTTTGTGGCAGCTACTTTCACATCTTTTATGAAGTTAAATTGATAGCACAGCACCAGGATCTGAGTGTTTTGCCCTCTTTGTAGGATGCTCTGGTTAAAGGTAGTTTTCTAAGATCTGACTCAGTTCTAAATACACTCAGTCTGAAAGAGCTGGTCTTTTTGAGGAGTACAGATCATTTTCATTGAGGCAGTGAGATGAAGGCGAAAGAATAGTGTTGGAATAAGACCTGGTTTCAAATTTCAGCTCTGAAACCAGCTTTGCAACTGAATGCAAATTCCTTAACCATTTTTAAAAAAGATTTTATTTATCATTTTTAGAGAAAGAGGGAGAGAAACATCAATGTATGGTTGCCTTTTTACCTGCCTCCAGCTACGGGCCTGGCTGGAGACCTGGCTTGCAACCTGGTTGTGTGTCCTGACTGGGAATCAAACCAGCAATCTTTGGGTTCACAGGCCAGTGCCTATCCACTGTGTCACCAGCCAGGGTCCTTAACCATTTTGAGTTTCATTTTGCTAATCTGGAAAATAGGGAATGATTGTATCTGCTTTTTTTTTTTTTTTTTTTTTTCACTACGGTGTTGGGAAGATCAAATGAGATATTGTATGTGAATAAACTTTGTAAACTGTGGAGCTTAGTATAACAGAAGTAAAAGACCTCTTAAACCAAGTCATGCTATAGTTGATTTCAGCAGAATCCTCACTTTGTGAAGGCATCAAGGAGCCATATCACTTTTATACATATACTGAGTCAGCCGGTATTTGAGGTATGACATTTAGAATTCTTGAGATCTGCAAGGAACAGGTTTCTTTGGCTGTCCTAGAAACATATGGTTCTGTGCTGCTCTAGGCTATAGTTTGCATGGGGAGGCCACAGTCCACTAAGTGGTGCCGCAGCCATTAGTCAGATGTACCTTTTGTGCTTTCCACAGATGGATGACAACCTTCGCCAAAGCCCTCAGCTTCCTCCTCGGAAACTGCCAATGCTTAAATTGACTCCAGCAGAAGAAAGCGATTCCTTACAACGGCTCTCACCCTGACAGATGTCATGCTTTGTGTCCAAAGTCATGATCGTTGCAGTAATCTCTTTTACTAAGACAAAAAGAAAATGCCATTAATAGGTATAGGAAGATTCTAATGCAAGAGAAACTTTCTATGACATCTATTTTTTTAAATTAGGAAGCTTGTCTTTTAGCTTGGCAATGCACTTTAGATACCATCAGAGTAAATGCTAAATGAACTTGGGGAGAAAACAAAAACACATTGTACTGTATATATTTAAAAAAATAACCTGCCTTAATCATGGCAGATTTTTGCCTTTGGTTCATGTGTTGCTGACCAAAAGCTACAATTCTGTTCTGAATGTGCACTCTTAATTTATTCAAGCTAATTTATTAATTTAGTTTTCTTAGACCAGTATGAATATCTAATATGTGGCTCTTTGGCTGAGGCCTTTTTCTTCTGTTTAGAAATTTGATGCCTTTTTAGACATTAGGAAAAATATATTGCCCTAGTATTCTATTTACTATTCCATAGAAAAGCCTGTCTTTAACTGTAAAAAACACTGAGGAATGTGCTTTTAAATAATGCTCCCATAAGAGTAACCTTTTGGGGGTTTAGTACCATATATAAATATTAAAGGTGGTTATATATAATATTTATCTGACTATATGCACTTCAATATTACCTTAGTATTTGCTGATGTGTTCAATCTAGATTAGCAAGGGCTCTTTTAGTTTATTGGGTGAATGTGGCAGCGTTAGACCCATGTATTTGTAATATAACTTTGGCCATCTCTTTCTCAGATTGATTTCAGGAGAACTGAATGTGTTAGTCAGCGTTACTATGCCAGGCTGTAAAGTTTTATTGAAACTTGCCCCATTCTTAGATACTACTCAGAGGGAACCTCCAGCAGAGTAATGGAAGTACCTACTGTGTGCTGGTCCAAATTCATGCTTGGCTCATTCCGTATTCTTTCATAAGCCCATCATATAGTCAAAAGTTTTATGGCAACTATTTTTTATGTAGTTTAACTATAGTTGAAGGGTCCAATGGAATAATCAGGAATAGCAGTACATTTTAAGAATATTTTCTATTTATTGGTTGCTGGACTGTTAGTGGATTTGCTGTGCAAGTAATTTTACTTATAATAAAATCTTATTTTAGCGGCTGAGGTGCTTGTGTTGTCCTAAAACCACTTTAGGATTTAAAAAATATGGTCCATATTTTTGATTAGTGTCTTAAAAGATTACTATGGTGCTCAGCAAATCTTTCCGCAATTCTGCAGAAACCCACATGTTGAGAAACAGCTTTGGAGTCCAAGCTCATCTAATTTGAGCTGAGTGGAGCTCAGCTGTGTTTGACCTGCATCCTCTCAATTTGTTTAGGATTTAGATAGAGGAGTCTTTAAGTCCTCATAAATATTTCTTCTTGAAGGTGAGCAACAAGGTGTCTTCAGAATCTTGTTCATCTGGATGCATTCAGGGAAAATAATTTTTACAACAGGTGGGAGAGTGTGTGCATGTGTTATTCATTAATCTTCTATTAGTTTGCAACAATCTGAAATCCATTTGAATATTCTATATTGAAAATCATGGCTGGAGGATTTTATGGTCCTCTAGGATTAATGTATGTTAGAGGTGATTGGTTAGCACATTAATCAGGCATCTGTTTATGCTTCAGCCAGGGTTAGTCATTTTCAGTTGCAATTTGTAATAAAACTTCCAAAAAGCATGTGAAATGGCTTCCAGTTGTTAAACACATGTAAAACAGAACAATTAAAATTAGTTTTGGAGTGGGAGAAAGATTATAAAACTGAATGGTAAATTTAATTCCAAGTTTCTCCATAGGCAAAGTCAAAGACGATACTGGATTCCATAAATTTTTCTGTCAATAAAATTACTAATATCCATGAATAAGATTAGTGTGTTTCAAGTTTTTATAAGAACATTCTTACAAGACACAGACTTTAGCTGATGAGCATACTGTAATGTTTCATGTGTTGAAAGTTTAATCAAAAAACATCTATTTAAAATAACAAGTGTTTGTCTTTTTTTAGTAGAGAAGATGACTGTAAATATGATTTATGTATTTTTGGTCATTCCTGCTCTGAGCTGCCTTTAGCTTTACACCACCCAGGCTATGATGCTTCCAGAGTACTTTTCCTAAGACAGGAAATGCGGTTTAAATATGTGAAAATTTGTATGTTGGTTACTTAGCTGAGCTTTTTTGGTGTAAGTTATAACTGAGCACAGACCACTATAGAGATGCACTCTTGGAAAGGAACAACTTTCCAGCCTGGACAGAGAGCCTGCGATCAGTCTGTCAGAATGTGCTTTGTGGTAAGTTTGAGTTTGTTGAGATCAGTGGTCCACAGTCTTAAACAAAATGCTACGATCTATTTTCTTTTGGAGGTAATGGTGGAGGATAATATAAAAAGGACTATGTTTGTGGCATAGGATTAGAAAATTGGTCAGATAATGCCCATGTAATAAAGATCCAAAATCAACTGTCATCAGTTATTCGTAAGATTGACCATTCTCTTAACACTAAAGAAACTAAAGAATTGTGAGGATGGTCATTCCTTCATAGTACTCCCCCACCGCAACACAAAGGTAGTAAAACAATTCAATTAAGTATGTTTGCACTATTTTGCAGGTACTAGAGGATAGAAGATTTTACATTAAATCCAAAGTATTTTGATTTCCATTTGTAATTTCTATACATTTAATATTGCTGGATATGAGTGGGACCCTCCCCCAAAGCCCCTGAAATTTATTGATAAAAATTGTGTGTTTATTCTCACATGTTTAAACTTCAGTCACCTCCAAAATACTGTCCGTTTGATACAATACACCAATTGAGACATTTTTTCCTACTGCTCAGAACAGTAGGAAGTCATTGATTTTGATCCCTTTTAGTGCTTCTGCAGTTTTTTGTTTCACCTTTCCCACATCAGAAAAACATTTCCCTTGGAGGACTTTTCTTCATCCAGGGAATCAACCCTCCCTCCCCTCCAAAAAAAGGTTGCTTGGGAGGGAGATCCAGTGAATAGGGAGGGTGGGGCACAGGGGCCGTGCTGCTTTTGGTCCAAAACTGCTAAACACTGTGTGCAGTGTGGGCAGGTGTGCTCGTAAATTGCCCATCATGAAAGGGGCAGATTCATGTTGCAAGAATTAAAAAAAAAGTCACTGAGGCTGAATGCAGACCCTCAAACCAAGCCTGCTGGTACACTGATACAGATGGTTCCTACAACATGCACCTACTGGGAGAAGCCTGTACCAGAAGGGGCCTGCCCTCCAGAAGATAATTTTGGTTTTTTTGGGTGCCCCCTTATATATAAACTTGAAAGAATGGAGGAGCTTATTTCAATCGTAGTCAAATTACAATTTTCAGAAGTCTGCAAAAATGGAAAGGTAAAACTAGACATCAAAAGAGGCAAAACTTGATGAGGTGATAGTATTTCAGAAAACCAATTTTTAAAAGGGTAGCCTCATGTGATAAAAGTTTGAAGTCAGTAGTATATTTTCTTAGAGCCTCTTCCAAGAATATACATTTACTAGGTCTTGATTTTAGACAGTTTTTCATAAACTGACAAAAATGTTAACCCTTTAAAACCCAAAGATAAATGCTTAAATACAAAGACAAAAAGCTAAGTAACGGATACGAAGGATTTTGCTATACTGTATTTTTGCAACTTGTGAATCTATAATTATTTCAAATGAAAAAGGTTTTAAAATAAATTCAGTAGTGTAAATATATCGTTATCTACATAAACTATGATTTAAATTTTAATTTAAACAGCTCCAAAGATAGTATCCAATATTCAATTCCAGATGAATACATACTATAAATTAAATATAATTTATTTCATATTTGAGTTTAAAGAAACAAGCAACTTGGGTTTATAACAATTGATTATCTGAAGATCTGTTTTGCCTTTCCAGGAAAAAAGCAAAAAACAACCTAAACAAAGGACTTCTTTTTCCTAGGATATAAAAAATTCTACACGTTCATGCTTTGAACTCTATCTTTCCCTCCCTATGGTACCTGGGTTAACACTTGAGGATAAAACATTTTGAAAACAGTTGTGTCCCCAGGTGGTGGTCCTTTGGCCTTCCACGTGTTACTCCTCTAACTTCACAGTGTGACAGAAACGCTGGAGCCATATGCTTTAATGCAGGTGCAGCAAGCAGGTCTGCGTGTTGTTACCAGCTCGTAGCGATTTAGTAATCGACTTTGTCATGGTTTGGTTATCTGTATAATTGAAATCCTGAGCAGAGCCACAGTTTACAATTAGGCTGTGATGATGGTCTTTTGTATATGTTGTTGGCATTAAGAATTTTATCTTTTGCCTTTTTTCTTGTTCAGCTCCGTGGAATTTACATTTACTTTTCAATGTTTTCACATTTCCTAAACTGATCATTAAGAAATTTGTTTAGTTACCTGAAAAAAAAAAGTTGTTTTTTTTTTAATTGACATTATCTTTTATTCGCATGTTAAAGAAGATAATTACTGGTTTAACTGGCTGAATATATGATAATTTCTTTTTGAGAACATCCCCTTTTTTTTTTTTTTTACGAAAAATTAGACTAGAAACCGAAATGACAACTCTTTTTAGGGACACTCCTGGTTTTCCCTTTCTGGTGGGTTCTTTCTCTTTAGGATTCATCTGGATGCATCAGTGTCTTAGTGACTGTGAATGTCTAGAGTGACCAGGTCTCCGCATTCGCCTCAGCTTAGAAGCACCCTGCGCATGCCCTCCAGGGCCTGGGTGAAGACCCTCGAGGCAAGCAGGCAAGTCTGGCTCCGAGACCAAGGCAAGCAATCCTCAGGCAAAACTTCCTTGAACTTCTGGAAGTAGTAATTTAACCGCGCCAAACTCTGCATATTGATAGCTTCTTGTAAAGAGGTGTCGCCAGACCTCTCCGCCAGCATCTGCTGCTCCTTGAGGCCCACATTGGAGAGGATGGCTGCACCCGAAGTAATCCTGTCCTCAAAGGTTTAACTGAAGTTTCATCAGATCTTCAAAAAGCTGATTTTTACTGAGCTTTTAAGATGGGAGGGTCTTTGTTTTTGTTTTGTTTTTGAGTTTGCAAATAATCAGCCAAAACTCTGTTGCATGTAGTGTTTCCTAGGAGCCCAGGCTACTTCCCTAGACTTAAAACTGTTGTGATTGAGGTGGAGAGGAAGTCTCAGGATCAAAAATGTACAACAATTATTTGTTCCAGGTGAAGAGGCCAATGATGAGAATAAACAATATTAAACAATGACTATAAGAAAGGGTAACTTTGACTTGGATGATTTGAAATAGAGAGAGGAATGGGGATTTTTTTTTAAATGATAGAAGAGTATTCAGAATAAAACAGTTTATTAAAACAGAAAAATAAGTCTTTTTATATCTTCATTATTAATTTGAAATTATACTGTAAAATTAAAATCTCTTCGTTCATTGGAGAAGTAGTTCCAAAGGGTATATTCTGGCAGACTGTATTGTTATATGAATAGAGTCAAATAAATTTGGTAAGTGTTGAGTTAGGCAAAGTTAAGTTACCACAGGCTTTTTAGAACCTTTGATATGCTATTGTGTGGTTTCAGTCTCCAAGAAGAACCTGTATTTTATACCCCATTTCCCTAATTTATTTTTATGTGGATTTTTTTAAGTAGGTGTCTTAATAGATTTGCATTATGAGACATACATTTAGGGAAATGTTCTAGTGTTTTTGCTTGTTTGTGCTCATTGCAAAGGCTTTGAATGAGTGGTGAAAAGTGGGAGGAAGCAAGTCAGGATTCCCTTGGGCCATGGGGTTGGGAGACGGGTGGAAGCAGGTGTGCGGGAGGTTGGTTAGGTACGTACATGTGAGGCCCCTCCCTGGTCAGCCCAGCTCCTTTCCCTAGAATGCCAGTCAGTTTGTGAACTGGTGGTTTCAGAGACAGTTTACAAATGCTTCAGGAACAAAGCAAAGGAAGGCTAATATCATCAAGTTCTACTTCATCCCTGAAGACACGGTCCAAACAAGGAATATATGGTTTTTGTGTTCATTTTCTAGCATGAGGGTTTATAGTTTTCATTAAATTCACAGCAGTTTCTATATCCCCCAAATTTTAAATTTCACTAGCCTCCAAGTTTCGGAGGACTTAAGTATGTTGATTTCATTTCTAAGTATAAAAGAGGATTACTAATCAGGCACAAGGGTGCTTTTGTTTGCTTTCTGCAATGTATACAGTTGCAGGTTGGGAACATCACCAGGCTTTGGATGTGCATTTGATAGGAAACTTGCCTTTGGGCTTGAGTTGCGTAATGGAGAACATCCAGCCACGGGAAAAGCAATTGGACCTTTGTTCTGATTCTTCAGTTTTCCTTGTGCAAATTCAGAGAAATGCCTTTTATTTATTTATTAAATCACATTTTATTGATTATGCTATTATAGTTTTGTCCTGATTTTTCTTCTCCCTTTGCGTCCCCTCCACCCAGCACCCCTTCCCCCCTCAGGCAATCCCCACCCATTGTTCATGTCCATGGGTCATGCGTAGAAGTTCTTTGGCTTCTCTATTTCCTATACTGTACTTTACATCCCCATGGCTATTCTGTAACTACCTATTTGTACCTCTTAATCCCCCCACCTCTTCACCCATTTCCCCACACCCCTCCCGTCTGGCAACCATAAAACACTCTCTGTATTCATGACTCTGCCTCTGTTCAGATGTTTAATCATTGAGTTTATATATTCCAGATCCTTGAAAGTCAAGAAAAACGAGTTGCCAGAGTTTGCATCAGTCCTTTGCAATTCATGTACTATAAAGAAGGCTGTGCTGGCCAGTCGTTCCTTGGACTGTTGGCTCTTTCCCCTGCAAGCTGGCATCTTTATTACTTGGCAAAAGAAGGGTGAACTCAGGCTTTTATGTTAATTGCATAAGATGAGCTTTATTTTTCCTTTGACTTTATGTCTTATCTTGTAAAATAGGAAATAATGTCTTTCCATTTTTCTATTATCTTGAAGTGGAAATTTGAGGTTTTTGGAATGAACTAGCTTTCTGGAAGCTGGACAGCAAAGAAGATAAATAAGAAATATATGTTTATACATGTGGTGGCTTTGTTCCACCAAGCCTGTCTTTGAATGGTAAACATTTTAAACATCTGTTCTAGTGTACAATGCTGTAGATTTGTTATAAATCTTAAAATAAGCAATTTTTGTTATAATTTCAACATTCTAGAATTGTCTAGTATGGATATATTGTACTCAGAGATTAGGTATGAATACCTAGAAGTGGTGATAATGATCAATGTTATAAAAAATTAATTCTAAAAAATGAAAAACTGGATATAATGTCAAAAGAGCTTTTTTCACAATAAAATCTCGGGTTGCCTGGATGTTTACTAGATCTTGATTTGATTTTATTTATTCCTTGAGGTGAACTTTTGGATGGTTGAAAACAGTTACTCATTGTTGGGACTGAGCTAGATGGGGGATTGTTCTTAAAATGTTCACTCGTGCTCCTTCTAGCCCATGCTAAGGGACCTCAGACAATTCACACAGCTTTTTTAGGGCCACAGTTATGTCATCCCTTGGGTTCTGTAAGTTTTGGAAGTTTCTCTTTTGCCCACTTAGATAGCTCAGCAATGTTCCATGTAATTGAATGGAAGACATACACAGAAAAATAGTGCAATTTTAGTGAAGGGGGAAGATATATTTTTTGCTCCTTTTTTTCCTAATGGGATAGGATGTATGGATATAGAGAACCCTGTTAGAGCTGTTAGTCAAGCAAGGGCAGGTTCCCTGAGGGGATGAAGTATCTTCATTGGAATTTATTTTTTTAAATTGAGGTATGATGTACATACAGTAAATGCATCAATCTGCTAAATAGAGCTCAGGTAAGTAAGTACTATATTTCTCTCACTTGAGAAACCAGCTATCCCCAAAGAACACTAAACCTTAATTGCATGTGAACTTTGGGTTCCCAATGAAAGGTCATTGGGTGTATTGAGGTGGGCAATAATGATCACTTGTCTTCAGCAAAAGGGCAGGAAAGAATAGTTAATGCCTTGGAGTAATGGAATTCTTTGGAGAAATGACAGCCGTTTGGAGTCACACATCTGAGAACCATGCTATAAAGAACTTCAGAAATGTTGGTTCTTCATTGTTGAGTGCAGAGGCTTGACTTTGGTCTGGGACTATCTTGGATGCTCAGAAACCCCTGGATAACTATTTAGCATCTTTTCCTTCAGTAGATGCTAGACTGTGAGATAAACAGTGCTGTTTTCCTTTGTTGCTAATAGCAGCTATTGGTAGACAAATTTAAGTTTCTCCATGTTGGATTCTTATTCTAAATGAATTTCTATAGGAGAAATATTGAGGTAAAGGAAGCCAGTAAGATCATTGGTAAATGATAAATGAGAAACTGGATATGCGAGTGTGTCCCGGTATATGTGAGATAACTAGATTGGAGAATAAGCAGGAAGTGGTGGGGAACTGTAAGGATGCGCCTTACTCAACATCATCTTGTAATAAAGTTCCTAGTTGTAGAGCAAATGAGAAACTGGTCCCTTGATCTAATTGACAGTTCTTCAGAAGACAGGCTAAGAATTTATGATCCATTCTCTAGGTACATTAATCAGCCTCCTGGAACGGGTTAGATGTGTGTGATTAAGATGAATGCAGCTGTGCATTATCAAAGACTTTTCTGGTTCCTAACACTGCCAACCCAAGGCTCTAAAAGTCCTCTTCCTAGTGGGTGAGAGGCTATTGCACTTATCCTACTTTCTGAGTAGGTGAAAAGAATAGGAAAATGTTAAATGAGTACAATTAAGGATTGGGTCCTCAGATCCTAGTTTGGGAAAGGTGGTCTTTTCAAATCTCATTTTGAAAAAGTTAAGAAATCTTTTTGTGTAGATGAAATCATGATACTTTCCAAACATCACAGCTACAACCAAACATTTCAGTTTTATTTTAAATTCAAGAAGCAAACGGACTTATTTGAAGATTGTCAGATTGTGCCTATTCTGATATGGGTTGTCCCAGTCTTTCCATGAGGGGGGACATTGCCTTTTTTATTCATTGTCTAATGAGTATGTTTTACATTTTATAGTACATATAACAGCTAATTCATAGGGTGCTAAACCTATGCTAAAATGGTTTAGAAAAAGATGAGAAGGAGTATAGGAGGTGTAAAAATTAAGAGGAAAAGGAACCAAAGAGGAAGAATGGTAGAGATAATATCATTGGAGTATGGTGATGAGGAATGTGGTGGAGACAGACAGTGGATTTTGTAGTAGAAAGCCAGGCTTAACTCAAGATACCAAAATGATGATTTTGAGTAAGATACTTGATTCCTAGCCTGCATTACTGTTTATTGCAATGCAATGGAATAACAATATGAATGAATGGACATTTTTATGTGTTTGTTTTTTAAACATAAAATTTAAAAGATACTGATAGAGCCCCATTCTACCTATTATGAATAACCCCTGGTAACATATTGGTATCTATGCTTCCAGTCTTTTGTTTTCTACACATTCACACACACAAACAACCCTGTATATATTGTAATCCTCTAGTACATATTATTCTGTAATGTGGTTTTTGTCTTTGTATTCAGAAAATCTTATAGGTTATTACATGTTCTATATGATTTTTATTTTTAAAGATTATATTTGTTTTTAGAGAGAGGGGAAGGGAAGGAGAAAGAGGAAGAGAAACACTAGTGTGTGGTTGCCTCTTATGCACCCCAACTGGGGGCCAGGCATGTGTCCTGGCTGGGAATTGAACTTTGGTTTGCAGGC
The DNA here is from genome assembly GCA_004026585.1 of Noctilio leporinus. NCBI lineage: Eukaryota > Metazoa > Chordata > Mammalia > Chiroptera > Noctilionidae > Noctilio > Noctilio leporinus. The sequence continues at coordinate 291,815 of PVIW01000686.1, read as the reverse complement.
TGGTGCTCAATCCACTGAGCCACAGCAGCCAGGGCTCTATATGGTTTTTAAAGGTTATGTGTAATTTTGCTGTATGAATGTAGTATGGTTTATTTCATTCCCTTGCGAAAAACATTAAATTAAGTTCCCCTTGTAAGCCTTGCTACATATTATTAAATAGGAATAGTGGTCCAGGAAGATTGGACCACTTTGTATTCTCTGCAGCCCTTTTCACCAACTTCATAGGTAAATATATATAATATGCATTTCTTTGATAATTAGTAAGGTTGAATATATTCCCCCATATGTCTGTTGTTCAGTTATATTTATTCTGTTACTTGTTGATTCATAGACTACATAAAAGGCAAATTACTGGACTTCTCTGAAACCCTGTTTTCCTAGCTGTAAGCTGAGGCTTTCCTGTGATTTAAATGGGACAACGTACTGCAGATCCAGAAAAGGTAGATCCCAACAGTGTATTGTTTCCTTCGTGTTCTTTCCTAAATTAAGAACATCATAGAAGATGGAGACTCTTTATTGTAGCCCCACACCTAGCACAGTGCTTAGAACATAGAAAGTGTTCAGAAAGTTTTTGAGGAAGGAAGGCTAGGTAGGATTTGAAAACATTTTGAGTTTAGCAGGGAAAGAAGTGAGAAAAGTTGAAGCCAAGATCCAGTGAATCAGCAGTGAGAAAGTGGTAACTTCCTCAGAAGCTTACTATTAAAATAGAAGAATTTAAGTTTTATTCTCAAAACTCTTAATATGAAATAATTTCTGATAAACTGAAGTAGCTAAAGGACCTTAAATACCAATATTCAAGGCTATAGCTAGCCTCACAAAGTTGAGTGATTTCATTTTGTAAGCTAAAGAATAAGGATATGGGGAAATGCATTAGGTTCGTTATTAAATATGGACTAAAGGCATTCATTTTTTTTGTCAGGTGAACAACAAGTTAAAAATGATTAATCCTGATTTTCACATATTAGATTTTCACAGACTAGGAGCAAATGTGTAATATAATTATATTAAAAATGGTAATAAATTAAAGTTACTTAGGGTTTTGGTGCCTCAAACAGCAGGAAGAGAATTGATGTTAGGTCTTACTTTATTCAACATGTCCTGTGACCATGGGGGAGAGGAGTCAGTGGTTTGTTAATGCGATTTGCAGATTGTTTTAAATTGAGAGGTATTGTAAACAGCAGGAATGACTGAGAAATGATACAAGAGGAGCTGGAAAGGTTAGGAACATGGACAGGAAATCAAATGATTCATCCTGGAGTAACGCAATCCAATCTGACATCTGGGGCCAAATAAGAAGAAATACAGATGAAAGAGACAAACACGGAACATAGTCATCTCAGAGGAGGTTGAGAGGGAGGCTCCTGGGGGAGAACAAGAAAGGAAGGAAGCAGGAAATGGTGGTTATTGACATCCTACTATGTGCCCACTACTATGATTTGGTACTTTCCATGTTGATTCCTTTTTGACCAAGGTTAAATTCAGTGCTGTGAAAGAGTTTCTGAGGACTTGTTATGCGCAAGAGCCCAGTACTTAATGAACCGAAAGCTCAACCTCCCTCTAGTTACTTGATCCAAAACGTTGTTAGCATGTTATCAGTCTAGAGAGCTTTGTAGAAGTGGCCTGGAATCTCCAGAAAAGCTGGAGTGGGAAAGACCATTCGCCACATTTCCATGTGGGCGTTTTTCATTCAGTGGTGTTCCTAAGAATTCTTGGCTGTCCTGGCTGCCAGCAGCACTATGGTGGACCCCATAAAACTTAGGGTGGGTTGGTGCAGGAGTGCAGCTTAAGCCAAAATAAGATGTGTATCTCATAATGGCTACCTCATGAGGTGGTCCCTTCCTTCAATTTATGACCCTCTCCCTCTTGCATTGCCCTCATGTTAACCTCTAGCAACAGAGCTCCCATCCCAGCCCTCTGCATGTGTCTCCTACTGCCCCTTATCCTTCTCTCTTGATGTCGATGGATGAAGTAAGGTTTGTGCAAGGCTATAGATTTCAGCTAATTTAGGAATCTCCAACATTTTTTAATGGATATACCACTCACTTTTTCTGTTACATCAAGTTGAGGAACTGGGTCACAGTGAGGACCCAATTGAGATAAGGAGGAAGAGGACCAAATTATTGTAGAGAGGACAAACCTAACAACAGGTGATGTTGACCACTGCCCTGAGGAGGTGGACAGAACGCTGGGGAAAAGAAGTTAAAGGAGTGAGCTGGAAAGGAGAGATGTCAAAGACATGTCACTCGTAGTTTCAGTTCCAGGGTGTAAGATATATTAATGGCTCAATGGGAAACTTGAAGCTAACATGTCACTTGTCCCCAATGATCCATATTTGCCTTGTAACAGGAGCCCCTTATGGCTAAAAAATGCATTCATTATTCAACAAGTGTTTACTGAGTGACTCCTGTGTCCCAGGCCCTGTTTTTGGTACTGAGGATACATCAGTGAACAAAATACAGATCTCAGCGAGGTGGTACTTAAATTGTAGCAGGGGGGCAATTAATAATGAATCTAATGAATAAGCAGATTATGTAATATAGTATAAAGTGATAAGTATTATGGGAAAAGAAAAAAGGATAAGGAGGCTAGGTGTGCTGGGGTGGAGGAGAGTGACAGTATTAAATATGGCAGGGTGAACTACATTGTAAAGATGACACTTGAACAAAGACCTGAAATAAGTGTTGGAGTAACCTTGGGTACAGGTGGAGCAATGATCCGAAGGTAGGGTTTGTCTGGCATGTCTGAGAAACAGCAAGGAAAAGAATGAGTGAAGACGAGAGTAAAAAAGATGAGGTCAGTGAGCTAAGGGCTGGGAGCAGGCCAAATAAGAACTTACAGGCATCTGTAAACCTTTAGCTTATACTTGGGGCCATTTCAAGGTTTTGAACAAGGAGGTGATATTACTGATTACTTTTTAGTATATTTTTGCTTTTTAAAAAGTGTTGTTCTTTTATAGTTGTCCCAACTTTTCCCCCATTGCTCTCCAGCCCCTGGTGTCCCCCGCCCCGCCCCAGTTCTTCCACTCTTGAACCATGTTGCTGAGGATAGGGTATAAGCAGGAAGACAATTGTGAGCATATAACAGTACCCTCACTAAGAGGTTGCAGCGGTTCAGAAGGATTAGAAGCGGTAAGAAGGATTCGATTTCACATGTATTCTTCAGTTACTATCAACCTTGACTGATTAGATGTGGGTTGTGAGAGAAAGAAAAAAGTCAAGGGGAACTTTAATGTTTTTGACATGAGCACGGGATGGATCAGACAGAGTAGAGTAGCTTTTGAGGGGGAATTTGGTTGAGTTTGTGATGTCTCAAAAACCCAAGTGGATGTTTGTTGAGTAGATGTGAGTCTGGGGTTCAGGAGATACAAATTTGGAGATACACATTGAAGAGTCATGAGGATAAAGATACCATTTAAACCATGAGCCAGAATGAGATCATCAAGGATTAAAGTAATGAGAGATGAAAACTAAGAAACAAGCCCAGGGGAATTGAGAGCACAAAGACATATGGGAGGGAAACAGCAATGAGGTAGGAGGAAAATCCAAAGGATGTTGTGTTCTTGAAGCCACATGAAATTGCGTGCCAAGGAAGGGGAGCGAGTGCAATGCATACAGCTGGTCATTTAAGATAGGGACTGTATTTGGACGTTGGATTTAGCAAAACAGAGGTCACCTGTGACCTTGATGACCTTGACCCAGTGTGAAGGGCTCCTATGCCTGGAACAGTTTCAATGGAGTACTGAATAGGAATGGATTCATGCAAGAGACTAGGAGAGGAACTGGGAAATGTGAGAAGAAAAGAATGATGAATAGAACCACTGTCAATAGCATGACAGAGCTGGGAAAGACACCTAGAAGTAAAATTGCCTTCTCTGGTCCTTGTGCTCTCAGCAAGCAGGCAGCCATCTATTTATTTATGTATATTTATGCATGGCTGCAAATCAAGTCAGCATGTAGCCAGCAGTACTGGGCTAGGTCATTAGAAAATCTTCCCTATTAAATGAGATCTGAACGGATTTAATAGATTTTGTCAGGAGACTTTTTATTTATTACAAAAATATTGCTACTTGAAATATGGGCTTTTTCTCATAATGATGAGCTAAATTACTTTCCTTTTTAAATAAGGTCTAGCATATTAAGACTTTTATATTTCGTCAAGCCAAATAATGCAGAGACCAAGTCAATCACTGGAGTATTTTCCTCTTTGGAGGATTTCAGCTTCTGTGGTTTAGGTAATAGAATTTGTTTCCCTTTCCCAGGCCTGGGGCCCAGAGAACTGAGCCCAAATGAAGCCAATCTGCATGTTTATTTTCCATTTGAGCTACTTAATGATTATGTGCATTCACCAGGGGACAGGATGTGGACATATTTGAAAATTAAAGGGTTATCACTACGGAAAGCATTGAGGATGCTGTGTAAAGCCCAAGTACATGTTTGAGGGAATGTTTAAAGGCACAGACCAGTCTGAAAACAAACCAGGAGGCTGGTATCATCTTCTCTCTCTCCCTCTTTACCTAATCAATCACCTTGTCTCATCTGTTCCTCGCTGTGGTCGTCACTCCAGTGTGAAGGGCTCCTCTGCCCCGAGTCACTGCTGCAGTCACACCATTGGTCTCCCAGCTTCTGAGTTTGCTCTTTTCCAAACCACTCTCCACTCTGTTCAAGAGTGATTTTTCTAGAATGTAAAATGATCATGCCTCACTCCTGTTAATGCCTTTTCATGGCTCCTCCTTATTATCAAGTCTAAACTCCTTAACCCAGTTTATAAGCCATTTCATCATCTGGTTCAAGTTTAACTATGTCCTGCCTCCTGTCCTCACCAGCGCCTTGAAGATCCCACCACAAAAAGCACCTGAATCTACAAATGCCCTGTACTTCATTTTACATCTTTGAATGAAGAGACTCCAGTGAGTATTAGAAGAAGCCACAAAATCAATTTACCACAGCTAAACAGAGAATCTGATTTTTTTGGCTCCATTAAGTACAAATGGAAGTGAGACCCTTTGTTTCAGCATTTTTTACGTTTCTCTTTCTGCTGGTCCGATGTGTGTGAGTGACAGCACTGTGCTTACACCATTTGTCGATTTCGTGTCTGTTCAGCTGTGAGAAGTGTCACGGCAAAGGCAAAGTCTCTGGCCCTGTCAGTACACTTGATGCACTCACTTTACACACCCTCCTTTGTTGATCTTTCTTATTCCCGGTCTTTCAATATTGCCTAACTTTTGAAGGCTCACAGACTGACAACTCCAGCCCAGGCCTCTCTTCTGAGATCAGACTCGTATCCAAAGGTGACCAGAAAGTCTGCAGCTATCCCAAACTTGTATCTAAAGCTGAACTCCAATCTTCACTCTGCCAAAATCTCTTCCTCTGCTGGTTTCCCATCTCAATATATGTCACCCACGTTACTTCGACGCAAGCGTCAGAGACCTGGAAATTTACTTCTCGCTTAGTTTGTAAGAAAACTTACTAATATGCCAGATAATGTCTGACATGTTGTATATATAATAACTTGGTCTGATTTTTAAAACACAAATCTGTAAGGAAGCTCTGTTATTATCAACCATTTTGTAGATCAGGAAACCAAAGCACAGAGAGGTTAAGTAACTTGTGCAAGGTTGCCCAGCTTACTGATAGTGGGACTAGGATTTAAACTCAGATGAGTTGGCATGTGCTTAATTCTCTGCACCAACTGTTATTCTTGGCACCTCCTTCTGATTCATCCTGACATCTAGCTTATCAGAAGTGCAAACAGTTCCATTTTCAAAAATGTCCTGAATCCACCTTTCCATCACAGTTGCCACCACTCTTATCTTTTTGCTGAGACCTCACAATAATTCCTGGAGATTTCCAATCCTGTGCCTGTCCTCCCTTACCTTCCCCAACTCAGCAGCTCCGCAGCCATTCTTCCCAAAGAAACCGGGGCTTAGTTTACATGTCAGTTACTTTTCTCAGGAGCCTTCCATGACCCTGTATCTAAACCCCATCCCCTCAATTATTTTCTCACATTGCTCTATTCTTTTCTCTCACAGTAAACTTAATAATTGATGATTATACATTTGTGACTTTACTTTTTAAAGTAAGCACCATGAGAATAAGAATTTTGTTTTATTTCCCAGTATCTATCCAGTACCTAGCTTAGCCCATTGTTGGTACTCATTAATATTTGTGACTGGGTGGATGAATGAGTGAGTGGCTAATATTAAGAAGTGATTATATGATTTTTATTTTATGTATTATAATGAAAGTACAGTTTCACTTCTCCATGATGAACTAATAATAGGAAGAAGCTGCATGGATTAGGAGAAATATACAGTGTATGATTTAAACACAAAATACAGTTTTATTATTTCAATGAAGGACATTGTATAATTCTTGTAAGTATGCTTGCATTGTTTCTACCACCACACTCCTTTCTAAGAGGGTCCCTCCCTCCCCCTACAACCTCAAATGCAGCTCATTGACTGGGGGGCTGGGGGTGGGGTTGGAGGTTAGACCCTGAACCAAGCTGGCTGGATGATCATAATTTAGAATCAGGAAGCTGAGAAATAGATTTTTAAGGTAAGTACATTCATTTATCCTTCAAATATTTATTGAATATTGAGAATGAACTGATTATTGGGTATATAATGAATAAGACATATCCCTCCTTCAAGATATTTGCAGTTCGTTGGAGAAAACTGACGTAAACCTGCTACTACAATTCAGCCTGTTCAATGCTGAGTCATGGGCAGTACCAAGGAGCCCTTGGGGACACACAGGAGAGGTACTTTGCTTAGTCTTGGGAGGGCAGAGACAGCGTCCCAGTGGAGGTGGTGTTTTAACCAAAAGCTTAACAGATCCAGAAACAAGTTGGGTGAGGGGCAAGGGTATTTTAAGCAGAGGAGACAGAAGATGCAAACACAGTGCATTTGGCCTGGTGAGCAAAAATAGAGGAGATTATAATGGCGAATGTGGTCTTCCTCACAAAGGCCCTTGTCAGCCTCTATAGAGTTTGAATTTTACCCCAAGGGCAGTGAGGATCCTGATTAAGTGATTTCCGCTGAGGAATGACATCTAGGACTTGTACTCTGGAAAGATCCCGAAGGTCTCTGGCTGGAGCAGGGGAGTGAATGTTACAGAAATCCAGGCCAGCAATGATGGTGGCAGAAATAAGTTGGTGACAGTAGGAAAGGACAGAGTGGATGGTTAAAGTGATGTTTAGGGTAAGGACAGGGGAGGGGAGAGGAGTTACAGACAATGTCCAGGTGTAAGGTGAGGCAACCCACTGAGAGAGCAGACGCGGGAGGGAGGGAGCACAAGGAAGGTGTCAGGGCTGGAAACCTCCCCGTGAGCATCGCCACCAAGCAAAGGCTCTGGGGTTGAAGTGACCCAGCATGTGTGCGGAGAGCAGGAAAAGAGGAGGTGAGGTCCACAGATGGATTGCTGAGTCATTTCCACCAGTTCAGCGGATGGGTGAGGAAGAAGAACCCACAAAAGAATGTGGGAAGCTGTGTCCTGAGAGCTAGTTGGAAACTGAAGCAGGAGTGACATCAGGGAAACCGACCATGAGACTCTTTCCAGAGGATCTAATAAAGGTCAACGCGCTAACAAAAACACCAAAACACAGACAACTTCAAAGGAACTCATTGCTGAGGGAGAGCTAAAAAGCATGAAAGTTTCTCTTGATTAAATAAACATTATTCTTAACAACCTTGTCTGCAGTACTCATCTCTGTTCACAAGAACGCTAAGATAACCTCCTCCGTCACTGCTTAGGTCTCACACCTTGCAAATTCTCCAAGAACAGAGCCTGGGCTCCCGCAGGCTCCCCAAATTTGGTTTCAGATGTTATTACATGCTGGTTTGTGACCCGCACTTGAATGTCAGAGTTGAGAGTGTGGAAAAAAAGGAGACATAAGGAAGGTTTATTTTAAAAATGTTTTTCCAACTTTCAGGAAGCGTCTTAACAACCCACTAGGTTTAGCATTTCGTGCGTGCGTGTTTATGACCTGTCAAGATGCAGCACTTGCCAAGTGAGCAAGAAGAGAAAGACGCTGCCTGTGTGTCATCTGCCGGAGCGTCCAGCCTCCCGAAGGCCGCTCTGCAACCAGCATAGCGCTTTCCTTCACTGGAGGATGTACGTTGGAGAGGAGAAACATTACTAATAGGATCCAGGCCACGTAATGTTCATTAAACAAATGAATGCTGATGCCAGTCAGTAATCGCTTTTTTCCATTCCATTTTCAACAGTTTGCATGTTCCTAAGAGGCTTGCCTGGGCCCGGATCTGGAATTTTAATCAGAATTTGAGTGTATTTTCAGTCCCGGTAACATCTCCCTCCCTCCTACTTACATGGAACAATAGACTCTCCTGGGTCTGATTTGTGCTCCTTCTTCTGACTGTTTAGTCAATTTAATACACACGGTGGACATATTCTGGGAAAAAATGGGAGGCTGCTCAGCAGAGTCATTTTAAAGATTCGGTGTTGTTTGAAAACAAAGCCGTACCATTCATCACAGTTACAAGGCAGGAAATACTGTGCTCTGCAAGCTTTAATTAGAACGTTTTGTTAAGGACTCTTGTTTCCTTGGCCTTCCAAGCGAGCAGCTTCGCTGACGGTGATTTTGTGACATCCCTCTGAAGTTTAAAGTTGTGGAAACGCTCAACAGTGTTGGTTGAATGCTTTCCGTTGAAAATGATTTCCCTGAATTCTTTATTATTGAAGTGGAAGAGGAAGCACAATACGAAGGCATTTATGGTTGAAGCTACTTATTCTTGGGTCCAGGAGAGAAGGTCTGAGTTTCACCGAATGTTGAGGCCAGAGAATGAGCATGGCCTTTTCTCTCCCCGGCTAACACAAGAGAAAGGCACAGACCGCAAGTCCCAGTCCACAAACTGAGGTTTAAGAGTAGCTTTCTTCGCTTTCTATAACAACCTCGTTTCTAATGCTAAGTCCTTATTTCTCCTGGCTGGCAGAAAAAAACAAAAGACAAAACACAAACAAAAACTGAATAACTCAGTCTCTCTTGGGTGATGTACGCTAGTGTTTCTGAAGTGAACTCAGTGCCCCGGCCTCTGGGGGGTGTGGGGGCCGGTCCTCCCTCTCCCTCTGCACAATTCATCTCTGTGACAGCCTTGTCCTCGCCCCACCTGTGTGGCCCCCTCTGGCCCAGCCTCCCTGTGTGCTGCTGGCCACATGGGGACCCCCTGCACCCACCCCTCCACCCTGCCCCCCAGCATCTCTGCAGAGGTGCCTCTGAGCCCTGCTGACATCACACTCCAGGAAGCAGGGCTTACAACTTCTCTCTGTCACCTCCACCTTCGCCTCCTCCTAGCAGAACAGAAGATCTTTCTAATTTGGGGAAATTGCTTCTTTCCTTCCTTGTTTCTTCAGAACAGTCTGTCTTTTTAATTTTTTTTTTTTATTATTATTAAAAAAAATCTTCTGCGAAGGGCTTAGGCTTTTGTTTTCAGAGCCCAGAAGGAAAGCCTTTGCTTGTGTCCTGCCAGGCCTCCCACTAGGCAGGAGCACAGTCAGCAGCTCTCTGCTGGACCGGGGAAGGAGGCAGAAAGAGAAGTGAACAGGGATTAAACCATGGTAGATAGATAGCTCAACATATCATTCAGCCCAGACACATGCCTCTCCTGACTTTGTCTCCTGGGACTTGGACACCCAGCATGTGTTAGGAAGTACCACCTCTCTCCCTTGGGCTGCATCTCCTGATTTCCATGGGCCCAGAAGCCTATGGGTTCACATAGAGACATGTACCTAAATTCCAGGGAAGGACCAGGGCTCCAGGGAGAAAAACTTTCCTTTGACTGAGGAAGGAGACCTGGTCCAGCTGACTGAATACAGCAGCTACCGCCTGAGCCATTCTGATCCTGCCCTGGGCGCTTACATGGACTGGATGGAGAAACTGGAAGAACTAACCCCAGAGTTCTTCACACAAAGATGAAATGAAATGCAGAACAGGGCAAGACACAGAAGATAGAGTACTTTCCCTTCCAGCCAGAGAGATGCCTGGGGCTAGTCAGAGGTACCAAAGGACCCCAAGAGCCAGTGGAGAAAGGATGGCCTGACATCTATTAGAGGTCACATATACGTGGTTTAGTGCCACCTGGGAACTTAGGCCAGCAAAAGTTACAGACTGCACCACATAGCTGATCAAGGAACAGCAGAGAGGAACAGAAGGGCCTGTATTAGTGTGAGTGATATGTTGTGATTTCCGCTGCCGCCACTTGGGTATTCCCAGAAACACAGAGGAAAAACCAAGAAGTTCTGAATTTATGCAAGTGGGAACAGGCTGGGAAGAACCTCAGCAGAATTAAGGACAGGCTGTTAAAGAGCCTTAGCAAGGATCTGTAAGCTGAAGGAGGCAGGGGCAGTCACACATACCCACTGCCATGTCTCTGTGTCAAAAATTTAATCCACAAACCATAGTGAAATAAGACGAGCCTTTTCTCCAGGGAGACCGGGGTTTAAATTCCAGGTCTGTTGTTTCTTTCTTTCTAAATTTAATTTTATTGTTGTTGTAAAGGTTTGTTATTTCTTAGCTATCAAGTTCTTTGGCAAATTACACGATCTCTTTTTCCTCATATGTAAATAGGAGTAATAGTTTTATTAAGTATCTAACATGTCACCTAACACATAATAAGGACCAAATAAATGAAAGTTCCTACTGTTGTTGTTGTTGTTGTTATTATTACTATTATTACCTCACCAGTATCATCCAGTCCCTTGGTTTTACTTGTGCAAGGCCAGGGAGGGAAACTAGAGAGCTTTAGACTCTCCTTCGGATTTTCACATTTAAGAGCCTGCATTAGACCAGCCAAGAGAAGTAAGTATAATGAACTATCCTCTGGGTGACTTCTGTGAGACTTTGGACAAGTGGTCCCTCTCTGTTCACTCATCACAGCCACACACTTGGGTCATCCTAAATTCTCTGGCGGTATGGGGACTGAGTCTGCAAAGTGATGGTATTTGCTGAGACTAAGCTGTGAACAGCTGTTCTGGGCTAGAAATAGCTTATCAAATGGTGACTTCCTTTGCCAAGCGAAAGGCAAAGTTCATGGTGAGCTTCAACCACAGAAACATCGAACAGGAGAGGTTGCTTTCTCAGGGAGACACCCAGCAATCTTTCACCTTCAAAACAGGGACATGGCCGATGTCTAGAGCATATTTTTTGTTTGCTTTCGAAACAAAGACACCAGGAAAGATTCAGGAGGAAGAGACACTTCAGTAGTTTATTAAAGTGAAACAGGTTCGTCAAATCAAACTTGCCAGCAGAACCATAAGTTATAGACCTTTCAAAGCTTCTGGCCCTGACATCCTCTATTACCTATTGTCAAGAGCATCTGTGGGTGTCATAGCCAAGCTGATGTCCCTAAAACCCAGGCCAAGTAAAGAAAGCAATGCATTTGGTGGAAAAGTCATAACAATAAAGACATCCTAATAAACTGGTTGGACTATTCTCATTGCCTTTTGACCAGAGAAGGGAGCAATGGAAAGTTTAGTTCATCATCTGTGATCTAGTTGCATCAAGTCATAAATCACAGAATGCTGGCAATGGAAGGAGCCCAGAGCTGCTGTACAGCTGCTCACCCCTGCCCACGGGCTTATAGCTAACGTATAGCAGTTTCAGAACTCAGCTTCTAACCCCCAGCTGGAGGCCTTTCCACCATCCAGGCAGATGTGCCAGAGGTACAAGAGCACACCTCTTCAAAAAGTACTCTCAGCTGATTGCTGAAAAGGTGTCCTTTAAACATCAAGCGAGCTCTGGCTGGTGGCACAGTGGATAAGGCGCTGGCCTGCAAACCCAAAGGTCACTGGTTTGATTCCCAGCCAGGGCACAACTCAGGTTGCAAGCCAGGTCTCCAGCCAGGTCCGTAGCTGGAGGCAGGTGAAAGGCAACCATACAATGATGTTTCTCTCCCTCTCTGCCTCTCTCCCTTCCCCTCTCTCTGGAAATAATAAATAAAAAATCTAAAAAAAAAAAAAATTAATAAATAAACATCAAGCAATACTTGCATCGTGGGATCAGGGAGAAGAATAACACTGCATGTGAATCCAAAGGGACCAGGAGACCAATAAAAATGCAGGCTGCCTTCCACTTCTGATCAGGCTGTGCTTCACATTCATTTTCAAATGATTTGTTTGGAAACCATGTATTCTTCCAGACAGAATCAATGATATAAATGGTTAAATTCCCAGATCCGCCTAGAGAAGCTTATTTAATATGAATATGTAACTACCTGAAGTACCTGACTATTCCTGATATTCCACCTGTAATAAGCCACCATTTCATAAGCCTGTTTTATTCACAGAAAAACAAGTTCCAGGTTCCAGCTCAGAGGGTAGCAACATATCTCCTCTCTATTCCCATGGTAGTGGTTTCCATTCCAGTTGCCTGGGATGGGTCTTGGAGTCAGGGGACAAGGTAGGAGTTCACCCCCAAAGCCCTAGCTACTTGCTAACTCTCCACGCTGCTGACTCTCACATGCAGCCCTTGGGGGAGTTTGTCACAGGCAAACGTCTTACTGGCCTCAGGTGAAATACGACATTAAGGTCCAGTGCAGAAAGTGCATCAGAAAGCATTTTGACAAGAGTAGCTAATTATGGAACCCAATCCGACACAGAAAGAAGGAGTCCTGGGCAAGTTCCTGCCCAGACTCTGAGGCTCTGCGGTGATGTTGTAGATGCTGCTTTTCAGGTGTCTCCTCTCTCCTGACATCTGCAGGAAATGGATAAATGGACGGGGTGAGGAGGACAGGATCATCCTACAATGGTCATTTCTGGAATGGAGTATGGTTTGGGATTTCTTGGGGGAATGGGGTGGCCTACATTCCAATCTTACACACGTGACCTGGGCATGGCCTCCAGCACCTGCCATATAACCCAGTGACATTTGAGAAAATGAAGGCTTCAAAGCATCCCACATGGTTTAGAGCAGGGCTAGCATTGTCCTAACTGGTGAGACAGGCCTGCATTTAAAAGCCCTGTTCTTTGGGGCCCTTCCCTGCCTTGAGCACAAACACAATAGGGCCCTTCCAGCTGCCCAGGGTGCAGGACCCAGGCAGCAGTCAGTTCCTCACCTTGGCTGCTGTGGCTCAGTGGGTTGGATGTCCTTCCACAAACCAAAAGATCGCCTGCTGGGTTGGATTCCTGGTCAGTGCACATGCCTGGGTTGTGGGCCAGGTCCCCGGTTAGGGGCACGTGGGAGAGGCAGCTGATTGATGTTTCTCTCACACATTGATGTGTCCCTCTCTTTCTCCCTCCATTCCCCTCTCTTTAAAAATACATAAAATCTTTATAAAAAAAAACAAAAAGAGAAAAATGTTGAAAAGAAAAAGAAAGAAGGAAGATAAGGAAGAAAGAGGAAAGAAAGGAAGAAAGAAAGAAAGAAAGAAAGAAAGAAAGAAAGAAAGAAAGAAAGAAAGAAAGGAAGGAAGGAAGGAAGGAAGGAAGGAAGGAAGGAAGGAAGGAAGGAAGGAAGGAAGGAAGGAAGGAAGGAAGGAAGGAAGGAAAGAGAAAGAAAGAAAAAGAAAGGAAGGAAGAAGTTTAGTTCCTCCCGGGTCTGCTTATTAGCCCTGATCGTGAACCATCTGTTCCTGGTGTTTTTTTCTCCCCAGGTTGCAGACTTAATCCAGAGAAGACGGAGTGTTTTCACAAACCCCACAGCTATTAGTTTCCCCACTAGTCATATATCAGGGGTAGTGGGATGTTTTTCTAATGGAAAACTCTCTTTAAGCTTGAATCATTGGAAATGTATGATATCAGAAATGTTCAGAGGAACCATTACAGCTGACCAAGCAGGAGGCCTCTGGAATTCTCTTCACCTCTGCTGTTATCCATTGTCCAACTCTCCTTGCACAAAGCAAAATCTTAACCTTCAGGAAGGATGGTCTAGAAATTTTCTTCCTGTTTTCAGTGATTCTACGAGATGCAGTTCTTACTTCCCAACAGGAGAGAGATGTTTTCCATGCTGAGGAGGGTCCTGGATAGTTTCAGTGTGAATGAAGAATAGATCAGGTGTACACCCTCATTTTGGGTGGGAAGGGCTGACCCGGGAAGCACTGATCGCTGGTCTCATGCCTGCCTCCTGCCCTCCTGCCATTGTAGAGCACCTGAAGGCCTCCTCAGGGTGTGTTGGGGGAGACTGGATCACAAACCCATGCGTTGGAAGATTGAACTGTTTGTATATTGATTGACCACTTGTCCGCTACCTTATGCATGTTTGTCTACTGGTTTGTGTTTTTCAGGGAGTGGACAGATAGGATGAGATGACCCCGCATTAGTTTACTACCAAGGTTATGTAAAGAAGTCAAGGCTGCATGGAGGTGACAGGGGAGTCTCTTCCCCAGACCCTCAAGCACAGGTGCTCGAAGCTCTGATCTCAACAGCCCTCTCAAGTAAAGAAACGTCTGGACAAGAGATCACTTAACTGTGGGCCCACTGCCTTTAATATACCTGTTTAATCTGGGGGGGGGGGGTGGTCAATGCATTATCATACAGATATTTCTTGTTAAACCACAGTTACAAACACTTACATGTTATTTGTTCAAGGTTCAAATTCAATGGTTTGATTATATATAGGATAAATGCATCGAGAACCTATCCTTGAGGGTGCACAGGGGATAATGGAGAGTGCAAACACACACACACACACAGAAAGAGAGAGAGAGAGAGAGAGAGAGAGAGGGAGAGAGAGGGAGAGGGGTGGGGAGAGAGAGAGAGAGAGAGAGAGAGAGAGAGAGAGGTGTCATTGAGTTGAAATGTAAGGGCTGGGAAGGCTCTGGCTGCCTTTCTTGGTTTGACTTCCTTCTTCCTTTCCTTTCCTTCCCTTCCTTGTCATGGGAAGCTACTTAAGGTTAAAAAGGCCAGTGTGACTTGACCTGCCCCCATATTGTCTCCTGAAATGGGAGGGAGGAAGGAAGGAAGGAAAAAGATGAAGCTGGGAGGTAGAGAAACCTGACAGAAGGCTGTTGACACATGTCCAGGTAAGAACTGACCCAAGCCTATCCTCAGAGAGCATCTTTGGGAACAAAGAGGCAGAGTCACAAAAACCGGCCCTGAGGAGGTGAGGAGAGCAGGGATGTCATAATGACCCTGAAGGTATCACTCCCTGGAGGTGCCAGCCATGATGACAGCTGGACTTCCACAATAGCACCTTGGGCAGTGGTTGAGGGCCCAGAGTTGGACCCATGTCTCTGGGGTTGAGACAGCATTACAAATAACTAAAATTGGAGCCTATGACATATTGAGAAATGGAATCTGAGTTCTTGTGAGGACAAACATGAAATAGGAATTATTCATAGTGAAGGGAAGAGCTTTTATAGGTTTCCAAAGGAGCTTCAAACCCAAGACTGAAATGCAGATTCTAGTGCCAGGCATGGCTGGGGATATGGAGAAGGTCATTTTAATCACCATATGTCATTTGATCCAAGGCTACAGTTCCAAGGTCATGAGGCAGGACAGAATCATAACCTAGTCCCACAAAACTTTGTTTCTGAGAGGATATCGGCAGCCCATTAAGGAATGGCTACTCATTCCTTAAAACAGGCTCCTGTAGGGGCATGAATAAGGAAATATTGGAGGGGGGAAGGCGTTTAGAAAGTGGTGACTCCAAGAATAGTTAGGGAAGAAGTAGGGCAAGGGTTGGACTGAATGAAGAGTTCCAGGTAACTTTGATACCACTACTCCCCAGGAACAAAATGTGAATCTGCTGTGTTATGTTATCATGGGGAAACAGCTCCATATCCAAGTTTTTTCCTCAGGTAAGAGGTAGCTCTTCTCTATTCTTTTGTTTGGAAGATCTGTCCATTATTGATAGTGAGGTATTAAAATCCCCTATTAGTGTGTTGCTGTCTATGTCTTTCTTAAAGTCTTCCAAGATTTCCTTATATATTTCGGAGCTCCTATGTTGGGTGCGTATACTTTATTCTTAACTGATAATCCTTATACATGCCTTTGTCCAACATGTGACCCAGCTTGGTCTATAGATACTTCAATTAGACCTAATACCCAAGGATGGTCCTTGGCTGCCTAGGATCACTCGGGATGAAGAGAGAGAATAAAATAGGGGGGGCTTCAAACTTGATTCAGATTGGAAGGAAGCCAGAAGCTTAGGTAAACATTATGGAAACAGTGAAGACACCCAGAATGTGTAATAGATTGGCTGACTGAGAGCTAGAGCTCTATACTGCTAATAGTACCCCTAGATTAGATTAACTGCTAACTAAGTACAAGGTCCCTGGAAAAAGTGCAGCCATTATTAGTGTAAAAAGAACAAGTTGTGTGACATCAATGTAACCTGGTAGCCAAGGAGAGTGGACTGAAATGAGCATGTGTAAACAGTGACAACTTCACTGTGCTCATCATTGGGGGCAGTAAACACCACTGAGTGAGCATGTGTACTGTGTGGCTGTCACATTCAAAATGACTGAGCGAGTAGAGCAATACATCTGCATCCAATTTTGTGTGAAGCTTGAACATTCCTGCATGGAAACTATTGAGATGATTCAGAAGGCCGCAGCTATGGGCAGCTGGTGATTGGCAGCTTCATCACAACAATGTGCCTGCTCACGCATCACTTCTCCTGCAGAGCTTTTTTTGAGAAATGTCATCACCCAGGTGACTCAGCCCCCTGCAGCCCAGATTTGGCACTCTGCCAAAAATTCTGATTTTTTTTCCCAAAACTAAAATTACCTTTGAAAGGGAAGAGATTTCAGACCACTGATGAGATTTAAGGAAATATGACAGGGCAGCTGATGGTCAATGGGAGAACTGCATGGAGTGCCTACTTTGAAGGGGACTGAGGCATCATTGTCCTCTGTGCTATTTTTCTTGTATCTTGTATCTTCTTCAATAAGTGTTTTTTTTTTTCATAGTGCATGGCTGGATACTTTCTGGACAGAACTCATAGATGGTAAATTATTGTTTAAAGATTTTATCATTATTTTTATTTTTTAGAGAGGGAGAAGGGAGGGAGGGAGGGAGGAAGAGAGAGAAACATTGATGTGAGAGAGAAACAGTGATTAGTTGCCTTTAGAACACATCTCAACTGGGACCAGACCCACAAGCCAGGCATGTGACCTGAGAATCAAGCCGGCAACCTTCTCCTTTGCAGAAGGACACCCAACCAACTCAACTGCACTGGTCAGGCTGTATGTAGATGGTACATAATTGTTTAACTTTTCCCCTGGTTGTCAGTGAGATTGAGCAAATTTTCTTAAGCTTATTTTTATCTACTCATGTAAATTGCCTACTCACATATTTTTCTTTTATTTGGGGAGGGGGAGGGAGAGTTTATATGAACTCTTTATATGTTCTAGATAATAATCCTTTGTCATCTATGTACATTGAAAAAAAATCTTCCCACAGTCTTTGTCTTGTTTTTTGGCTTTGTGAATGGTGTCTTTTGTACAAAAGTTTTAGAAATAGAGCCAAATTTATTCATCACTTTCTCCATGTGTTCATTTCTACTGACTCAGTAATGTTTGTGGGTTTGCATTTTATATTTTGTCTTTGTTTTTTCATTTTTCTTATGCTTGCTCCCCTTTACTAACCTCAGAGTGCACGTGTGGCTCGGACTTGGGGAGGCCGCCTGCTCATCACCGTTCTAGCAAACGCCCCAGAAACGAACCGAAACCAGCTCCAATGACCGGCACCAATTGTCTCACTACAGAATTATGAGAAATCAGCTCTTGTTGAAAAGAAGTAGGCCTTTGGCTGGGGTTTGTAATTATTTATGGTTGTAGACATTTGTCTTTGTAATGTCTTAGTTATCTTTAGCTGTCCATTCCAGGAAAATAAATCTTACTATTAGTCGACCAAGCACATATGGAGTCCTGGAAATAGAAGGGAAATGAAAGCTCTTCACTTTCCATTCATGCATGCATGCATTCATTCACTCCTTTTTTCAGTCAGTTAACATATTTTTTTTAAAAGCCTCCTATATGTCACATACTTGCCTATAAGTTTGGGACACAGCTAAACAAACATCTCTGCCCTTGTGAAGCTAACATTCTAGCCACACATCCCTCCTACTTGTCTCAGTGAAGTGGTATCATATCCCCCTTGAAGAGATGCCTGGCACCTCCCCTCTGGCCACTTTTATCTTACTTCTGATGATGGTCTATTGGCCATTTCTCTTTTGCCCAGGATCCGAGCTCTCAGGGATCATCCCAGTTGTTTGTCTGTTTTCCCCTCAGTGGGGCAGAATATTGAGAGTGGCTTTAGTTTCTTCAGGTACCTCCAAGTGAAACAACCAAAGGCAAATAAACATTTATTATTACTGGTACCTGCTGCCACCTTCTCTCTGTTCAATCTGTTTTAAGCTGTCCTGTATGTATGTCATACTTCGTTATAGTAGCCCTAGAAAATGAATACAGTATTGAAAATAGGAAACCTCCCCAAGCTTGGAATTCCCTATCCCCTTTTCTAATTTATTTTATTCATCACATTTATTATTGCTAATATGTTATCTTTTTTTAAAAAAGATTTTATTTATTATTTTTAGAGAGCGGGGAAGGGAGAGAGGCAGAGTGGGAGAGAGACATCTATGTACGGTTGCCTTTCACCTGCCTCCAGCCATGGACCTGGCTGGAGACCTGGCTGGAGACCTGGCTTGCAACCTGGTTATGCATCCTGGCTGGGAATCAAACCAGTGACCTTCGGGTTTGCAGGCCAGAGCCTTATCCACTGTGCTACCAGCCAGGGCTTAATATGTTATCTTATTTATTTAGTTTTCACCTGTATGCCTTCTATACATGAGTTGGGATATTGAATCCTGAGTGCCTATGGTAGTGCTTGGCATATGGCAGACAGAAAATAAATATTTGTTGAATGAATAGACAGATGAGGATGTGTCTTCCCTTTTAGCATAACTCTAGTGGGTAGAATGTCAACAGATCTGCAGTTGCTTTTCTCTGCCTTACAAAAAAATCTCCTTTGTCATCTTGGTTTGGGAAAGGACAAGGCACCAGAAGGAAAATGAGGAAGTGCTCTGCTTCCAGGGTGGGATGGCAGAATTAGAAGAACTTGTGTTTTTTAAAAGCCTGTATGATTCAGGATTGGCAACAGTCTGCGAACCCAAAGGTTACTGGTTCGATTCCTCAATCAGGGCAAATAACCAGGTTGCAAGCCATGTCACCAGCCAGGTCCTTAGCTGGAGTCAGGTGAAAGGCTACCATACGTTGATGCTTCTCTCCATTTCTTCCTCCTTTTCTGCCCTTCCCTCTGAAAACAATGAATAAAATCTTTTTAAAAAGTAAAAGCCTATATGAGTCAGAGTATGAATTTAGGGTGGATCTGTGGATAACAGAATAAAAATATCACATGTGTGGAAACCTCCAGGCTAGGCATTTGAACTGTGTCTTTAAATGTCTTACAAGGTATGTCTGGAAAAAGTCCAGCCATTGTTAATAACAAGAATGGTTTTCATACCGTCAATGTAATCTGTCAGCCAAGGAGAGTGGAATAAATGCACATGTGTGAACAATGACGACTTCACTCTACTAGTCAATGGGGGGAGTACACATTGTTGATTGAGCATGTGTACTGTGTGGCCATCACGTTCAAAAAGATTAAGTGAGCAGAGCAATGGATTTGCATCAAATTTTGCATTAAGCTTGAACATTCCTCTGTGGAAACTATTTGGATGATTCAGAAGGCTTTCAGGAACAAGGCAACGAGTACAGCACAAATAAAAGTGTGGCACAAATGCTTTAAAGTCACAGCAAGATCAAGACCATGTTAACTGCATGTTTTGATTGGGAAGGTGTTGTCCATCGTGAGTACAACACTCCGGGCCACACAATGAATAAGGAGTACTACCTTAGTGTTCTTCGTCAGTTGAACACCACAAAACAATGAGAACATCCTCAGCTTTGGACAACTGATGATTGGCAGCTTCACCACAACAGTGTGCCTGCTCACCACAGTGCGCCATCCCATCCTGTGCAGAGCTCTTTGCAAAACATCAAGTCACCCAGGTGACTCAGCCTTTCTATAGCCCAGATTTGGTGCCCTGGGGCTTGTGGCTTTTGGCTCTTTCCCAAAACTAAAATCACCTTCAAAAAGGAAAAGATTTCAGACCATCAATGTAATTCAGAAAAATAAGATGGGACAACTGATGGCAATTCCAACAAAGGATTTTACAGAGTATTTTGAACAGTGGATGAGATGCAGGGAGAACTGGGTGAGGCCCCAATGTGCTTACTTTGAAGGGGACTAAGGCATCATTTTCTTTTATTTTTAAAAAAGATTTTATTTGTTATTTTCAAAGAGAGGCAGAGAGGGAGAGGGACATCAATGTACAGTTGCCTTTCACCTGCCTCCAGCAATGGATCTGGCTTGCGACCTGGCTTGTAACCTGGTTATGTGCCCTGGCTGGGAATCAAACCAGCAACCTTTGGGTTCACAGGCCAGCACCTCATCCACTGTGCCACCAGCCAGGGCAGCATCATTTTCTTATGCACAATGTTCCTTATATCTTGTATGTTCTTCAGTAAATGTCTCAGAACATGTATGGTTGGCCCTATGAGTGAGCTGTGAGGCAGGCATGACCTGGTGGCAGCAGCTGGTGAATCAGGTCAGGAAAGGCAATGAGGAAAAGGGAAAGCAAGCCTGCTCTTTCTTGTCTGCTCCTGACAAGCTGCCTTCCTGAGGCAAAGCTGCTGTCCTACTCTGGAATCCCACGAGACACGCACTGTCTTTACCTTGCTTGAGCTTGGCTCCACTTACTTAAAATCAAGGAGTCCTAAGACCCTGAACCAGGAAGCGACAGAACCAGAGGTCAAATCCAAGTCACCCACTGCATGGCATGTCACCCACTCTCCATTAGGCCCTGTGCTGTTTCCTCCACCACTTGGATAACTGATATATTCATTCACAACTGCTGTCACTAAGGCTCAAGGCAACTCAAGGCAGACAGCTGCTGAGGGTGGCATGGAAGTGCTGCTACAACACAGCTGCAGAAGACTGGCGACAGATATGCTCTTTGAATCCGATGTACTTGGCTGTAAACACTGCGCAGATTTTAATGTGTGGAGATGAGAAGTACACCTTTCTTTCTTGTAAACAGCAACATGAGGCTGCATCACCTCTCCATACCGTGAGGGATTCCTAACAGGTGTTTGTTGTTACTGATTGCTAATTATGAGCAAACACGCCCATCCTCTAATGGGAGTGTCATAGGTCTGCTGGCCCAGGGGTCATAGGTGTGTAGTAGGGAGTGAAAGGAAGAAAAAGTGTTGTTTTTAAGACATCTGCCTACCCTTCTCTTCTTTCTCCAAATTCAGATTCTATCTTAATGGAAACCTAAAAAGCACAGTGCAATTGACTGAGTGCTTTTTAACAGTCCTAACCCTTCACCTCTCCCTGCACCCATGTCCTTTGCCAGGTAACTTTGCAGCACCCCTCCCTTTGATTCTGGGCCAAGTTATGTGGCTCACTTTAGCTAATGGGATGTTGGCTAATGCCAGGCCAGCTGAGGCTTAAAAAAAGTGTTTGTGCCTTTCTACTCATCCCCGTGCTTGGCTGCAGTCACTATGAGAACGGGCCCAAATTAGCCTAGGATGACCTAGGGAAGCAGAGGTGAAGGGCCTCAGTCAAAAGCAGCCTGGATCAGCCAATAGCCAAGTCAGCTGAGCTGTAGAAGAAGCACGTGAGCCCAGCTGAGACCAGAACTGCCCAGCTGAGCGCAGCCTAAATTGCCTACCTGCAGACTCTGAGCTACATAAACGCTATTGTTGTATGCTCACTGAGGCTTTGTGGTTGGTTGGTGTGTGTGTGTGTGTTCAATATTATTGCGGCAATAGAGAACTGATTCATAGCGCAAAATATCTGCATAGTTGACTGCGATGCACTCTTTGGGCAATTGCTTATCTGGTTAAGTTTTAAAACAGTGTCGATGGCCTGCCAAAGAAATCAGATATAAAAGCCATCCCTTTATACATCATTGCTCAAGAAAGAGAAAGCACAAAATCCTACTTTTCTCTGATATTGTGTGCAGCAGAAGGGGTCAGCCGTGGCTTTGTGGTTGAGGTCTGCCCGCCTCCCAAGGGCTCAGTTAGTCTTCCTATGAACTCCAGTTTCAAAGAATGCCTAATGATTGTCCGCTCATAAGAGAAAGATAAAGAGCACATGGCCTCCTGATGAATGAGTCATGTGGTGAAAACTTAATATACATTTTGGGTAGATAAAGGGTCTGTTAAGGGCATGATTATTATTGAGAAAGTGCTGTTCAGCCTCAGAGCAGCCATGGCTACTCCCCCAGTCGCCCCAGCCCCAGCTGGGCCAGGCCAGGCCAGGCCAATTCCACCAGGTCCCACTGTGTGCAGAGTGGACACAGCCTGGGGAGGGCAGCTATCAGGAGCAGCAAGGAGTTGAGTTGGGGTGGGGGGCGCTGCTACAGAGGAAGGGAGCAGAGAGCAGCCCTCCCATTAAGCTCACTTGGCCCGGTCCTGGCGTCAGAGCTTCCTAACCCAGGTTATATATCACGTCAGTCCTGGAGCAAGATGTCTGGAGCCGCAATGTGCCCTTGCCCAGAGGGCTCTTCCTGACTTTGTAATGCTGTCTCAGCTTGGGAGGAGACTCTGGAAGAGTCAGAGAGAACCCCAAGAAGAGGTCCACATGGGAAGAGAGAAGCAAAGAAGTCAAGGGCCATAAGAGTCCATTCCACACCACACACGTCTTAGTCCTGGCCTTGAACTCCATGGAGTAAGCTGAAAGGCAGTGGGGGGCATGACCTTCAAGCAAGCTGAGAGGGCCCATGGGTGCTGGCACCCCCTGAGACATGGGGCTCCAGGCCAGTGGTTTCTCAGGACTCTCATTTCCCAAATCAGTAAACTTTTAAAAAGAAGTAACGGCCAGGGAGAAGACCTACACAGGGTAGTCAACTCTTAAATTTGCCAATGACAGATTAGCCAAAAAACAGACTCAAAACCCATCATGTTCTGTCATACCTTTTCATAATAAGGCTTTTTGACCCCCAAATAAGCGATAAAAGCATATCAGTGTAATGAATATTTCTGCCCAAATGAGTTAGCAGTTTTATACCATCTGATTATAATTATATATGTAATTATACACATCATATATAAGTATACATATATACATATGCATATATATGTATATATATGTATGAAATCATACTTGTTCTTCTCATTTCACTTTAGACTTGCGAAATTTTCATTACACTGAGCCACTACTCCAGCCTTTCCTTTGCTAGGTGCATATTCCTGCGGGAACGGTGTTGAAAGGTATATTATTTAATGGGCTCCAGGAAGAGCCAGAAGACCGAGTACCCCTCCCCCAACCCAAAGGAAATCTGAACTCCGTGGCAGTGGGTGGGGTGAGGGGAAATGCTGAAAACTCCACTCACTGTGATGAATAAGCAGGATAGGTGGAGATGCACCCCATCAGGTGCTTCCCTGAAACTCTAAAAACAGCCCATGCATTCCCCTTTCTCACTCGCTCCCCAGGGTTCTCTTATCCATCTCCGGCTTCTTCTACTACTGGCACAACGATTCACAGAGTGATTACTTACTAAATATGTTATTTTAGAAAAATCCTCCACCATCTTGGTCTATGCTTTTAAAATTGAGATAGTAAAGAAAGTGTAAAGCTTGTTTGGAGAGGATAAGCCAAAATTATTTTCTGTGGTTGCAAAGCCTGCAACGTCTATTCGTCATCTTTACGCTCCTGCTAAATTAGTAGAGTGTAGCCCTAATCCCAGGTGGTTACTGCCTACATGCACAGAATAATTTAGCTTCTGAAGGGATTACAGCAACTCACAGCTTTGTTCATATTAGCTGATGGGGGAGCAGAAAATGCTAATGGCAAGATAATCAGAACACATTGGGACTCTCACGTGTTGAAATGTGCACAATGTAATTATTTAAATATAAAGAAACTGCTAAATAATGTCCACCCTAAATGACGGAGATGAGTGGGGAGGGGTATAAAGGGCCAGCAGTGCTGGGGATGAAGTACCAGAGAGAGATAGAACAGAGCATAAAGCGGTACTTTTTGTCTCTAGTAAAGATCAACACTCAATGTTCTTGGAAACCCAAACTCATGAGCTTGAATCTCTGCAGCTCATAACCAGAAGGAGAGGTGTTCCTCAATTAGGAAAACAGCTCTTGGTGAGCTTTCAGCATGCTGCTCTTGAGCCCATGAAGAAGAGTCCTTCATCCCAAGGCCACTGGAATGAAAACCCCACTGGAATGAAATCCAGAGCTGAGAGCGAGCTCAGGACTGCCAGCTGGGTGCCGTTCAGACATCTGGAGGCAATCAGGGGCCTCTTCGTGCCTTCGGTCCTGCTCACGACTGGCTTTGTGCTAAGAAAAGCAAGTTTCTGTTGTGACCACTGGTGTGTCAAATTCACAAATTGTGCTTTGGGACTCCCTGGGCTTGCGGGGGTCTAGGATGGGTGATAAGGGTGGCCAGGAGCCCTCATTGATCCCTAGCCCAAGCCCAGGGGGGATGAGGGCACTGAGCCCACAGGCTATTTTTCTTTAGACAGGTCAGGAGCAACTCAAGTCCTAGTGTACTTTACTGTGAGGACCCCAGAAATCCTGTCACTGGATGGCCTGGGCAATACAGCTCCTGTTCCTCAACCCCAGGGCCTCTCTTAGCTGCTGCAATTTGGCAGCTTCTCAGTTCAGCCCAACAAGGCACTCTATCCATTGAGGACATATGACATCATTTACTCAGTGAGATTGTTTAAAGCACTACCTAATACCACCACTTCCCATGTGTGATAGTACTGTTCTCATCAGCCATGGAGAGACTCAACATGCAAATGGACAAAGGTGGAACTCTGACCCTCACCTACAGCAACCTGCCTAGGGAGCCAGCCTGCCTTAAGTCAGGTTTCTAGAACGCCAGATTGCTATGTCTAGTGACAAAGATAATTTAATAGTGCAATTGAGCAATCAGGCATATTGAGTCCCAGTGTAATTATTGGAGTACAAATTAACCTGCTGTAACAAAGAGATAGCCAAATATAATAGAAGTTTATTTCTCTCTACATACCTGTCAACAGCAAGGTATTGTCAAGTATTTGGTCCTGTCAGAACCCAGTTTGATCTGGTTGGAACTGGTTTCAGCCAATTAGAACCAATTTGGTTCAGTCAGAACTGGTATGGTCTGGTCAAAAATGGTTTAATCCAGTTTGAACCACTTTGGTCCTGTAAGAACTGGTTTGAACCAGTTTGGTCCTGTCAGAACTGGTTTGAGCCAGCTTCTACCAGTTTGATTTAGTTTGAACAACCAACCAGGAACCAGTTTGGTCCAGTCAAAACCAGTTTGAACTGGTTGGACCTGGTTTGAGCTGGTTGGAACCGTTTTGGCCCAGTCAGAACTGGTTTGGTCCAGTTGGAACTGGTTTGATCAGGTCAGAACCGGTTTGAACTGGTTTGGTCTGGTCAGAATAGGTTTGGTCCGGTTGGAACCTGTTAGAACTGATTTGAACCAGTTTGACAGGATGTCAGAACTGGCTTGAACCAGTTTGATCCGGTTTGAACTGATTGAAGCCGGTATGATCTGGTCAGAACTGGTTTGGTCTGGCTGGAACCGGTTTGAACTAGTTGGAATTGGTTTGGTCCAGGTTTAACTGATTGGAAGCGGTTTGGTTCAGTTTGAACTGGTTGGAACCGGTTTGGTCTGGTCAGAACTGGTTTGTTGCAGTACAAATTAACCTGCTGTAACAAAGAGATAGCCAAATATAACAGAAGCATTTTTCTGTCCTACAAATCAGTTGAACTGGTTTGGTCTGATTGGAGCCGGTTTGAGCTGGCTTGAACCAGTTGGGACCAGTTGGAAGTCCCTGGTTTGATCCAGTTTGAACCGGCTTGGCCCGGTCAGAGCAGTTCGGTCTGGTCAGAACCAGTTTAAACTGGTTTGGTCTGGTTGGAATTGGTTTGAACCAGTTTGGTCTAGTCAGAACAGGTTTGATCTAGTTGAAACCGGTTTGGTTGGCCGGAACCAGTCAGAACCGGTTTGGTTTGATCAGAACTGGCTTGATCTGGTTTGATCCAGTTGGAACCAGTTTGAGCTCATTTGAACCATGGTAGAATGGTTGACATCTGACTTCAGGAAGAGTAACTGCTGTGCTCTGAGTGTCTAGTATTAACCAGGCATCTTTCTAGATATTTAATCTGTAATATTCCTGCCAGGTGGGTATAAATATTATTGTATTACAGATGTGGGAACTCTAAAAGGAAGTGCTATGCCCAAAGTCCCTTTAAGACAGATTCCCCAGGAAATTGACTGAGGTGGAGTCAGGTTTTGCTCCTAGAAACACCACCTGCAAGAAGATAAAGGCAACAGGGTTCAGCTCAGGGAGCAGCTGAGCAGTGAAGCAAGTGTATCAGTGGCCTCAGTTGATACCATGAGGACCCTGGTAGTGGGAAGGTCCCTCATAGTCATTCTGAACTGGGTTGGCTCCTCCACTGCTCACTCTTTGGTGTTATCATTGATTCTCACAATTTTAAATACTATTTATATGATCCAAATTTTATATTCTCAATTTAGGCCTCTCTCTGTGTACTTTAAACTCAAATGTAATCGTTCATTTATCATCTTCACTTAACATTTCCAAAATGATCACAGTCTGTCCCCTTGCACTTCTGCATAAATGAATTCTTCCAAGACACACATAATGCCACTGAGAGGCCAAAAGCAAATCTTGGTCTTGCCTGAGGTCACTTATTATAGCTGGCGAGGTCAAACGAATTTTTCAGGGTGCTCTGCCGGTGAAAACCTGGCCCCCTGCCACCCTGTGACTAGAAAGCGATGGTGTCAGGGCTTCTGGAACCCTCAGTGAGACAGGCTTGAGATCCTGATTTGCTCAATGATGGGCAGGCTTTCTGTGGTTGTTAAGGTTCACTGCTAAGGTGAGGAAACCTGAGCTGCACACTTATACAACCATCCTCTAGCAGTCTCATTAAAACAGGTCCAGGCCTGCCTTTCTGCTCCTGCTTTTGACCAATTCATCCATATTCTGATGCTGTTCATAATTTGTTGTTATGAAAAGGAAATTGGGGCCGGGGAGCTAGGACACATTTAATTTAATCAAAGCAACATGTAAGTGGGTCTTTTTATATTTTAATGGGATGTTTTAACTACCAGAGCCAGCACAAGGTAGGGGGAACAGACTCCAATCTTGGAATTAGAAACCCAAGGCCAGGCTAGTGTTGACTAAGTAGTTACATGACCTTGAGCAAAATTACTCTTTCAGTCCAAATTTTCTATCCTGCTACCCAGTGAGAAACATTAGACTAATTTTGGTGATCGGGTGTGCTTTGGGTTGAATTCAGCCTGTGTATGATTTGTTTTGAACCTCAGTAGTTCTTCAAAATGAAACCTAGATGAGGCTTGAGGTCTTCATTTCACTACAGTTTGCATGACTCCCTCTGGTCTTACACTTGACCAGTCACTCATCTGTATTACCTACGTGGCCTCGAAGGCAACTGAGTTTCCCTCCTAGTCATAGAAATCCAATGATTCTTTTTCTTTTTTTTTTTTTAAGATTTTATTCATTATATTTTCAGAGAGAAGGGCATGGAGGGAGGAAGAAAGGGAGAGAAGCATCAATGTGTGGTTGCCTTTCACCTGCGAACCAGTTACTTTTGGGTTCACAGGCTGGCACCAATCCACTGAGCCACATCAGCCAGGGTGAAATCCAATCATTCTAAGAAATATAATTCTTCCTGTAAATAATGGTACCCAGTGGGTGAGGAGAGCAATTCCTTTTGAATTCTAGGATGAAGAAACAATTTATATAATCATATTAACTCCATCTATTTAATCTACACTATAATAAATTTGTTCAATTCATTCTTTAATATCAGACATGACTCTTACAGGTCTCTGAACTTAATGGAATGTTTTGCCACAATGTAAAGGAGATAGAAGGAACTTTCATAGTGAGGATAACTTGAGCTGATGTAGATATGGGCCTGCCCCCAACACATGCATAAAAATGCTGAAATATAAACATTAATAAAAATGAATTTGAAGGAAAAAGTGCAATGCCCTCCTTGGGTGCCAGAAGTAGAGAAATAAAAACCAGTGACAGGCAATTGAGCTGGTGTGGAGGTGGCCCCAGGGAGTTTTGGACCCAGACATAGACTTAGAGGTGGGAGACATGGTCTGGGGTGCTAGACGGGGCCTTCTACATAAACAGAGCCCAAAGCGAAGCCTGGCCATTCAAATTATTAAGAAAATGCAAGGTGAAATAGAAACCATTAAAACAGAAAGAACAGTATGTTTGAAATAGAGCTTTGCTTGCCTTAAACAACCTCCCCCATGACATGAAGATTCAAGCTCTTACCCTTCTCTGAACCTGTACATGAAAGGATAAGTCTGCTTTATTGTCAGTACAGTGAATATTGATTATTCAGATTTTGAGATTTCAGACCCCAACATGTTTATCGCCAACACTTAACATTTTGAATATCCACTTCATGTCAGGCACGGTATTCTCTGCCCTCTTAGGGCTTTTACGACCACCTGGCCTTGGGAAATAATGCAGCCAGGTTGGCCCTCTGTGTGGTCCGAACGCCCGCCAGATGCGCAAACTGCTGCTTCCAGGACAGGGCCACGAGCATCTGCTCCACTGTGAGAAAGGCTGACCACACTTTCCACTGCTAGCCCAGTGCGCTGTGGCCAACCCCAAATGGAAACAATTTTGTCTTATTTCATGGAGAATTTAAAAGTAAGATCCCTAGTCTTAAGAAATATTTTATTGGTGCCAGAGAAAGGAATTTCAGGGAGATATTCTTAGGTTCTCAATGAGTATATGTTGAATTAAATTATAACAGTGTTTGTGCTGCTCTATCTCCGCTGTGTTATACCAAGAACTTCTAAGACATTTGGGGTAAGAAAAGGTTTGGCAGGAGCCAAAGCATTTATAATGAGAAAAAATGGAACATTTTCTTTTCATAAAGGAAAAGATTTCATCACACATTCTCCAAATTAGATTTTCTGACATGTGTCCTTTAATTAATTATATTCCTGTTCTTTTCTAAGTGAGGAGAATTAAGAATGAGGGTGAATATACCTCTTTGCTCTATACTTAACAAAGATGACAGTGTCCTTGGAATCAACAACTTTTTTTTTTAAAAGATTTTATTTCATCATTTTCAGAAAGAGGGGAAGGGAGAGAGGCAGAGAGGGAGAGAGACATCAATGTATGGCTGCATTTCACCTGCCTCCAGCCACAGACCTGACTGGAGACCTGGCTTGCAACCTTGTTATGTGCCCCGGCTGGGGAATCGAACCTGCGACCTTTGGGTTCGCAGGCCGGCACCTTAACCACTGTGCTACCAGCCAGGGCACGGAATCAACAACTTTTATATTTTAACCTCAGACAAGACACTTATCCCTCACAAGGTATATTTAATAATATAATCATTATTATATTATTAATATAATAATGTAGTTCCCTTCTCCCAGGGTTTCCTTTTGTGAATGGAGACACAATATTCCAGTAGTCCCTGGATTCTTCCTTTTTCCTGGAGGAAAGTATGGGGAAAGTGCTGGGTCCTACTGCCTGGAAAGCCTGGAATATTCTGGGAATGCATTGCACAGGTATCCAGGAATCTAGGATAAACACGTTTAATTCATTTCAACTGCCTCTCTGACCTGTGCCAACTGCACCAGTCCACTGGATCTGTGTGGGGAAGTTGGGGGACCAGAAGGAAAGGGTTGAGGTCTGTTCCTTTGGCTGGTCCTTGTCTTCCTTTATAAGCAGGGAAAAGAGCTATCTTATTTTTGAGGATCTTTAATGGTGGGATCATTTTTATTTTCTGATGTGTACAAGTTACACATTATTACGTATTAGTTTCCAAAGTTGATGTTATTTTTCTGACCCAGTTAAGACAAATGGACTCCAATCACTCATTGTAGCCTTGAACACATGGAAAACACATTGTCACTATTTTTCAATGAAGCAGATGTGCAGTTACCCTCTGTTTCCCAAACCCGTGACTCTGCCCCTCTCCATTCTCGGGCTCAGCTCCCCTTTGTCCTGTCACAGTTTGGAATGGTAGGTTTTGTGAAGTGCATTCTTTTTAGCAGCTCACAAAGCATTAAAATAGTTTTCTTTGCTCCTTGGGTCAAAGACAGGAAATTAAATGAATTAACCAAGAAAGTCTGAATATGATTCTAGTTTTGTTCTTATAACCAATGAAGATAATATGACCTGAATATAATGCAACACTAGTAAACAATATAACAGGGTAATGGCCACAGTTTTTTTTCTGTAATTTATTATCAGGATTTATATTGTAAATATTATAGCAACGTGTGGAGAGAGAATGACATTTTATGTTTTTATAAAAAGAAACTAAAATATTTTTGTTTCTATCACGGGAACAATCTTTTTAAAAGTTTCTTGTGATCTTGTTGAATACGTTATGTGTTTTTGATTTCTAGAATAAAATGTGCAAAGTAGCAAGAACAAATAGAAATTTGTTTTGACCGGATTACAGTGACCCAAGTGCTGCTGTTTGATCCACACTGTGCTTCCCACCTCTCTCTCTCTCTCTCTCTCTCTCATAAACACACACACAACAAAATCCCAACATAGATCTCAATTGGAGGAACTTTGATTTATGATAAATATAAGCTGCCGAAGGAAATAGGGAATGAGTAACACCAGCATCCCAGGAAAAGCTATTTGATTAACTAACTCCGAGACCTCTATTCACAAGTGCAACTCTAGGGGCTGCTTGAAGGTATTGTAGGTACCAACATGTGGTTGGGGTTCTTTAGACACTGGTATCTCTGTCCATGTTAGGAGTCTTTCCTTCAACCACAGAAGCCCACATCAGTGTCCTCAGTGCCTTTTCAAGTAGGCCCATTTACTACTTTCTTTTTATAGCCTGCAACCAGCAGGCACATCCCTGCCTCTTGGTCTTGAGCTGTATGAACACAAAGCTAGAGGTAGGCAGGCAGCTGCATTTTGCTATAATGAAAGACATGTGTTAGAGAGGCTCCTTCAACCTGCTGTCCTCCACTCCTAGGGCTCTGCTTGTAGGGAGTTGAATTGTGTTGCTCTAACATGGCCAGCCAGAATTAAACAAGCAGCTTCATCAGGGGGTTTCTGAAGAAGATAATTTGGTTTTGCCAACTCTGGTCACTAGACCCTTGATTACAAGGTGTTTTTTCATACTATAGTGTTATTAACTCACTAATTAAGGAACCAGCAGCAAGCTGAGGCTAGTGTGAAGAAAATTTGAGAAACAGGGATTTATAGTTAGAGGGAAAAAACACTGAGATAAGATTACTAAATTGCTACTAAGTTAATGTTCTATACATATGTAATGGGGTTATCTTGTCTACAGTCCTCCCCAATATATCATTACATCTTATAATTTCTTCTCTAACTTATCAGGGTTATAAAATGTCTGGGCCACAACCAAAGGGACATTTCTTGAGTGATTCAGATGATCCTTCACAGACTTTTTAGAAATGTCATGCAGCCTTCATTTTTTCCCAAGTTTTAGATGGTGTTTCTTGCATAATGACAAATTTTATATCCTGGGTCCTTTAGGGTTTAGACTTTAGAAATGTCAAAGCTAAGATCTGATCCTTGTTCTCAGCTTTTCTGCCAAAATTCTCCTTCCTAAACCCAGAAAAGAGTCATTCTAAAACAGTGCTGGGGTAGCTAAGGACCAAAGCCAAAGAGTCAGGAACAAGCAGTACAAGCTTCTTGTGGAACTGGGGCTGCTAATCAGGCACAGTGAATACCTAAAACAGGATACTAATTATATGTTACGAAGGCTGAACATAGAAATGTCTAGCCTTTTCCTATATCCTAGAATGATTGCACATAGTCCTCTACCGTCTGGGAGAAGGTAGGAAGCAAACCACCCTCTGGTTTGTATGCTAGTCTAAAGGAAAGCTCTAACGTGGGTCTTCCTCTAACAAATAGCCTGCTGAGATCATCCTCCAATAAAGCTTAGGAATATCAAGTCACACCTACATATTCAGAACTTTCAAATAGGCTATTAGTTCCCAACTCTTAATCATGAACAGTCAGGCAAAGAACACCAGGCATCTGAGGAAAGTCTTTAATTTGGAAGATAGAGATGCAAACAAACAAATAAAAAAGCAACTTGGCCCTGGCTGGCAGCACAGTAGATAAGGCACCGGCCTGCAAACCCAAAGGTTGCTGGTTCAATTCCCAGCCAGGGCACATAATCAGGTTGCAAGCCAGGTCTCCAGCCAGGTTTATAGCTGGAGGCAGGTGAAAAGCAACCATACATTAATGTCTCTCTCCTTCTCTGCCTCTCTCCCTTCCCCTCTCCAGGAGGAAATAAGCAGAAGATCCTTTAAAAAAACCAATTAAGAGTAATATATTGGAGAGCTAAGAGAAGATACTGTATTTATAAAATAAGGTAGGACATCATATGCCCACCCACCTACAAAGGAACATTCAGAGAACAAAAGTGCTCCTGCATTTCAAATGAAAAAGGAATGGAAGATAAAGTTAAACTCTTGCCATTAGAAAGTAAAGCAAAAATACAAAGACAGTAGAAGAAAATGAAGAGGATTAGTCAAAAAAGGTCCAAAAGTTAAATAACAGAACTTCCAAAAAAAGAAAACAGAAAAACATGAAACGATTCAGGAATTTCTCAGATTGTAGTACATGATCTAGATTGGAGGAGCTCGCCATGCACTAAACCTAGAAGTAGAGGTAATAAACCACAGAATTGGAAAATTCTGAACCTAAAATTTTCAATCATTCAAATGTGAGCACATAATAAAGGCATTTAAAAACTATTCAGTCTCAAAAATATTTACCTTCCATATGTCTCTTTTTCCCTTTTCAACAGCCTACTGGAGGATGTGGTACACTAAAAGAAGGGATTAAACTTGGAAAGAGGGGACACAGCATAAAGGAAGTTGAGGACCCGACACGAGAGAAAAAGAAACAAGAGGCTCTCCCGAATGATGGCAAAGGAGGTCTGAATTTGATGACCAGGGCAGAGGGTAGGCAGTCCAGAATGCAGCAGAGAGGGAGGATGCTCAGACTGCCACCTGTCTTTCCATCATGTCCCCCAAACCAGGGATTAAAGCAAGCAAGAAAAAGACATAAGCTTGAGAAAGCAGGAAAAATAATAATAAGAATGGCCAAGGGAATTCTAGGGAAAACAGCGGAGGAAAGTCCAAAATGACACCTAAGCAGTGGTTTAAAAAGAAATATTTAACATTTAAAGCTCTATATGCATATTTATTTTATATTTTCATAAAATAAAAAGGATTTAAAAAATATTAGAAGGATGTAAGACAAAATATTAACAGTGCATATCTTTGGTAGGATACTTGATCACTAACTTCTTTGCTTATATGTATGTTGAGGGATTTTTAAACAGATCAGGCATTTATGCAATAAAAAAGATACTAAATGCATTTTTTTAAATCTCCAAATATTTTTACTTTAAAGAGTAGAATTCAACAGGCTTTTGTATAGTCACAAAGTTGTACAACAATAATCACTGTCTAATTCCAGAATATTTATCTCTCTAGGAAGAAACCTGTACTTATTAATCACCCCTCATTCCTCCCCTCACAGTACTTAGAAACCATTCACCTACTTTCTGTCTCTGTAGATACGCTTATTCTGAATATTTCATATCAATGAAATAATATAACACATGGCTTTCTGTGTATGACTTCTTTCACTTAGCATGCTATCTTCAAGATTTCATCCATATTTTAGCATAAGTACTTCATATTTTTAATGAATAATATTCAATTATATAAATATACCATATCAATATAATGGCATATAGATATAGGTTGTTTCCATCTTTTGGGTGTTTAAATTATGCTATATTAACTATTTGTGTATAAGTTTTTGTATGATGTATGTTTTTCCATTCTTTTTGGTAAATACCTAGCTGTAGACTTGCTGGGCCATAAAGTAACTCTATGTTGAACTTCTTAGGGAACTGCCAAACCCTTCCCAAAGCAGCTGCACTATTTCACATTTTTACCAGTGATATTTGAAAGTTCCAATTTCTCCACATTCTTTTTAACACTTGGCATTGTCTGTCTTTTTTATTATAGCCATTCTAGTGGATGGGGAGTGGTATTTCATGGAGTTTCAATGTGCAATTTGCTAAATACTGATAATGTTGGGCATCTTTTCACGAGTTTATTGGCCATTAGCATATATTCTTAGGGAAATGTCTACTTAACTCATTTGCTCTATTTAAATAGGATTATTTATGTTTTTATGATTGAGTTTTTAAGAGTACAGTACGATTTTGAGGTTAACCTCAATTACCTCTTTTTATGAAAATGTGGTAAAATCCTTAGCCTTATGGTTAAGGAAATATGAACTGTTCTCATTCATGTTTTTGCCATTCTGTATCACTCACAGATCCTTTCTGTTGTCTTCCCTATTGTTTTGTTGTTGTTGTTATCTTTCTTGATTTTTTTCTTAAGTGGAATTAAAATGGTAGTTTTTCAAATGTCAGGATCTTTAATCTTTAATTTTTATCTCTTGACTGTCTGAAATTTTTAAGTTTTCTTTTAAAATTCCAAATTAATTTAGCTTTTTTTCTGATTATGAAGTAAGTCTGTATTCACTGTAAAAAAGAAAAATTCAAGGACTTATTGTTTCCACTTCTGCATAGATGGAGGTTGTAAGTCACCACTCTGTCCGAACAACAAGTGAAATAACTGAACAGACTGACAAATCAGCAGCTCTTCTAGGATCTGTAAGAGAGGGGCGGACAAAGGGCAAACTGCTGCCCCCAAGATTGGAAGAGATAGGGAAATATAGCGAGTCACAGCTTACTGGAGCTGAGTCCCATGAACAGAAACTGCTATGAGACTTGGTGCCGCAGCAGAAAAACCTGAATTGTAATTGACAGATTGCTGGCTGCTTAGTGTGGACAAACTCTATGGGCACCCAGGCATGGAGAGACGCCACAGTTTTGTGAGATTTACCTACTGGTGCTTGAGCCGATATTCAGTAAACATAGGAGAAAAATCCCCTTGTGCTTCTGGCTGGAGAGGAGAATAAACTACTTTGAAATATGTCAGAGCACTTTGTTCTTTTTAACAAGGTCTGACCTCAGTAAAATCAATTATCTAGCCTAGCCTGCTAAGATAGTATCAGAACATAACTGTCCTGGGCAAGGGGTATACATACACTGAACTCCAGCCTCCTCTAGCCTTTCTTTCATTAAGGGGAGAGAGGAAAAATAAAAACATGAGAAACACTCCAAAACGAAGGGTAAATGAAGATGTATGCCCACGAAAACTGAGAGAATGTGTTGCCAGTAGATGAAAGCTGGGTTAAGAAAACCATATGTGAGAAGAGGCAATAAGGGCTGACAGGGCTGGGGATGACATGGATCTCAGCCTCAGGCCAGCAGTCCAGATGGAAAAAGATAGAACATGCAAGTCATGAATTAGGCATTAAATGACCAGAAATGTAACCAACAGTTATTTCAAATATCTGCTATCCATGTGTGCATATGTTTTGGAGAAGGGCCTTTGCGCTGGGAACTTTAATGATAAACATAAAAATAACAGTGAATGTGCTCTGGCCCAGTGGTTCTGGTCTAAGAATTTATAAGACTGGCACAATTACAGATAGGAAAGCATATATATGCAAGATGTCTCTTTGCAACATCATTTGTAATAGCAGAGGGGGAAAAAGCAATGAAAACAGCCAGATGTCAGGCAGTAGGGATCGCTTAAGAAAATCATGAAAAGCTCACTGTGGAATATTATGCAGTGGTGAAATAGAATGAGGAAGCCTGGCTTTTTTTTTTTTTTTTTTTTAAGATTTTATTTCATTATTTTTAGAAAGAGGGGAGGGAGAGAGGCATCAATGTATGGTTGCATTTCACCTGCCTCCAGCCACAGACCTGACTGGAGACCTAGTTTGCAACCTGGTTATGTGCCCTGGCTGAGGAATCGAACCTGCGACCTTTGGATTTGCAGGCCGGCACCTTAACCACTGTGCTACCAGCCAGGGCCTTGAAACCTGGCTTTTTGAGACCGAAATCTCCCTGGCCCACATTGCTAAATGAGAAAATGAAAAGCATATATTTGTAATTGCTTTTGTATGTATACATATTTCTAAATATACACAAGGAGATAAGAGCAGCTGCTGTAGGTGGGAACATTTGGCAGCCAGAAATGAGACTTTCACTATTTTCTGTTTTTTTGATGATGAACCACATGAATGCTCAGCCCCAAAATTGTATTTAAAAAGTTATATTATAAATATAATATATTTATTCTAAAATAATTAAGACCATTGGAAATCTCACAGACTAATAATGTTAATTAAATAAAAGTCATGTTTAAAATATTATATATATAGTATGAATCTGATTTTTATAAACATATACAAGTAAATTTGAAGAATTTTTTTTCTTGTATGAAACTTTCTGTATTTTCCAAACTTTCTACTTATAGCATATTTTTCTTTGATATTCAGATAATCACTATGTAATTTATTTTCAACAATGTGTATGTATCTATTTCTAAGTTCAATTAAACTAATTGTTAATTTTATAGAAATTTTGCAATTAGGGGACTTAATCTATGATGGTTTAGCACTTTTTTCCCCATGATATGGAGCTGTGCTATTTTTTATTCTTAAAACCCATGGTTTGGGTATCCAGGAAATTTTGAAGCTGCTGGGCCCTATGTGTGAGGCTGTCCATTTACGTTTGTCATCTCTGACCAAGGAACAGTTTATTACTTTTTAAATGATATTTTATTGATTATGCTGTTACAACTATCCTTATATTTTCCCCTTTGGCCTCCTCCACCCAGCACCCCCATCCCTCAGGCAATCCCCATACCATTGCTCATGTCCATGGGTCATGTATATAAGTTCTTTGGCTGCTCCATTTCCTATACTGCACTTTATATCCCCATGGCCATTCTGTAACTACCTATTTGTACTTCTTTTGTTTTTTAAAAAATTTTAAAAGATTTTATTTATTATTTTTAGAGAGTGCGAAAGGGAGAGAGGCAGAGAGGGAGAGAGACATCAATGTGTGGTTGCCTTTCACCTGCCTCCAGTTATGGACCTGGCTGGAGACCTGGCTTGCAACCTGGTGATGTGCCCTGACTGGGAATTGAACCAGCGACCTTTGGGTTCACAGACCTGCACCTATCCACAAATAGCCAGGGCTATTTGTACTTCTTTTTTTTTTTTTTTTTTAAATATATATATTTTTAAAGATTTTATTTCATTATTTTTAGAAAGAGGGAAAGGGAGAGAGGCAGAGAGGGAGAGAGACATCAATGTATGGTTACGTTTCACCTGCCTCCAGCCACAGACCTGACTGGAGACCTGGTTTGCAACCTGGTTATGTGCCCTGGCTGGGGAATCGAACCTGCTACTGTTGGGTTCGCAGGCTGGCGGCGCCTTATCCACTGTGCTACCAGCCAGGGCTTATCTGTACTTCTTAATCCCCTCACCTCTTCACCCACTCCTTTACAACCCTTTGTATCTGGCATCCATTAAAACTCTGTATTCATGGTTCTATCTCTGTTCTTTTTGTTTGCTTCGTTTGTTTTTTAGATTTGTTAATAGATTTGGTGTTTTGGGTTTTTTTTTTTGTTTGTTTTTTTGTTTTTTGCCATTTTATTGTTCATACTTTTGACCTTCTTTTTCTTAAATAACTCCCTTTAACATTTCATTTAATAATGGTTTGGTGATGATGAACTCCTTTAGTATTTTCTAGTCTGGGAAGCTCTTTATTTGCCCTTTGATTTTAAATGATAGCCTTGCTGGGTAGAACAATCTTGAATGTAGGTTCCTTCTTTTCTTTTCTTTAAGTATATTTTATTGGTTATGCTCTTATGGTTGTCCCAAACTTATCCTCTTTGCCCCCCTTTGCCTGGGACCCTCCTACTTTCTTGGTGCTGGAATTATGAACTATGGGGTCTGGCCTGGGACTGGGATCACTCTCCAGGTTTCCCGCTTGCTTTTATAATGTGTGATGACCACTTGTTTCACTGGTCATCTGCCACCGCTGCTGCTACCACCTCACCTTTGGCACATCAGATGGCACCCGTTTCTGCCCCTTTTACCTGTCTAGATGAGAATTACTTCCTTAATTCATTGGTTGTTAGACTTTCCTGCATTCAATTTTCTAGCCGTTCTGGTTGGGTTTTTTGTTGTTTTGTTTTGAGGTCATTATAATCCTGATAGTTGTGTGAGGAGGTGAAGCATGTCTACCTACACCTCCTCTTGGTCAGAAGTTCCCTGTTCCTCGCTTTTCATGACTTTGAATATTTCTTGCTAATCCCTTCTAGCCTGCAGAGAAATCAGCCTGCAGCATTTCTTTTGAGCAATCAGCTGACAATCTTATGGGAACTCCATAGTGGGTTACTAACTTCTTTTCTCTTGGCGCATTCAAGAGTCTCTCTTTTTCTTTAACCTTTGGCATTTTAATTATGATGTGTCTTGGTGTGGGCCTCTTTGTATCCATTTTGTTTATAACTATGTGCTTCCTGGACGTGCATATCTATTTCCTTCCCCAAATTAGGGAAGTTTTCTTTCATTATTTTTTCAAATAGATTTCCAATTTCTTGCTTTTTCTCTTCTCCTTTGGGCACCCATGTGATGCAAATGTTGGACCTCTTGAAGTTGTCCCAGAGGCTGCTTATATTATCTTCATTTTTTGGATTCTTTTTTCTTCTTGTTGTTCTGATGGTAGTTTTTTGCTTCCTTATGTTCCATATCATTATTTGATTCTTGGCCTCATTCACTCTACTGTTGTTTCCCTATAAATTGGTCTTTACTTCAATTAATGTATTCTTCATTTATGACAGGCTCTTTTTATGTTGCTGAGGTCCTAAGTTCCTTGAGTATCCTTACAATCATTTCATTTAGCTCTTCTTCTGGAGTTTTTATCTGTTCTTTCATTTGAGCCATATTTCCTTGTCTCCTCATTTTGGCAGCCTCCCTGTGTTTATTTCTGTGTATTAAGTAGAGCTGTTATGACTTCATGTTTTGGTAGTGTGGCCTAATGTAGTAGGTGTCCTGTTGGGTCCAGTGGCACAGTCTCCCCTATCACTCAAGCTGGGTACTTGAGATGTGCCCTTCTTGTGGGCTGAGTACACCCTCCTCTTGTAGTTGAGCCTTGGCTGCTGTTGGCAGGTCAATTAGAGGGATTTAACCAGACCAGTCAGCTATAAGAATTGACTGTGACTACTGATCACCAACCTCTGCCTTCTGTGGAGGATCAGTTGCACAAAGGCAGGGTGGTGGTGCTCTGACGTGGTCTGTAGCTGTCCATTGGATATGCAGGCCCTGAGCAGTATAGGCCAAGGCCACTCCCCACCTGTGTTTGCCCAGGGTTACCCTGCCTGAGCTAGAAAGTAATCTAAGATGCTGCTATTTGTGCTGGGCTTAAAGATTCCAAGTAAAACCAGGCTGTGACTCTAGGCTGGCTGCTGCTAGTGCTGGGCCTGGGGCTCACTGAGGCAGCTGTTGCTGTTGGGTAGGATTTAGGAAGTTGTGAAGCCTGAGCCAGGACCAGCATGGAAAAGCAGCTTGGGTGGGCCATAAGTTGGGTGGTGGGGGTCTCTGGGGATAACCAAGGTGGGTCAAACAGTGTTAGCTAGGTTGATGGAGCCTCAGATGTGGCACCAGCTTGCCACCTCTGTGAGAGGAAGATTTAGAAAATAGACAATGGCCTCTGCTCACCTTCATGGCAGCCACTTCAGTTTCTTTTAAGCTGTTACCCAGTACTGGAGCTCAGAAGGAGTGAATCTGAGTTCTTGAAGAGGAACTGCTTAGGGCTCTAAAAGTTCCTTCCACTGACCCAATCTCCACTGGTGTTTGCAGCCAAAAGTGGTGGAGACTTAGCTTCCTAGCACTAGAACCCTGGGCTGGGGGGCCTGGTGTGGGGTTGGAACTCCTCGCTCATGAGATATTTCTCTTGAATTTTTATCCCCCACGCATGTGGATGTGGAACCAACTCATTCTGCCTCTATGCCCCTTCTACCAGTTGGATGGATGTGGTTTCTTTAATTCTACAGTTGTCAGACTTCCATTCAACTGGATTTCTGATGGTTCTGAGTGACAATCGTTCTACACTTTAGTTGTAATTTTGATGTGATTGTGTGAAGAGGCAAGCCATGTCTGCCTATGATACCATCTTGACTGAAAGTCCCCTGAGGGACAGCTTAAAATTCAGTATGCACCAAGGATCTAATGGACAAGTTCTCCAGAGGTTTGGACTTTGAATAACATTTAGAAATAGAAGACTTTGCAAATTAAAAAGAAAAAGAATTAGACTGGAAATCAATGAAATTGAAAATAGGCAGTCAGAGAACATCAACAGAACTAAAAGCTAGTTTCTTGAAAAGATCAGTGAAATTGAAAAGCTCTAGTCAGGCTAAGAGAAAAGAGAAAGGGGAACAGCTTAGACAAGAACCTAGTATAAAGGAAACATGGACATGGACAACAGGTGGGACTGACTTTGTGGGGAATGGGTGGGTGGGGAGGGGGACAGAGGGGAGCAAAAAGGGGATGGATGTAATACAACCACAATAAAATTTTTAAAAAAGAGAGAGAGAGAAAAGACACACATTACTAATATCAGAAACAAAGAGGAAACATTACTACAAATCCTACATGCATTAGAAGGATAAAAATGGAATATTATGGACAACTCTATGCCCCCAAATTTGATAGCCAAAATGAAACAAATCAATTCCTTGAAAGACACAATTTGCCAAAATGCACACAAGACAGAATAGACCATCTGAATAGGCCTATATCTATTAAAGAAATTGAATAATAATTAATGGATTTTCAAGCCAGAAAGCACCAGACCCAGGAGGTTTACTGTTGAATTCTACCAAACATAATTCTTTACAATCTCATTCAGAAACTGAAGCAGAGGGAATACTTCCCAACTCAGTTTATGAAGCCATCATTATCCTAAAAGCAAAACCTGACAAACATATTACAGGAAAAGAAAACTACACATCAATATCTCTCATGAACATAGATTCAAGAGTCCTCAACAAGAACTTTAGCAAATAAATTTTAACAAAATATAAAAATAATTATAAAAATAATTATACACCACAACCAAGTGGGATTTATTCCAGGTCTATAAGCCTGGTTCAGCATTTAAAATCAATCAATTTAGCCTATCACATTAAAAGGCTAAAAAAAATAAAATTATATGTCCATAACAATAGAGGCAGAGAAAGCATTTGGCAAAATCTAACACCCACTCATGGTAATATATACTACATATAGTAAACTATGAGTAAAGGGAAACTTCCTCAGTCTGATAGACTACAAAACCCTAGAACTAACATCATAGTTAATCATGAGAAACTCAAAGCTTTCTGATTAAAGTCATGTACAAGAAAAGGATGTCTTT
The DNA here is from genome assembly GCA_004026585.1 of Noctilio leporinus. Lineage (NCBI taxonomy): Eukaryota > Metazoa > Chordata > Mammalia > Chiroptera > Noctilionidae > Noctilio > Noctilio leporinus. The sequence continues at coordinate 250,429 of PVIW01000686.1, read as the reverse complement.
TGTCAACACTTCTTTTCAACACTGTACTAAAAGAACAAAAAAATAAACAATCAGATGGGAGAAATAAAACTATCTTTATTTGTAGATAACATAACTGTAAAATCTGAAAGAATTGACAAACTGAAACTATAAATGATTGCAGCAAGGTTACAAGATACAGGTAAATATAAAAAGTTCATCATTTTGCTATATATTATCATTGAATGAGGTAGCTTGAAATTAAAAACAAAATGCTGCTTATATTAGCACATCAAAATGAAATACATAGATATAAATCTAACAAGTATTTACAAGATCTATATGAGAAAAACTACAAAACTATAATATTCCATACAATATATTTTAAAAATCAATATTGTCAAGATGTTATTAGCTCTTTCAATCTACAAGTTCAATCTACAAGTTATACAGCTCTTTATCTACAAGTTCAATGCAATTTTAATGAAAATCCAAGCAAGTTATTTTGTGGATATTGACAAAGTGATTCTAAGGTTTATATGGAAAGACAGAAAATCCAAAGTAGCCCACATAATATTAAAGGGGAAGAACAAAGTTGGAAGACTGACACTACTTGACTTCAAGACTTACTACAAAGCTATAGTAATAAAGATAGTGTGATTTTGGTAAAGAAATAGACAAATAAATGAATGAAACAGAATAGAGAACCCAAAAATAGACCCATTTAAATATGGTCAACTTATCTTTGACAAAGGAACATTGGCAATACCATGGAGCAAAGACAATCTTTTCAATAAAGAGTGTTGGAACAACTAAACATCCACATGCAAAGAAAAGAATCTAGACATAGACCTTACACTGTTCCCAAAATGATCATACACAATTAATTCAAAATTATCATAGATCTAAATGTAAACCAAAACTAAAATCTCCAAAAAGGTAACACAGGAGAAAACTTATATGACCTTGAATACAGAAATTACTTTTTACATACAACAACAAAAGTGTGATTTATAAAAGAAGTAATTGATATACTTGACATCAATAAAATTAAAACTTTCTGCTTGAGAAAAACAATGTCAACACATTGAGAAGATAAGCCACAGACTGGAAGAAAATCTTTGCAAAAGATATATCCGATGAAGGACTGATATTCAAAATATTCATACTCAATAATTAGAAAATGAACCCAATTAAAATATAGATTGAAGACATGAGCAGGCACTTCTCCAATGAAGATATATAGATGGACAATATCATATAAAAAGATGCTACACATCATGTGTCATCTGGGAAATGAAAATCAAGACAACAATGAGAAATCACTACACACCTGTTAGAATAGCCAAAATATGGAACATGAAATTCAAATGCTGGCAAAAATGTGGAGTATCAAGAACCTTCATTCACTGTAGTGGAAGTGTAAAATGGTATGGTCACTTTGGAAGAAAATTTGGTGGTTTCTTACAAAACTAAACATACTCTTACCATATGATCCTGTAATCACACTGCTAGGTATTTTTGAAGAGTTAAAAGTTAATGTCCACACAAAACCTGCAAAGAAGTTTATAGCAGTTTTATAAATAACTGCCAAAATTTGGAAGCAACCAATGTGTCCTTCATTAGATGAATGAATAAATAAACCATGATACATCCAGATAAAAGAGTATTATTCAGCACCAGAACTAAATGAGCGATCAAGACATGAAACTACACGGAGGAAACCTAAATGTATGTTACTAAGTGAAAGAAGTCAATCTCAAAATGCTACATACTTTGATTCCAACCTTATGGCATTCTGGAAAAGGCAAAAACTGTGGAGACACTAAAAGATCTGCGGTTGCCAAAAGGTGGGCAGAGGGTTAAGGAATAGATTATGAAGATGGATGAACAGAGAATTTTGGTTTTTTCCGTGAAGACCACAGGGGATTTTTAGAGCCAAATTATTCTGTATGATACTATAATGGTAGACAAATGTCATTACACATTTGTCCAAGTTTATAGAATGTATAATACCAAGAATAAACTCTAAGGTAAATTTATGCTTTGTCAATGTTAGTTTATCAATTGTAGTAAATGTTTTATTTTGGTGAGGGATGTAAATTATTGAGGGTACTAGGCATGTGTGGGTCAGGGGATATATGGGATCTTACACCTTTGTCTTAATTTTGCTGTGAACCTAAAACTATTTAACAAAGAGTCTTAAAAAATTCAAACAACACATAAGTGAAAATCACTTGTAATTCCACAAATAGAAGAATTGTTAACATTTGCCAAATATCTGCCTAGAGTATCTTACTATGTATATGTGTACCTACACACACACACACACACACACACACACACCCTCAAATGGGAATATGCTACGCGTATGCTTTTCTCTCTCTCTTTTTTTTTTTTTTTAAGATTTTATTCATTATTTTTAAAGAGAGGGAAAGGGAGGGAGGAAGAAAGGGAGAGAGACATCAGTGTATGGTTGCCTTTCACCTGCCTCCATCTAGGGACCTGGCTGAGACTTGGCTTGCAACCTGGTTATGCACTCTGGCTGGGAACGTTATGTATGCTTTTTCACTACTTGCTTTTTTATTCAACAATTAACATGGATCTATATCTTAATGTTTAACATTTATATGTTATTCCATATGTGGAAAATGTATCATAATCTATATCTACTAATAGATATATTACATCCATGTATGTATATGTGTATATATGTATGCATATGTCTATAGCTGTCTAATTATCACCATATTATACATTTCTGGAAGTGAAATTAATGACTGAAAGGGAATGCCATGTACCATTTTGATACATGGTGTCACATTTCCCACCAGAAAGGTTGTACCAATTTACACATCCAACACTGTTTTTTAAAATATTTTTTAAAGATTTTAAAAAATTATTATTTTTAAAGAAAGGGGATGGAGAGAGGAAGAGATACATAAATGTGCAGTTGCCTTTCACCTGTCTCCAGCTACAGAGCTGACTGGAGACCTGGCTTGCAATCTGGTTACGCACCCTGGCTGGGAATCAAACCAGCAACATTTGGGTTCACAGTCTGGTGCCTTATCCACTGTTCCACCAGCCAGGGTGTTTTTAAAATTTTTGTTTATTTATATTTAAAAAATGGGGAAATGGGGAGACATAGAGAGGGAGAGAACATCGATGATAGATAGAAATATCAGTCAGTTGCCTTTCGTACACGTTCTGACCTGGGACTAAACCTGCAACCCAGGCGTGTGCCCCAACTGAGAATTGGCAAACTTTTGCTTTGTGAGATGATGCCTGACCAACCAAGCCACATCAGTCTGGGTCACAACCAACACTGTTAATAAGTATTCACTTCTCCAACACTAAGTATTATCAATCTTTTCAATCTTTGCCAGTCTTTTAGGCCAAAAAAACTCCTTATTTTTAATTGGCATTTTTTATTTCTGAAAGTATTAGACATATATTCATGTGTATATTGGCTGCTTGTGTTACCTATTTTTAAATATGCTTGTCTGGGTGCTCTGTTATTTTACTCATTAGGATGTTAGTCTTCTTACTGAGTTATTCAAACCCTTTTATATTAGGAATATTGAGTCTTTATCCTGCATAATGCACAATGATCTCATGTAAACATAGTTTTCCCGACACTGGTCTATAACTTCAATTTTTCCCATTAGATTTGCACAGTTCTGGGACATTCAATGCAGGCTCTGTAAATGCTTACTATCACCCTAATTTTTTTCTGTGTATAATATTTTGTTCTACATCTATTTGTATCCTATGTGTTCAGTGATGAGAGGGAATTTATGGACCTAGACTTTTTGGTGAAAAGAGAACAAATTTGGTAACTAGTTGGAAAAAATTCTATTCTCCACCTGCTTGTTAAGCCTTACCCTCTAATCTTTTTTTTTAGCCAGCCTCCATCCTGAGTCATCTTCTCAGTGTAACTTCAGTTATGGTCTGATGGGTGCAACATGAAAAATAAAGATACCTGTAACCCTTAGGAAATTCCAAGGATTTAGAGGTTATTGAATGGGAACTTGGGAAAAGATCAGCCACATTCTTTATTACACAATAATGGTGATGATAACAATGACATAATTTCTAGTGTACTCCTCTTCTCTCACTTTAGAAACAAAATGCTTTAACCCAGCTAGACACTCTTCTTTTAAGCGATGCTTCAGAAGATAGTCTCATGGGGGAATCTGGGGTACAAGTGTGGATCTGCACTTCAAATCTTATATGGATATGAAATAGATTCATGACCTCAAGTTCATGTAAGGAGCCTCTCATTGGTCCATCTTCCCTAGCACACACTTTGAAATCTCACCAAACTGGTTTTTTTTTTCCCTTTCTTTCTTTCTTTCTTTCTGGGAACTCTTTTCTTGTTCACCAGTCCCTGGGCATTTTCCAATGGCAAATGGAGTTGTTGGCTTTCCATGGCTCCTGTTTATAGTCTAGTGAATTGACAGAGGAATCAAGTAATGACCATATTCCATATTGAAGGACACATGTAAAGTGAGCACGGGAGAATGTCAAGAAGTCCATTGGGTCCTTGGGATCAGTGGAAGTAAAGAAGACTGAAAAGGAGAAAGAAGCAGAGACTGAAACAGTGGAAGTCACAATATTTATATAGGAGCTGTCTTAACGAGAATGTCACCTCAGAGCCAACGAGATGACAGCAGATGGGTTGCACCTGTTTCTGCAGAGCCTTACAAAGCAAAATCAAGCACTGGAGCCCAAAATGGAAACTTTAAAAATGAAATCAGAGTCCACAGATATATCTCAGCAAATAAAGTTTCAGTCCCCCAAAACAACAGGTGTTGCTCAGACAAGGATCACCCACCATTCCCCCACACCTCTTCATCTTCTGAGGGAGGACCAGTCTTCGGGAAATTTTAGACTGTGCTTCTTTGATTATTCTTAGAGGGATCAGTTTTCACCACAAACACTTGCTCATTTTTAAATGAAGCCCAATTGCTTTGGCTACAAAGAACAGCTGGAGTTTGATGGCCCAACTCTCTGGAGTCTAATTTGCTGTGAGAAGGTAATTTGAACTCAAGTGATGAAGTCACTAGACTATTGGAGGATGGGGAGAAAAAATCTGGTAGAGTCCATTTCCTAGCTGTTGTGAAAGGCAGGACCCTAGGGCTACTGAAACAAAGCAGAATCTGGAGTTGAGTTGGCTGGTATTTCACGTCGACCATGTTAACGTAAGTCAACCCGCAGTACATAGTGCAGATATTTATTGAACTTCTGCTATCAGAAGTGGGCAGCTGGTGAAAAAGAGGCCTCTACTTAAGGCTACTAATGTGTTCACTTAGGAGTCCCCCTTCCTCCTGAGCGTGCTTCTGTTAATTGTCTACTTGTATCAGGGAAGAGAGCATTTGGAGGCCACCGTGATATTAGTGGCCTCGCTCTCCACTCCCTCTTGCAGAATTGCTCTTCCTGGGGCCATGTACAGACACATGGGGAAAGGTTATTCTAGAAATATTCCATTTTAGTTTCTAAAGGCTGATGTTCCTGGGACAGAGTTATGCTTTCTGAGTTGATGCTCGTCAAGACAGGAGCCAATAGTGACTTAAGAGGAGAAGAAGCTGAATAATAATAAGCAATGGCCAAAAGCAGAGTGGAGGGTGGGAGCAGCCTTCCAGCCCAGGTTTGTAACTTTGACAACTGGGCTGAGGGCCTTTGTTGATATCTCTGTGGCTGCAACAAGGGCTTTTCTTTCCCCACGACTCCTCATTTTCTCATAGCTCACCCTGCAACTGCATGGCACCTCTTATAACCCCCTGGGGACCCTGAAACCCCTGGGGGGTTTCAGAATTAATGCTGGGGGAAGCAGGCAGTTCCTTGGCTTTTCAAGGTGCTGCTTAGTCACAAAGATCAACAATGTGAAGAAATTATTTTTTAAAATGGAGGTGGTAGGTGGGCCTTCAGACTGTTAATATTCCAGGGGTGAGACTTAGGGGAGATTTCCTAGAAACACATTTGAAAGCCAGTAATGTGAAAGATAGGAAGGACCTTTTTTGATACCTTTAAGAGTGCCCTGGATGGAGGACCTGAGGCCTCCAGGCCAGATCAGCCTTAGGAAAAGATGTGCAGGAAACAGCCTGACCTCTGTGGCTACCTGCCCCTTTTCCACCACACCCACAATCCCCTACTTCTCCTCTTCCCTTTTACCCCAAATTATTGCACTGGGGGATTGTTAATTGATGATGGTGGAAATACCTGTGGATGATCCTGGAAATACCTGTGGATGAGCATTTGAAACAAGTACTTCTAGCCTTTGCATTTTCAACTTCATTAAGTGATGACATATTTTGGGAAAGGCAATGGTGAACAAGCAGATTTAACCATGTTTCCCTTCAGTAATTGCTGAGTACTTAATATACTCTGTACCCTGGTGGGAACAAGATGGAGGATTTTTTTCTTGCCCTTTCGGTCTTTCAACATCAATGCTATGGCTGCTTTCCTCCTAAAGTACCCAAGGGCAATATTTACCCTACTGAATATTGATTTTCTTTCAAAATCAACATGTTCTATTCTCAATGGGGAAATCATTAAGGTGCTAAGAAACATTTGACCTTTCTTACGTCAAATTATATCTAAGGGTTCCAAACTTAGCTGAAAATAGCTCTACCTGAATTCATGCATAATTGACTACAAATTTCAATTTCTAAATCTTTCCCTTGAGTACCATACATATACCTCTATTTGCCTCTTCATCAGCTCTATTTGGGTGCTCAACAAGCACCTCAAATTCCACAGGTTCAGAGAGAAACTCACTCTTCCGGGAAAACTTGTTCCTCCTCCTCCCGTGTCCCCTGTATCACTGAACATGTTCTCCACCTACTTTGTTATCCAAGCCAACAGCCTGGGCATCATACTTGAAGATTCTTCCTTGAACAAATCTTTCATCCCAATCACCAAATTCTAAGTATTCTACCATTTACAGGAGAACAAAGAATTAACCAAAGGTTTGCTTTCATTTCAAACACTTTTCAGGGAGGAAACTACACTAAGCAGTCAGGTGCTTTCTGTCTAACATAATAAATAGTGGTGGATAATTTAAAAACAATTATGGAATTCACTGCCAATGTAAGCAAGTAAATTCACTTTCCCATAACAAACACAATTGTAACTTAAGTAAACAATTTCATAAAAGAATGCATTTTCTATCCTCTGAGGTTATCATAAACCTTTAAAGGTTACACTTCTGAGAAAATAAATAAAAGCTTTGTGAACAGTTGCATATCTTGGCAAATCCCTTTCCCTTTCTCATTGAAAATCTTAACCCTTGAGAGGAACTGGCACCATGCTTCAAGATGTAGAACATGCACATTATAATCTTATTTGAGATCTTTTCCCCATGTGGATTATTTTTTCATTATACTCCTGTTGTTGCTAGAATGTGAATATAGAATATTCTATAACCTTTTCTTCCTTACTTTGCTGAGAAAGGCAATAAACTTAATTTCTTTTTTTAAAATTTTATTGTTGTTGTATTACATCCATCCCCTTTTTGCTCTCTGTAAACTTAATTTCTTAAAGTATGTATGTCAAAATATAATTTTGTCTTATTTTAGTCTGACTCATTATCACAGAATACTATAGTCAGTGGCTTAAACAATAAACATTTATTTCAGACAGTTTTGGAAAGTCCAAGATCAATTCAGTATCTGGGGAGCATTCATTGCTTGCCTCATAGATGGCCACCTCACTGTTGCCTCAAATGTGAAAGGGATGAGGGAGTCTCTTAAAAGGATGCCAATCTTATTCATTAGGATGAAAAAGGGCTCTACCCTCATGACCCAATCACTTCCCAAATGCCCCACCTTCAAATAATATAACTTGAGGATTAAGTTTTGACATATGAATTGGGGCAGGGAGCACAAATACTAAGTCTATAGGACTTCCCTTTATAGGGCTTCTCATAAAATATTACGGTGACTTAAGCCTTCAATTTCAACTGAGATTGACCAATATTTGAGACATAATCTTTCATTCCGTATTCCTAAAATTCTGTTATCTTTCCTCTTTCTCACCATCTTCACTGTCATTGACTGAATTTAGGCCCCTTCATAATTTGCCTGAAGACTGACCAACAATCCCTCATGGGGACTCCTTTTTCCAGCCTTGCTACCTTCCTAACCATTCCCCAGACTGAAGGAGGTTTCCTAAGTATGCTGATGTGCTCTTGCCATTCTTCTGTTTAAGACTATTTATAGGCTTTTATTTTTGCTTATAGATTAAAATAGGAATTATTTAGAATGCCATAATAATCCCTGTAGAGAAAAGGGATGAAGACTTGTGATATTGTGATTTATAAAAAATACATATATTTGGTATTTGTTCCCTGAAACCCTTGGAATTTTCTAAGCGATAAGAATGATAGGATGTCTTAATATTCATATACACCCCTATCAGCCACCTCTGAGTTTATGTTAATGAGGTGACTTTTGGAAAGCATGGAAAGACAGGAGCTGGTTGCCAGGGGACCCAACCAGGAATAGAGGGTTACAGTTTTCAGTCCTGCCCCCATCTCCATTCCCCGCCTCCCCTAAACCTGCAGGAAGGGAAGTGGGGTTGGAGGTTGAATCATTTGCCATAGCCTAGGATTTCATCAATGATGCCTATGGAATGAAGTCAGCACAGACCCCCCAAAGAGCTTTTGGGTTGGTGAATACATCTCCCAATGTCTCTGGGAGAGAGACACTGTTGGAGAGGGCATGGCAACTCCACTTATCTTGCCCTATGCATTTCTTCCTTCTGGCTGTTCCTAAGTTATACAAGTTCTGCTCTGAAAGTATTGAGCCAATGTCAATACAATTAAAACAGTTTGCATGGCCAATACTTTCTGGACAGATTGTATACGTATAGACTTTTATAATAAACTGGTAGATGTAAGCTGTTTTCTTGAGTTCTGTGAGTGAGTCTAGCAAAGTAATTGAACCCAAGGGGATGTTATGGGAACCTTTGGTCTATCACCAGCCTAACAAAAGCTCAGGTGAGAACCTGCACTTGCCTACTTGTCTTGTAGGACTGAGCTCTCCATGTGTGGGATCTGATGCTACCTCTGGGTAGACAGTGTCAGAATATAATTAATTGCTTGGTGCTGTCACACACACACACACACACCCTGAAATATTTCTTTCATATCAGTCATGATTCAAGAAGAAAAATGAAGCCTGAATAGACATTTTAACCAGGAGGAAACTTAACATAGAAATTAGGTGTTATGGCTTGAGATATAGCCAGATCTCCAGGAATGCCACCACAACTGGGGGATGGTACCTTTGCCAAGATAAGGGAATCAGAACACAGCACTGTGGCTACATACAATCCAGGCATTAGGAAACTGCTACCATCACCACAACAATTGAGGAACCATGAAATTAGTAACTAGCCCATAAAATGATGCTGCAGAAAACCTCCACAACTTCAATAGGGAACAACCAACATCAGGACTGGAGCCTCTCTGCCTCAGCTTCTATAGTTTGAGTGGTACATGTAATCGGTGGAATATAATTTGCATCCAAACCTTGGCTGCAAGAGTATCTCAGAAAAGTATTCTTTAGGTGTCCAGGAGCACAAACAGCACAGAAGGTAGGAATGAACACTGAATGCCCATTAACCACACCCAGCGTGCCTCTCGCCTGCCTTCTGCTATTGCACAACATTCTGCTTTCCCCTTTAACCCTATGAGGCCTCATTTTCCACCTGTTCCTCACTTGTTGTTGGTCAGGACTCAGATCCATTCTTTTCTCACCCTCTGTTCTCTTTCTGGAAAGTTTCAGACACTCATTACATAAGGATTCCACAATCATTCTCTTCAGCCAGGTTTCTTTCACACATGGTACCAATATTTTCCACTGTCCACTGGATTTCTGCCTAGATATGTCATAGGCACCCCAAGCTAAATATACACAAACCCAAACTGATCATTTCTCCTCCTCAAGCCTACTCTGTCTCCTGATTTCCTGATCTCAGTCAATACTGATGTAATCTGTCCCATTTCCTAACAAGAAACTTAGGAGTCATTCTGGGTTCTACCTCCTGCTTGTTTCCCATGTCTAATTAATGCACAAGTTGTGAGAACTGTACATATTAAATTAAATGTCTTGCATACCCACCCATTTCCACTATCATCTCCAACCTGAACTCAAACTGACTTCCTGGTGTCCAGTCTTGTTTTCCTTCAACCTGTCTTCCATATTGTATTCAAAATCTTTGTCAAAAATGTACATCAGATCTCTTAAAACCCTTGTGACTCTGTATACCCTTAGGAAGGAGTCCAGAGCCATTAATATGGCTTTCACTGTCACAAGGCTAATATCAGCTTGTGTTTATCTGTACAGCTAGTTATATTAGCTATTTAGATATTGAAATTCTTTCATACTTTGGAACTACCTCCCTTACCTTCTCACTATCCATCACATAGTAAATGCTGAATCTGTTCTGATTGGTTGATACCTATGCCAGTCAGTTTTCCCAAAAATACATATGGCTGGGCATATGCACAGATTTCCACTGTGAGAGGGCTGGCTCATGTCTGTGTCTTGCTGCTTTCCTCCTTGAAACCCCAGGGGAGTGTTGCACGGAGATCATCCTGTTATTCCTCAGCACACCACCTGGATATGCACCTCAAGCTCCAGGCCTTGCCCTGGTGAAGTCCCCCCCCAGAGGCTTCCCAGGCTCTGTGGCAGGGGGTGACATTGGCTCTGATGGACCTGCTGGCAGCCCAGGTCCCTCTGAGGCTGTGGCCAACGACCACAGGCCAGTGCTCCCTCAGAACCACCCTCCCCTGGCCATGTGTGGGAACTTCAGCCTCTATTGGACTTGGGTTCTCAGGGTTCCCAGTAGGAGAACAAATGGGGAGGTGGTAAAAGGTCCCTATAGAGCCTGGTCAGGTGCCGGGCAGCCCTAAGAATGTTGGATACTTGATACTTCTCAGATGGGCACCTGTAGGGATGGTGGAAACCAGCATGAAATTCACCCCTGTAGAATTCCTCCTTTGTTTATTAAAAGGGCATGGTTAAATTTCACTCCATACCCACCTGTCTTAGGCATTCAGAATACTAATTTTATCACTAAAAGCAAGAGCTAATGGATATAGAGTACCAGCGCTGTTCTACTCTAAATGCATATAAATTCAGTAAAAGGCTACAGATATCTAAATTTCACTTTATAGATGAATAAACTGAAGTACAGAGAGGTTATCTGCAACCTAAGTGGCTGAGAAGGATTCTACACTTGCAGCTCAGGACTGAACTGCCACCTGGAGCCTCGCACACAGCCTGGAGGAGTAGGTCAGGCTGAAGCATGCTATTCCAGTATGTAAGTTTCATGATTTAGTCAATACAGAGATATTGAACAGATAAAAATCTAAGACAGTTTTATATAGGTTAAGACATTTTGTTGGTATAATGTCGTTAGTTCAGCAGATGCTAGGGGAAAACTCAGCGTCTTGAAAAATATTATTGAAATTAAGTAAACTCTCTTCTTACTGAGGCTACATGTTACTTCCTGTCCCACATTTAATGGGAAAATATTTGGAAAAGTTTTATCACAACTCAGGGGCATCATTTATCTAACAATAGGCATATCAAAAAAGGAAATTACATATATGAACAACTAGTACTATTACTTACATCTCTTAGCATAAAATTGAATAATATCTATAAATGTAGAACATTTAGAGAATGAGTGGAATGCATTGTAAGTTTGGGGATTTATGTAGTTATTTACTCATTTATATTCATGCCGCAGTTATTAAATACTGTTATCTCACCCCTGCAGGGGCCTGCACAGCCTCCTCTGCCCCTCCCTCCTGAGCCTCCCTTTGCAATTCCTCCTTCCACTCAGTGTTGCAGCAACTCCTGCAGCTTCTGCTCAGGGTCCTCTCCTTTTCTTGGAACAGTTTGTCCCCTACAACCTCAATTCTGAGCAACTGCTGAAGAATCACATCTTTTGGGAGAACTTCCACGCCCTCTGAAATTAAGTCCCTGACTATGCAGGAGCAGAAGCCTCCGGATTGCCCCCGGCAAAGCTTCGTCAGGAATTACTCTGATCACTGATCCTGGCCTGCCCTGCTCACCAGCCTATGAGCCCAGCGAGGGCTGGGCAAGCTGGTCCTGCTCCCTGATGCACCTCCAGGTCCTGGCAGACAGCCCTGAACACAGTAGCTACTCAACAGCTCTGTGTTGAATAGATGAACATCTAGATATGGCCCCTGAAAGCCTTTTGCATTTACCTTTAATAGAAAATATAGATGTTTATTTATTTTAGAAGATTTTATTTATTATTTTTAGAGTGGAGAAGGGAGAGAAGAAGAGAGACATCAATGTATGGTTGCCTTCACCTGCCTCCAGCTTCGGACCTGGCTGGAGACCTGGCTTGCAACCTGGTTATGTGCCCTGGCTGGGAATCGAACCAGCGACCTTTGTTTGGGTTCATAGATTGGTTGGTGCCTTATCCACTGTGCCACCAGCCAAGGTGATGCTTATTTTTATTTATTTATTTATTTTTAAAGATTTTATTTGTTATTCTTAGAGAGAGGGAAAGGTAGAGAGGCAGAAAGGGAGAAAGACATCAATGTATGGTTGCTTTTCACCTGCCTCCAGCTATGGATCTGGCTGGAGACCTGGCTTGCAAACAGGTTATGTGCCCTGGCTGGGAATCAAACCAGCGACTTCTGGGTTCGAAGGCTGGCATCTTACCTCCTGCGCCACCAGCCAGGGCTATGATGTTGATTTTTAAATTGATTATTGGAATTATGCAGAAAGTTAAATTCCAATGATTTTCTAAGGGGGTTAAAATTGGGATTGGAACCTAAGAACCTTGACTGCCGGAAATCTTTCTCTATGGGCTGTTGTTTAATTATACAGAACTTCTTGTTCAAGTTATATTTTCCTTTCTTGTCCAGGGTTCCTGCTTTCCTCCCTCTACCCACAATTCACCCTCTTCAGAATCTTTCTATTTTAGTCCAGAGAGGCCCCTCATATTGGTTCAATGTAAGTAGCCTTTTTTTTTTTTCACTTTGCTTGCTTTTTATTTTTAACATACAAATGCTGTATGTGGTTGATTTGTGGTTAAACACTTCTTGAAAGTTCAGACCTCAGCTTCTTGGTGATCTCATAAATTTTCCACAGACTCTGTGTCATTCACAACCTAAGGATCTGGAAGAAAACCCAACTTTAAAATGCACTTCCCAGTAATTTCAGCCTGAAAGGTGATATGTCTGTTTTTCTAACATTTCAAAGTCCCTGGAATGTGCACTGGCGAAATTTCCAGACCAGATTTCTGGGGAACTGGCTCACTTGCCTAAGAGACACAGTTAAATTAAAGGCACTAAAATCTTAACAAACCTCTTGGCTCCTCTGCTCAACTACACAGATGACTGCTTTGGAGACTAACATATATGTTAGCTGAGATAAACAGGTGTGTATTCTGGGAGAAGAGTATTGTCCAACTGCTATTAGGAGCAAAGCTTTTGAGGGTGTTGTTAAGAATATATATATGCTGTAAGCAGTCAGACTACTGGTTGATACAGTTTATCATTCATTCAACACACATTTCCTGCTTAGAGGCTATGGACCAGGCCCTCTGCTAAGTCCCTATGAAACAGACACAATCTGTGTCCAGTTGGGCGGACAAACAATTACAGTGCACTGGTGGAGGTGTTACTTTGGTGGAAGGAGTGACCACCTGTGCCCTGGGGAGTTGGAGTGTTTCTTCTGAAGTCAGGCTCTGTTTGAACAGGGTTTCGAAGAATATGTGGTAGTTCACCAGTCTTAGAACAAAGTGGCACCTGGGCTGGTGTGGCTCAGGGGGATGAGCATTGGCCTATGAATTGAAAGGCTACTGGTTCAATTCCTAGTCAGGGCACATGCCTGGGTTGTGGGCCAGGCCCTCAGCTGGGAGCGTGTGAGACGCAATAAGTCAGTGTATCTCTCACCCATTGATTTTTCTCTCCCTTTCTATCCCTCCCTCTCCTCTCTCTAAAAATAAATAAAATCTACAAATAAATAAATTCCAAAAAATAAAAAGAAGAGAGTGACAACCTTAAGGCAGCAGTGTGACAAAAGCAACACATGGAGAAAGAGAACTCTGAATTCCAGGAACATTTAGGGACTATGTGTGTTGAGAACAAAGGTGCCTCTATATGGGCAGCAGGACCACGTTTGAGAAAACCTGGTGACTTGGTCTTCATAGGATGACCTTAATGACCATTACGTTTAATAGCCATGCATTTATCTGGCCTTTTTGGACCCCTTTTTAAATTTTCATCTTAAACACCTAACGGGGTAATGAGCTCCATTTATGGCTCATTTATGGCTGTGGGAATATGGGCTCCTTTTTATCTGTCCTAAAATATATCCTTAAATGATCACCAGCAGGATCATTTCTTCTTTTGACAATGACAGCCTTTTGTCACACCTACTTGCTCCCCAGGCTTCGTACAGCCAGAGAATGGATTTGAAGGGTACTGCTGAAGTCCCAGCTGGGCTAACTAGCCCCCTAAAAGCTAAAAGCCACCCCCTGAACCTTCTACCCACACCCACAGGCTACATGTTACTGTTTTGTAACTCTTTTCCCTCTTTGATGACCTTTCTTGGTGTTAATGCTATTCTTTTATTAGTTTTAAATAGAAAACCAAGCCCTGGCTGATGGCACAGTGGATAAGGCACCGGCTTGTGAACCCAAAGGTCACTGGTTCAATTCCCAGCCAGGGCACAAAACCAGGTTGCAAGCCAGGTCTCCAGCCAGGTCTGTAGCTGGACGCAGGTGAAAGGCAATTATACATTGATGCCTCTCTCCCTCTCTGCCTCTCTCCCTTTCCCTCTCTCTAAAAAATAATAAATAAATCTTTAAAAAAAAGAAAACCAGAGAATTAATTTATTAATAGAACTAAATCTTCTAAGTGACTCTGGATGGCCAGAGCAAGACATTGTCCTTGTGCCTCTGGGAAGAATGTGAGCCTGGACTGGTGATGAGAAGGATCTGGACGCTGAATGGCACCAGGTGCTGACAGCCTGTGTGCCCACCTCCACACCCAGGACACATGGGACACCTGGACTAGACTAACCATGTCTGGGTCTTGCCTGGGCTTCTCTCCAGTCAGGCCTGGGAGGGTCCCTGCCAAGGTAAGATTCTGGAAAGTCACCTCCTTCGATGACACAAGAATAAAAATTCTACAGGGTGGAAAATGTCCTTACAGGTGGAATGAAAGGTGGCTTTGTGAACAATTTCCCTATGGCCCAGCACCCTTTGTGACTCTGTCTTGAAACAGATGCTCTTGGCTAGAGCCATTCTGGACTTTCCAAAGGGAGAGCAGAATTCTAGTCTTGAGCAATCCCTGGAGTAAATAGCTAGCTCCTCACATTTGATGTCTCTTCCTGCTGCTAAGAGGACAAAACTTGCGTGTGGCTTTGCCCTGGGCCCTTTCCCCTCCGTTTCTCCATGCTTCTTGGCTCACCTTACCTCAGCCTTCCCACTCTCCTTAGGCAACATCACCCACTCCCGTAGCAGGCAGTGCAACAGGGGCTGGAGAGAGCACAGAGGCAAGTCCTACGGCAGATGAAGGACAGAGTGGAGGGAGGGCAGACGGAAGCATCTCAGACAGTCTGACAAGGCTGCAGGGGTGTCCCAGCACCAAGCTGCCATCAGAAGAGTCTGGCCTCTGAGAGACATTCTGCTCGGTGACTGGGCAGGAGCGCCTGAACAGAGCGTGGCCTCTGCCCGCGTGATGGGTTTCAGAGTACAGCCGCTGAGCCTCAGGCAACTGGCTTCCCTGAGCTTGGAGGTCTGTTAGGCCCATGCTTGCAGCTGCCACACATGTCACCTTCCTGCTTCAGCCCCACCGGGCCAGCTTATACTCACCCTACAGGTCTTAGTTTATATATCACTTCCTTAGGAAAGCCATCCCAAAATTTACAGTTGACTAGGTTTCCCTGCTGTCTGCTCCCACAACGTATAATTCTCAGTTCTGGTTCAATTATCTGACTCCCCCTAGGCTCTCTGAACTCCCCAAGGGCTGCAGCTGCTTCTGTGCTAGTCCCCACTGAATCCACAGCACCTGGCCCCTGGAAAACAATAAATATCCTCGGACATAATGAAGGACCTGTCACTGGTCAAATGACATAGTTCAAGCTGTGTGACAATCTTGGTTTCAGGGAAATACACTTTTTCAGAGATTGTTCTAGATATAAGCTTTCCCATATGGGGTATTTTCGACATTCAGGTTGAATTTTCAGAACCATATAAGAAACTCCTTTGACAAAAGTATTTCAAGTTACAGCCATGGTCCAGAGTCACCATGGCTATTTTCCTTGGAATAGAGTCTGGAGCCAGAGAGACGGAGACACCGGGATCCAGGGCTAACTTAGGTCTTAAGTCCTGCTTTGATCACTAACAGGATCTTAAGTTTCTTTTCTGAAAAGCCGTGCTCGTATTGCATTTCCTCCTAGCTGTGGGAATGTGTGGACTCCTTCTGATGCCAGCCCAAACCTGGACTGGATCGCTATTGCCATTGTTTGTGGACTGCAAGTTCCAGGGTGAAGGGAACACAGGGGCCGGTGGGTGAAGGGAAGATGTGGATGGGGACATCCTGACTCCCCGAGATGTTTTCGTCGGAGGTTGTGTCTTGGAAAATAGCACAGGGGTTCAGAGAAGATGGAGTGGCCTAAAAGGCGATGAGAACTGCCGGACGAGTAAGGAGAGAAGTGTAAAACATGGAGACCCACTCACAGGATGTTGCATCGGGTGAGAATATAGGACCCTGAGATTGTTAGACTCTGAAATGATCATTTAGTTCCAGCTTTTACTTTTCATTGGGAAAAATGTGGGCAGTTCTGTGGTTTGCAGCAGCACTTCCTGACGGAGAAGTCTGTCAATCCATTTAAGATACTCAGAACCATGTCCCTCAAGATGTCCAAAATGCTTCAGCCAAGCTGGCCATGGCCCTAGGAAACATTACATGCTGCTGAGAACCATGTGTGCTGGCAGAGACATCTCTCCTGCTCTGTCCCCAGAGCAGTTCAACCTCAGCCCACCGGGGACAACTCACTGGGTCCCCTCTCTGCTCCAAAGCACCCCCCTGAAAGGACCTAGAGACAAGAGCACCTTCCTGGGTTCCTGAAGTTGCCCAGCATGGCTGGAAAGAACACCGGCATTGGAGATCCCAGAGAGATCTGGCTTTAAGCTTTGACTTCACCAAGTCAGCAGTGGGACCCCACACTGTTTTCTTTAATGGCATTTTCATCTGTAAAATGGAACTATAGCCGCTCTCCTCACAGGTTTGGTACGAGGATTTCAGACGATGTATGTCAAGTATCTGGCACACAGTAAAATCCCATAATCAAGAACTACTCTTGTTATTTAGCTCAGTGGAAAGTGGAAGACAGACATGGGTTTGGACCCTGGTTTTACCACTTATGAGCTATCTGATCTTGGGCAGGTTCCTGAGCATCTCCAAACCTCACTATTTTCCTTATTTTTAAACTGGGAAAAATGCTACTTACCCTGCAGGGGTGTTGTAAGAATTAGAGCTCACTTAACACATTGCTGACCGGTCACAAAAAAAAATTCGTGTTTTCAGGCCCAAACATTGTTGACTGGCAGCCAGTTAATGCCTGTTTGCACTTGCATTAGCTTTTGTATAAAATTGCCAGTCAACAATGTGTTAAGAAAGGGGTCTAATTCAGTGCCTGGCACACAGTAGCACTCAATAAAAGTTTTCTGTTGGGAGTATCTGCAGATCAAAGTAGGAATGAACATTTTTGATGTTGGTTTGTACAGAGCAAGTATGTGTTATCATAACAAGCCCATTTGAATTGTTCTGTGGGAAATAGTCTTTTAAAATAGGCTGTCTTATTTCCCCCACGTTAGACCAGTTCTGAACCTGTGGACAGTGAAGGCTGGGGACTGGCCCAGGGCCAGGAGGGGTCGGTCCCTCCCTCTCCACCCCCTCTTCTATGAGGGGGCTTCTTCATCTGGTCATTTTCTGGGAGACACTTTCCCCTCCAGCGTCAGGTCCCCTGAGGAGAGCTAGAGCAATAGGTCATGGTATTTAAACTGCCACAGAATTTTCAGACCATGAGACTGCTGTCTCTCCTTGTCCGGGCTGGCTGGTTCCCAGGAAGGACGGAAGCCAGGAGGTGGAGGAGGTTATAGAACCATTTTGTATCCATCCTGTTTTTAATTGATTTCACAGCAGGGGAAGAAAAGTCAGGCTGCTTCCTACATAACCTTTCCTCGCAGGACTTTTCTGGTCTGGAAGCCCTTCTGGGAAGGGCTGGAGTTGGTCTGGGTGCTTCTCGGCTGCCTTCCCACAGTCGGGGAGCTCAGGCAGCAAGAGCCCTGCTCCTGTCAGCGCCTGCTGAGGGCTCCTCTCGGCACCCCCTTTACATACTGGCTTGGCACGTGGACTAATCCTGCCTCTGCCTTGGTCTCTTAGTGGTCTCAACTCTCTTCCATGCAGGTGTAACCCACATGTCAGCTAGGGCCCCCCAATCCCTTAGCGCTAGATACACTTGGCTCAGACCCACAGCCCCTGCCCCAGGGGAGCCTGAACTCCTCCTGGGATTTCTGTGGGTTCCTGTGTGGGAGCAGAGGTGGCTAACATTGTATGCTTGGTCTCTCAGATTTTCTGCATCCTGTAGTAGGAACGTGGCCCCTAATGGTGAGTGTAGTGTTCTTTCTCAGCATTTGGTGGTTGTCAAGAATATCCACTCAACACTACAGAGGAAACAATGAATCTGTGCATCTTTGAAATTTCAGTTCTTTGAAAACGGCTCAGCCATCTATCCATGGATGCGGTGCACGTGTGTGTAGTTGGTAACTATTTCTTAATACCAACTTTGCCACCAGGGAGGGAACTGACTAGCAGAAGTACAAGGCGACAGAGTGGGGGGACTTTGTATATCTTTTTAACCTTTTGAATTTTGCACCATTTTCTTTTTTTAATTTAAATTTATTGTTGTTGTATTACATCCATCCCCATTTTCATAGGTAACTATTAAGCCCTTGTACATGTGCAAACCTACATGTACACCATATCCCATGGTTACATAATATGTGAGTATGATGTACTGTATCTGTTTTATTGTCTCCCTAACTCCATTAAGGTGCCCCTGCCCCTTCTCTGTGCAGAGCCAATCCTTCAAGGACTGATTTCAAGTCTTCTTTCCCCAACTTCTCAAGCTTCAGCAGTCCCTTTTATCCTCTCTGGACCCTGACAACTTCCAGGCTTACTAAGGTTAGTCCTGCTCACAAAGTGCCTTATGGTGTAACTGTGTTCCTGAGAGCAGCCCTCGTCTCCAGCCAGCTCCGTAAGGGCAGAGACCAGCCATAGCTTGGTTTCCTTGGACCCCCACAGCACAGAGCGGAGTGAATGAATGAGAAACAGAGACAAAATTAGGCAATTCTGTAAGAAAAGATCATGGCTAAAACAAAGTACCCTTTGGAACCTCTATCAAGTACCTGCCATAAACTGCTGCTATTCCCTGATTCAGCTGGGATGATGGAAGTAAGGAGCTACTTATTGCTGGACCATAACCTGTCTTGCTTCTGTAGTAATGAGAACAGTCCAGTCTTTCCCAGGAGGTGCATTTTGGACAAATGTCCTGATATAGACACATGTAACTTTGTGGACAATTGTAGACTAGGTGTCTAAACTAAGATTTTAATGACTATTTTTAGAAATGTAAAATGAATGATGGATTTAAGTTTGCTAATCAGTTGACCTTGAGGTGGGGAGAAAACTAGAGTATCCACAATGTCAAGACAGAGAACGGGGCTGTGAGCCAAGGAATGAGGGTGACTTTAGAAGCAGAGAAAAGTTTCCTAACTCCAGAAAGGAACACAGACTTGCTAAGGTCTTGATTTTAGCCTCGTGAGAGACTTCTGACCTAGAATACTATAAGATTATAAATTTATGTTGTTTTAAGCCACTAAGCTAGTAGTGGTTTATTATGGCAGCAAATAGGAAACCAATCCATGGGGTATACCAATAATTTATTCAAAATCCTTACTTCAGGAAAATTCTCCTTTAATTCTTTGCCACTCAGAATCTGCCTTACTCAGATTTATGAAGCATCCACCATTTGTTCCAAGAACTACTTGCTTTATATTGGTGTAAATAGAGAATTTATCCTGGTGATTTCTTTGAAAACAGGAGATTCTGTTAAAATGCCCATTTCTAGAAACCCAAATGGTAGTTCTCTTTTACAATAATCCCCAGTGGCAGTTCCCTTACTAAAATCATACCTACTTTGAGTACTTGTTCTCTAAGCACTCTGATACGTAAATCACAGATATCTCTTCAAGTTATTTTCCTTCCGTTCCCATTCCCACCTGTACGGTTCATGCCAGCTCTGTTTCTTGCCTTAAAAACTGAGACAGACTTGCTTTGCCCTCATTCCATTTCCCAACACTTCCATTTCCCAACCTTACAAGTGGAGGGATCTTTCTGGAGTCTGACCGTCCTTCTTGTTTATAAACATTCCATGGCTCCCCATTGCTCCTGCATGATCAGCCCTGCCCATGTTTCTGGCCTAATTTGCAGCACACACTGAACTAGCACCAGAGTAGTTCTATCCAAAGTATGGTCATGGAGCACTAAAGTGCTGAGCTGTGGAATAGGCTGTGCAAAGCAGATCCCCACACTTTTGTGGAATCAAGTTTGAAGGACATAAATGTGGCTGTTATGGGTTAAATTGTGTCCCCCCGCAAATCTTTTTTTTTTTTTTTTTTTAAAGATTTTACCTCATTATTTTTAGAAAGAGGGGAAGGGAGAGAGGGAGAGAGGGAGAGGGACATCAATGTATGGTTGCGTTTCACCTGCCTCCAGCCACAGACCTGTCTGGAGACCTGGTTTGCAACCTGGTTATGTGCCCTGGCTGGGGAATTGAACCTGCGACCTTTGGGTTCGCAGGCCAGCGCCTTATCCACTGTGCCACCAGCCAGGGCTACCCCCCGCAAATCTTATGATGTAGTCCTAAACTCCAGTACCCCAGAATGCAGCTTTATTTGGAAATAGGGTTGTACTTAGGTAAGATGAGTTCGTACTGGAGTAGGGTGGACCCTGAATCCAACATGGCTGGCATTCTTATAACAAGGGGGAATTTGGACATAAACACGCACACGGAGAGCACACCACAGGAAGACGGGAGGGTGCTGCCTCCAACCAGGGAACTAACTTCCAGAAGCTGGGAGATGGATCTGGGAGGCATCCTTCCTGAGCTCCTTCAGGGGAAGTGTGGCCCTGCTGGCCTGTGGATTTTGGACTTCTAACCTCTAGAACTGTCAGGCAATAAATCCCTGTTGTTCTAAGCCACTTAGTTGGTGATATTTTATTGTGGCTGCTAATAAACTAGGAAACTAATACAGTGGCTTCACCAGTTTCTCATCAGCTTCAGGTTTCTCCAGCATTTGCCACTGGCCCACATAATTCTAAGTGCCATCATGTGTAGATTAGAGTGGAGGTATAGAGAAGCTCATGTTTTTAGAGATCCACAAAACTTATTAAAATGCTTGTTTACCGCCCTAAATACTAGGTATCGAGCCAATGTCAATATAATTAAAACAGTGTGCATGGTCGATACTTTCCAGGTAGACCGCCTCATACTCTCCAGCACTGCCTCTCAACTTCATGGGAACTAGTTACAAAACAGAATTCATGAAAGGAAACAGATTAGCCAGTTTTCCCTCAGTGGGTTGGTTTTATTCTCTATCTCCTCAGAGATACTGAAGCCTCAATAAGAACTCAGTATTTTAAAAACACCAAATGTTGCAATGATAAAAAATGGATTTAACCTCTTTCCCTTGCTTTTGAGTCTTACTTCCACACAGTCTACCCTAATCTTTGTGTTCTCTTCATTAAAACCAAACTGGATTTGACATCGCAGTCCTAGGTAATGACAAGGGAGTCTAACTTGGCATATCTATATTTAAAAAAAAAAAAAAAAAAACTCTGCTAGGGGATTGATTAGTAAACACAACTAGTCACTGTCCCTTCTTAGCCAGGATGATAGGCTCCTGTGTGGGATCCAGGAGGCTTATCTCTGGCAGGTCCTACCATCTCCTCAGAAGAAGAAGATACATTGGGCGTGAAGGCCCTACTCTGGGTGAGGATGAAACAAGGAACCAGGGGGTAGGTAGGTCAGGAACTCTTGCCAAACTCGCTTATCCCAAGCCCTGAATGGGATCTCTAGGCAGCAACATGCCCATAAATGAGGCTGATGATGGGAAGGCCAGGTTGGGAAAAGAAGAGGAAAGAGGTAAAGGGGAAAAAATTATTAGAGAGAAGGACTAAAATTTGTGAGGAATAAACTGAAAAGAAAGTGGTGTTAGAGTTCATAGAAGGGAAGAGAGCCTGTGTCTGCCTGACCCGATATCCTTTGGTCAGGCCTTGGAGACCATCTGTACGCTCCTCAGCCCAGTTTGTGCCCCAGGCAAGGCTAGCTTTTTGTGTAGAAGGACCAGACAGTGCTATGTAAGAGTTTCAGTAAAAAACCAACCCCCTCCCAAATGTGGTCCCCATAGGCCCACTCATTGCCTCAACTTTCTTTGTCATCTGTCCCTACGGATTCAATCTTTGTTTTGGAGCAAATAATTAAAGCTAAGATTTCTTGAATGTTTTCATCTTCCATGCACTATTCTGTTATTCATGTATTAACTTAATAATTTGCACAATAGCTTTGTTAGGTATGCACCATTATTATCATCATCTCCCCACTTCATGTGAGGAAACTGAGGCACCAATGGTGAAGTAACTCATCCACTGCCATCAAGCTGGTAAATGGTAGCAGCAGAATTCAACCGAGTCTGGCTGGCTCTGAAGTCCTCATTGTTCCTACTGCACTAACTACATTAATTCCCAAAATGAAAACTGGTACATCAGGAAACGTACCACCAGGGCTTCCAAAGCAACATGTCAATCCCTAATTGATTTTTTTTCTAGGATAAGAAGTTGTTTGGAAGATAATCAATGAGGAAAATTTGGAACCTTGGCCTCTGCGCATCTTTCTGCTGTCCTCCAAAGGGGTCACTAACATTACTGTTTCCTCTCTCATACCCTCCCCACACACATGCCCCCGAGAAAGCAACAAGACAGATCCCACAAATCATAAAATTTAGTCTCATTCACTTGGAAGCCAAATTACAGCACTGGATGATAGAAAAATGAGTGCTTGTCATTGAGTTTACTGACACTTTTCTCTCAGGAAAAATAATTTTTAAAAACATAATAACTAAAGTTATAACTAAAAGTGGTGAGATTACATAATAGTATTATTATCAAAAACAATAACAACTGTCACAAGAGTAGTCAGTCCTTTCTTGGGTAGCCATTATTATATGTCAGAATAGAATTTTGGATCGATCATTGTCATTTCATAGCCAAACTCAAACCAACCAAGGGATATTCCCAGGTTCCAGGAGAGAAGTAAGAACTTAAACCCAAAAGGTTCAGCAGGTTCTAATGCAGGTCCAGAGGGATATCTGAAACAGGTGCTAGCAGAGAGGATGAGTTTTAAGACATATAGAAGAGAACGTTTGTTCACAAGCCACCCTAGGTAATAAGAAACAGAAACTGGCTTCTTTGAACAGAGCTAAAAGCCAGAAAGGACTTTTCTTGCCATGAAATAAGGACTAGAAAACTCTGCTGATAGTGTCGGGAGCAGCAGGAAGCTGACCATCTGCCCAGCACTGTGGGCGGTAAAAGAATAGACCTCCAGAAACCAAATTTCCAAAGTTGTGCCGTGTGTGGGTGTTAGTCAAAATTTCTCCAAACCATAACTGAACAAAATTATAGTTAAAAAAAAAAACATAAAACTATCCAAGGATGAACCCCATGAAGGCAGATGTGAACCCAGGGATAGAGACTCCTGCCCAATGCTGGCTTGTCGGGCTCCACAGGAAACTATTTGCTGAAGAAGAGCTTATGGTAAACATGCCTAATTTCATGGTGAAAGGGACTAGCTTGAAAGATAGCCAACAGATAAAATGGTTGGGAAAGTTTATATCCCATAAACTCTATAGAATAGAACACTATGAAAAGGTTTTTAAATGAGTATGCTTAAAATATTTAAAAAGAAAAAAATAAAAGACCAAAGCAATATCATGCCATAAAGAAACATGGGAAGTCAAGAAAGCAGCATTTTTTGATATTATATAGGTACACCTGAAAAATATATGCAAATGAATGGGAGACAATAGTGTTACACAGTAAGGTGGTTGGGACAAGCTTAATATAGAGAAATAGTGGTTTTCCTATACATATAAAGACAATAGCCACTTAGAACATATATAATAGCAGAGACCTAGGGCTCAAATCCCAAGAAGATATAACAATTTTAAATGTGTATGACCCTAACAACAGAATTTCCAAATGTATAGCAAAAACTGAAAGAATTAAAGGAAAAAATACAGAAATCCATAATGTAGCTGGAGATTTCAACACTCTTCTCTCAGTAACAAGTAGTAACAGAATAAATGGACAGAAATCAGTAAGCAAACTTGAGCAAACTTGACCTGAACTATATTTATACAGAACATTGTACCCAACAAGAGCAGAATACTCATTCTTTTCAAGTGCACATGGAACATTCACCAAGATAAACCATAATCTGTGTCTTTAGCAAGCTTTACCAAATGTAAAATAATTGGACTCAAACACTATTCTCTGAACATAATGAAATTAATCTAGAAATCAAGAACAGAAAAACACTGGGAAATAATATTTCAATATATTTAAGTATCTATGTTTGCACATTGCTTTTCTGTTTTGTGTATTTAAAATTTTCACAGTAAAAATATTTTTTAAATCTTTAAATGTTAAAACTAGCTCAGAATGGAAACTTGGCGAGAATTTAAGTAAAGATAGCTCCACCTTATTACTAGATTGTTATCAGAGACTCTGATAAAACTCAAAGGAGGTTGTGGGGTAAATAGGAGGGAAGTGAAGATTCAAACTCCCAGGAGGAAAAACATATGTCAAGAAAATGATAAACTTGTCAAGGATAAGTAAAATCCTCAATGTAAAATGTCAACCATGGTTTTGGTTGTTCTGTGATATTTGGTAGAGGTGGAAAATAAAGAAAAATTTTGAGATCCTGTCTCTCCAACAGCCTCTGTTGACCACTCCTTCCTCTTTGCCTCCCTTTTCTCCCACTGCCAATCTGTTTCCATTTTGGAATTGCTGGCAGTAATTAGACAAAGAATCACCAGGGTCCCTGTTTAATGAGCAATGTTGATTCAGGCCATGGACTGCATCACCTGTTTCTGCTCACAGTTCTGCCCCACTCCTCTCCCCTCACCATAAAGTATTTTGATCAAGCTCCTCCTAAACGTGGCAGCCACCACTATTTCTAAGACCTGGCAATGAGAATATGTTGAGTCCCAGCTGTAGGAATTTGGGCAATCCACCTGATATTTAGCCTTGGTTTTCTTATCTGGGACATAATTAGCCCACCTCACCAGAGTCCTGGGGATTAAATGAGGAAATAGATGTGAATGTGCTTTGCCAGCAAGAAAAGTACCACAAATGATTTCCTGCTAAAATCCCCAGCCCCAAGGTCTTGAGGTGGTGCCCACCTGGGGTAGTGATCAGTTGCCTTCATTCTCCTTGAAGAAGCGAGGACAGAGAGGGCCTGCTGGCCACTGAAATTCTTGCTTCCCCTCTCGTGGTGTAGAGCTGGTGTTGGAAAGTGGCTAGTAAGAAAGAGACATTTCCCTCCTTGCTTGGCATCTAAGTGTGACCAAGAGTCTAGTTCTTGACATTGGTATGTGAGCCATAGCTTTTAAGAAGTAGGAGTACTTTCTCCTTGCTCTTTTCTTCTGTCTGGCTACATGTGGATGAAAATGACCAGCGCCAGTTAACAGAAAACCACAGGCCAGGCAAGTCTGAGTCCCTGAATCAGCACAGGGAGAAAGAGTGGCACCCAGTCACCAGCAACACGGAGCCCTTACATGAGTGTGGAATAAACATTTTTGGTCTGTGTGATGAAGCAGTGAGCACAACCTTAATGAGGAGGCTGCATAATGATTCTATGTTTAACTCCTTGCTCTGCCCAGGTTTTGTGACCTTGGCCAGGATGTCTATACTCTTTATAGCTTTGTTGCCTCACCAGTAAAGCGATGATAACAGCTCTTGCGCCATTGGGTTGCAATGAAAGTTAATTGATGTAATGCATACAAGGAGCCAATGATGATAAATGCCCAATAAAATGTTGGCCATTATTATTAACAGCATAGAATTAAATCTTTTTTGAAAGTTTATTCCTTTATTCCAGGAAAAATGTCTATCCCTGCAGCTTATCGCCTGATGACTGTGGCCATTAAATTCACAACAAAATACTTTGCAAGGAAACTTTTTCAGGGTCTTAGTGTTTTTCCTGGACAGTTTGTGTCTTAATTTGAACATAGTTAACTGCAAATATCCAGGCCTAAAGTTTCAGGCTCAGCTTTTACCTAAAGAGTCATACGTGCGCATTTTTAACGATCGTCAGTGACTCGACCTACAGTTAGTTACTCATACGCCCCGTTCATTTCCGGACAGGGGCAGAGCCGGTTCTCCAACGGAGCCGCCAGCCCGGCGAGGACGCTGCTGCCACGCAGCTGCAGGTCCCACTGTAGCCAGCAGAGGGCAGTGCTTCACACAACTGCTGCAACTTCCGAAGATCCCACTCCGCGCCTTTTCATTATCCAGGGTTTCCTTTCTTTCTTTTTTTATCCCCCGCTCCATTTTCATTCCTTGCCTTTAGAAGAACCACCATACTATTTCAGAAAAGTCAGGTTATCTTTGGCCGTGCTCAGCTTCAATAGAGCTGAGTCTCTCGTGTGGTCACTGGCACTCCTGCAGGCTTGGGCGCGGCTCATCCCCGGCTGGGGGCCGGGGGGCAATAGGAGCCCCTGCGCTTTTCCGGATCTGCTGGCGCAGCTGCGTGCTGTGTCCTCCTTTCCTGCGTCACTTGACACCCACCTGGTGGCTGCAAATGATGCCAACCCATCTTCTCCCACACCCTGGCAACCCCCAGGACTCTGTCCTACGTCCCTCAGTGAGGGGGTGGGGTGCGGTGGGTAAGGATGCTCTTGAGGATAGACTACGTGAGCGGTAGTGAAGCACGTGTGTCGGGGCTCGCTCCAAGCCTCCGGGATCAGGTGCTGGGTGGGTGGAAGTTTGAAGCCTCCGGGGTGAGGGAGGCCTGACAAGCACTCCCACTTGCTCCCGGCCGCGGCGGGGCCGGTTAATGAAGACCTAGGCCGGGCAAATGGCAGGAGGTGGAGCGCCGGGCCCGGTGCGGGTGGAGCGGGCGTGACTCAGAGTTGGTTGGCTTTGTTACTGCCTCCCTTTCCCCGCAGGGAGCTCTGAAGCCCACTCACCCCCAGCAGGCGATCTCACTGCGGTCTTAACTGAGGACGTGAAAGCTCTCCAGCTGTTCTCTCGCCCTCTTCACGAACACTGGGGTTTTGTCCACATTCTCCATCTTCCCCCCTCAGCAGGGCTCAGCCGGTGTCTGGCCACCAGTGTCTGCAGCTGCCTCCTGCCTCCCTCGGGACGCCCCTCCCACTATCTGTTCCCCCACGCCTGGCCCTAGCCCGGGCTCTTTTCCTACATCGGGAGCCTGGCCCCTGTCTTCAGTGCCCCTCTTCTCCCCACCCAACAGTCACCCCCTCTGTGAGTTCTCCCTACTCCTGACGAGCCTCCCACTCCACCGGCTGTTCTCTGCCCCTGTTTTGTGTTGAACTCTGTCCCTCCTTGCCCTGGCTCCCAACACATCCTCTGAACTGGCCCGTCTGTCTCCACGTGGCTCCCTCTCCAGACTGACTCCAGAGCGCCTTCTAACCTGATAATCTGACATGTCTTGCCCTGACCTTCCGCTGCCCAACACCACTGAACAAAGCCCCCGCTTCCACTCCCCCCTCACTACCCGCCCCGGCCTATCACACAGACCCTTCCCCACCTGCCCTTCCCCCACGCCTGTGCTTCTCACACCAGCAGTATGCACTCGTGAGCCTCCTACAGAAGGTTTGCCTTTGCCTGCCCCTCTTTCCCCCATTTTGCTTCCTAAAGCAAACTCTAATTCATCCCAGAAAATGCAGCTCGGGCACCACCTCCCCTGTAAGACTTCCCTGATATGCTTGAATATTCAATTTCATCATTCTCCCTTGTAGGAAAAGTCTGATCTGCTATTAGGCTGTCACTGGTGTACTTTCCCACCCTGCAACCTTGCATTCATTTTCTTTCTCTGCATAGGTTATTCATGGACAATTCTCTCTTCCTTTCCAAGTTTTGAGCTACTTGAGGCCACAGACTGTGAATTATTCATCTCAGGGCCCTCAGGGCCTAGCCCAGTGCCTCACTTAGTAATTATAGAAATTGGGTGAGAATTCATTTCTCTGCTTCCTTTACTGCTTGACTTCTTTTAAATATCAAATGCCTGTATTTACCGTGTTTCTGTTCCCACTCACCCCTTCACCCACTAAAATCTATTTTCCTCCCATGTTTCTGATCTTTGAAAGACACAAATGATTCATCCATAGATCTAAAGTACTTGGTGCCCATCTGCATCAACTTTTGGGTCATGTGACGTGTTGGCAACCACCCCACCTGACATTCACCCCTAGGTTTCTGTAGTAGATAGTTATTGCTTTTACTGTATCCATTTCACATTCTTCTGTGAACCCCAATTTTCCTCTAGGAAACCACCTTTCTCTTGTTATCAGTCCATGTGGTCTGGATGCCTCCATGCCTAACTCCAGAGATGGTTGTTGACCTGCATAAGCATCAGAGCATAACAACCTGTTGACCACAGAGATTACTTAGAAATGGGCATATAATGGCAGGTACACCAGCATCCGTCAGATGAGCTCAGAGCCCTTCGTTGTAACTGTCTGGGGAGAATTGCTCTTCCTGATGGAGAAGATAGAATGGAGGTTCTAGCAGCTGCTTTGTTAACATTAGAAGAAGGTTCCTGAGCCAACCTAGGGGTGCAGAATAAGATGAAAAGAGTAAGAACAAGTCCCAAAGTTTTTGAGACTCTTCATGCATCTGAACACAAACTAGCTTCAATTTACCTGTTACATGAGTCAAAATACTCCTTTTGAAAAAAAATAATAAACCAATATAAATGGAGTTTTCTATCACTTGAAAAAATACTGACAATTATAGTTATTGTGATCTGCAGTACCTGTTTCCTTCCCACATTCTTTCTCCCTCTCTGGTTTCTTATTTCCTCCCTATCTCATACATGTAATTCTGATGCTAATAATAGAAACTTCCATTTGCAAAATTCTTTATTGCTCACCACCAACCCATCCAAAGCCCTCCCCAGATTTTATACACTCTTCTTTATTGAGCACAACAAATTCTATTGCTCCAATTCTCATCTCTATAGAATGACCCAAATTCTCATCTTCAATTTCAACTTCTTCAAAAACTCTACCCTCACTTTTCTAACCACCTGCCATTCTTCATTAGAATCACACCCATACCTCTGACTTACCTAAAACCAAATTCTGCCTTTCCAATTTCTCTTTTTTTCCCCAAGTCCAGTCCCCTGAGTATCTTAATTTGATGAAGGTGTTAACAATGCCTAGTGTTTTCTAGTCTGAAATCTTGGAGTTATCATTCATTATTCCTTTTCTCTTAGTTTGGGGATCAGTCCTGACTCATGCTGGGCTGAGGAGAGTTGTCCAAGACTAACAGGAGAGGTGCTCGCTTCTCCTTGGGCTCCTGAGCAGAGAGGATCTTTGAGCGCAGGTGACCATCTTGCCTCCCTGAGAAGGAAGCCAAGCCTGAGGGAAGCAGAGAGGAGAGAGAGCCGGTTTGAGCCTCATCCATCCAGCCTGGCCAGAAGCCAGACCTCTACCCTAGACATTTCAGTTATATGATCTATTAAATTACCTTTTTGTTTGTTTGTTTCAGTCCAGTTGTCAATGTTTTTGTTACTTATAACCAAGGGAGTCTGACTGATGCTGACTGACACAGACTTTGTTTTTTTGTGTTAAGGTTGCCAGAGCTGTCTGGCAGTGGAGTGACAGTGAGCTGTTAAGAAAGGTCATCCAATCACTGATTGGTTGAGGATCCCATGCGAGACTGGGTGAGATGGACTTAGATGGCCTTTCAGACTCTGAGAACCAGTTCTGGGTTCGTTTATGAAACTTCTCCTCCCTTCTGGGACAGAAGCCCTTCCTCCTAATCTTCTTGCCTTTGGGCATCTCACATCCACTCTTTGTCAGAGCTGCTGCTACATTTTCTTCTTCCCTATTAAATCTTGACCTCTTGAAGGGAATGTGGAGACTGCGAGCTTTTCTTTTTAGCTCAGTTAGTGTTTATGAGAAGAAAAGGAGGGAGGGAAGAAGAGAGAGAAAGGAACAAAGGAAAGAAAAACAAGAAATTTATTACATTTCATGGTAATTTTAAGCACTTAATTGTGAAGCCCCATCCAGTCTTTTAATTAAATTATTGATTCATAATCCTTCCATGTTGTGTTGGCTAGTTTCTAAAATCTGAAGTGCTCCTCTATGGATATTTTTTAGGTCTATTTTTAAGATTCAATTCATAGACAACAGTGCTATGGAGCAAAGATGGTTTATAGTGGAAGATTCCATCTAAACTCTAGTTCCAACGAACCCCTCCTGACGTAGTCTTCTTGCTTACCTCCCTTATTTTTCCATACTTTTCTTAGTCTCCTTCTTTATCAGAATAAAGTATTCAAATTTGCATGTACATCATAATGATGTATCAGAGGATAATTGCAGAGGATGCTTCCAGAAGTGTTTAGACAAGTGATACTATTGTCTAACTTATCTAAGGAAAACTGAATAATTAGACAACCCTCCCTGGCAAATTACAGAAACAAATAATATGTCTAAGAATAAGGCTGCTTTGTTTTTCTTATCAGAGATATGGGAAAAGAAAAGAGAAGGGAAGAAAGAAAAAGAAAGAAAAGATACCTTAGACACCTCCTACCTTCAATAGTCTAGAAGGTTTTTCCATCTAGGCATTTCTTAAGCAGTTAGAATGTTGCTGAGTGTAATTGTGGTAAGTCCAGCTGGCTCCAACATCCCTAAAAGAACCTCTGCATTTAAGTAGTTTTAAATGCATATAATATGTTATATTCTATTATAAAATAGAAGCATGTTTAAAATAGTCGTGGCTGCCTCAAGTAGAGGAGAGTCCAAAGGAATTACGCTGCTTGTCCCTGCATCCAAGAATTCCCTGCACTCTATTAAACTCTGAGGGAAAGATGCCAAAACATGGGGCACTGTCCTTGTTCTCTAGGAGTTTATTATCCAATTGGGGAGACCGGAAATGTACACACACCTACCAATTTCCATTCAGCTGAGGACCTGAAATCAGGGGTCTCAACCCTGGCCACACAGTACCATCATTTGAGGAACTTCAGATATTCATGTCTGAACCTCACCACAGACAATTAACTGAGAAATATCTGGATAGAGCCCAGGCATGGATATTGGTAACTCTTGCCCTCACCTCCACCCCCAATTCAGGCAATCAGATTTGAGGAACTTAGGTCTAAATCCTACCTCCTCTGAAATACAGAGATCAGTTTGCCCTCCCAGATTTCCCCAGCCAGAAGGAACAAACAATATTGATTGATTCTCCAAAACCAGAGTGCTTCTGTCCAAGAAACACCCAGAAATCCTTAGACCATTGAACTTAGCAGAACATGGTAGGAGACTCATATACTGTGACCCCTGCTCTCATCTGGAAGGTTTCTTTACAGTATTGATGAAAGGAAAGAGCCAATCAGTTAGGCCTAGGAGATGATACAGAATTGCAAAGTTACCGTCAATCCAAATATAGTCCAACTCTTGGACTAACCATATTTATATATTTCTTGTCAGCCACTTGACTTGCTTGAAAGTGCCTATATTCATAAACTGGGCTCCAAAAGTTACTTGGGTCAAATGAGAAGTACGCTTCATGTCACAAAACTGAAATTTTGGGGGAGCAACAGAGGTTGACCTAGATTTTCTCCTCCTAGGCCTCCTGACCATATTCCTCTCCAGCCCAGGTGCAGAAACCCATCTAAGAGAGCTGGACCTTAGGGCCCGGAGCAGACATTCTTAGGCACTGACGAGGGCTGTCTGGCTGGATCATGCAGCTTAGTTGTGATTAAAATAGTCTTTTGTTTCCCTTTGCGTGAACGAGCCCACTCAGCCAAACTTAATATCCATTTGTCCAACTGATTCTAACCTAATTGCCAGCACTAGCAGCCAAAGTCCTGACCTATGTCTGTAACTGCCCTGACCCTGTGTCTGCTCCCTTTCTCAGGAGGCCAGACTCCAAGCTCCCTCTCAGAATGTGGTTAATATAGAACATCAGAGCATGGGAGACCCAGACTGGAAACTTCTTGTACGGTATGGGCATAAGAAGCTAGACTGAGCCATGGAGACAGATGCTTCCAAGTAATTGTTTCCTAATTGCAGGATGCTTTATTCAGAAAGTGGCAAGTTGTCCAAGGTCCCAGAGGGGCTCCAAACACTTACTCAGGACCTACTGCTTTGGAGGAAGTAAGAACTTTCTCACCAATCCTCAGGCCCAGCGGGACATCCACTTTCAGAATGGTTCAGGCTTTCTAGAAAGAATTTCAGCAGCATAGGAAGTCTGTCTTCAAAGTATCAGCCAAGCAAACTGTTTTAATTCTATTGACACTGGCTCAATACTTTCGGGACAGACCTCGGACACTCTCACTTGATCACAAGCTTCATTTTCTGAGAAGTAGTGACACCCATGTGTGGTCCCTCAACTGACCCCTAGGTGTTGGCCCTGCCCTGGGGAGAAATAAGACCATTTGACCTCCTTCTGCCCTCGTCCTCTGCCCCTCTGCCCCAGTGTCTCCAAGTGTCATGATGTTAATGTTACTTCCAGGCGATCTCTGATCACATCTCCTCTTCCCTGGCCCCATTTTGAAAGAGCTTGGAAGGAAAGTGGAAGCACCTCCCAGGGACCTGTATTTACAGCAGGTTTCCCACCTGCTTTTCTGGGGGAGGCAGGGAATTTAACCCTTAAAGCCCCCAACAGCACTAGCCACATTCTAGTTACCCATCCCACCAAACTGCACATTGTACAGGATGCAACACTGAGTTGCAAGTAGCCCCTCTGGGAGCTGCTACTCTAATGGAGACTGAGCAAGACAATGATTGCAAGGAGTGGAATAGTAATGTCAGATGACGTGATGTTGATGATGGCTCTGAAATGAATTCTCAAAGCTTCACTTGGAATTTTACAAAGGGAGCAATTCCTCATCCTGACTCAGTCTGCGAAGGACTTTGAAAGGGTGATTTATTTTCCCTCCTTCTCATCCCAAGTTGTCTCAGAGTCCCTCATGGACTTGCCATTGCTAACTGCCTGCTTTCCTGACCTGTCCTGTAGCTCCGCTGGTGATTGGTGTCGCTTCCTGGATGGCTGTCCTATCCATTGTCCTTTTGTCTTCATTTCTTAAGAGGAGGGCAGCCTGAGGGGCTCACAGAAGAGCAAGTGTGTTCCCTCAGGTGAGGATTCCTCCCACACTGCTGCTGTGTGAGGCACCATAAGGCCAAAACCAAATGAATTAGGGTTCTTAGTGAACCCTCAAAATTGTTCATTAGGAATCAAGATTAAAGTAAAAGAAAGGTAAGAGGTGTTCTTTCACCAAACTTTCCAGCTAAGTTCCTCAACTCTCCCCTATCCCTTTGCCCTAGGAAGTTCAAGAGTGAACATCTTCAACCACTCTTGTCTTGTGTCCTGTCCTCTTGAGTCACCTCTGTCTTTTGTTCTGTCTCCCTGCTAGGACAGGATTGTATGGGACCATCCTGCAATCTCACTTCAGCTCTTTTGGTGCCTCTTCCTTTCCTAAGTCAGCCTTTTTGGTCCACTGCCTTAAACCAGAGTTCTTAACCTCGGGTCCCTAAGTGCGGATGCCTGGGCCCCACCCCCAGTGGTTCTGATGCGGCTGGTTTGGGGTGAAGTCTGGGCTTGGAGGGTTTAGAGCTTCCCAAGTAATTCCAGTGGGTTGTTAAAAGGGCTATGACTTTAGGTCTCTTTGCCATGTTTAATCTCACTTTTTGTAATCTACATTCTCTTTAGTCATTTTTGCTTACTCTCATAAACAAAGAGCTGAAGCCAGCTGAAGCTTAGTTCTGTAATCAGCATCAGAGTAATTTATATCCCTAGTTTTTGGCTAGAGCTAAGAGACCTCTGGTTCCTGGCCCAAATACTATCCTCAAGATCATTATTTCTTGGGAGAAGTACTGCTCATATTTCTGCTTTTATTTGTGAAAACATAACCACGCCTTTGTATTCCCAAAAGCCACACTATGGGACCATTACTCCAGTAAGTTGTAGGCATGTGTGGCACTCTGGGTGTGTCCTTTTCCATTTCTTTGTCTCTTCTGACCTCTGCTCCTTAGTTTTTCCACCTTAAAAAAATCTTTAAAGGCACCGGCCTGCAAACCCAAAGGTTGCAGGTTCGATTCCCCAGCCAGGGCACATAACCAGGTTGCAAAACCAGGTCTGCGGTCAAGTCTGTGGCTGGAGGCAGGTGAAACGCAACCATACATTGATGTCTCTCTCCCTCTCTGCCTCTCTCCCTTCCCCTTTTTCTAAAAATAATGAAATAAAATCTTTTTAAAAAATAAATAAATAAGTAAATAAAATGTTTTAAAAAAACTTTAAATGTACGATAAAAATAGAACTAAAATAATTTTTCCATGTTTGACACAAATTTTGACCCTCATTGTTTTTTTATCCTCACCCAAGGATATTCTTTCATTTCATTTTGGAAAGAGAGGAAGGGAGAGAGAGAAACATCGATTGATCGGTTGCCTCTTGAACTTACCCCAACCAGGGACTAAAATGCAACCCGGGTGTGTGTCCTGACTGGGAATTGAACCGCAACCTTTCAGTTATGGGACAACTGAGCCACACCAGTCGGGGCTTCATTCTTATTTTTTTAAAGACATATTTGTCTCTGAAAAAACAAGAAAGGATTGCTACTTAATTTAGGTGGCCTACCTCTGGTTTATAAGGACAGAATGAGGCAGAGAGAGAGCTGTCCTAGGAGTGGCCAGACCTGAGTCCTGCCTCCGTTACACCAGTCCTGTGACCTGAGGCACAAGCTGCTGACACTCCCTCCCTTCTCTCACCTAAAGTTGAAGGAGAATATTCTCGAAGGAAGCTCACATCCATAGCCTGCAGCCATCCGTTATTGTGAGGATCAAACGAGCCAGTATTTGTGGATACAGGGGGGGGGGGGGGGGACTCGTTTTCATCAAGGGTACTATGAGTTGAAATATTCTTGTAAAATAAATGTTCTGTCCTCCTTTCCTCAGTTAGTATTTCAATTTCTTTGGAAACCTTGCTTGTATTTAGATGACCAGAGCTCTTGCTGGTCTATAGAAGGCTTTTTCTTGTTTCCTGCAGTCATCTGCTGCTTTCTGAAAGTTCCATTTCCGAAGGCAGCCCTGGTGATGGTCCATCCCAATATCTGCACATCACATCCAAGGGGAAAACGGGACTCACTAGAGTTCTGTGTTAAGTTTTCATGGATATTGCTCAGGCAGTAGGTGTTGTGTCTGGGCCAGCTCACCGGAAATCATCAAGACATCAGCCCGGTGACTGCAGAACTGACTGTGCCTGCCCCACAGGAAGCATAGTGAAGGGTGGGTACCCAGACATGAGGTTACTCTAAGAAAGTCCACTTGTCTAGCTCTCCTGAAGTATTAGGAAAGGCTGTCTATAAGCATAGCAGTGTGCCTGGGGCTCAGGACAGCAACAAAGGGTGACCAGCCAGTTGTGGTGCTCTCCTAGAGAACACAATACAAAATAAGGTAGCAAAGGTGACTCAACTTCTGGGGACTGAGGAGAGATGCAAAGAAGCCACAGTGCGAATGGTGGCTGTCTACTACTCACTCCCCACAGCCTCGTGGCTCCATCTGACATCATTGCTTGATCACAGCATCGTCTGCAGATGACCCTGATGCAACGCCCGTATCCATCTTGACTCAGTTTAAACATCTGCTACTAATTGATCCAGGATGCCAATTGCTATGAAATTGTTGGGCATTCCAACATACAGCTTTCAAGTAACTAAATCCTTTCATGTACGGCATTTGGTCAAACCTTCAGATCTCAGCATTATAGTTAGCATTTTCCTCCTTTTTTTATCTTCATCATCAATATGATTCTTGAACACAAGTTCATAAAGGCTAATTTGAGCTATTTTCATCAAAATTACAAAACTAATTTGAGCTATTTTTATGAAAAGGCACTTCAATCTTGATGCTATCCTCCACTGGAGTTGTGAGAGGCCTTCATTTTATCTTTTTATACTTTATCTTGGTGGCTAACCCTATTTCCAAATGATTTCTTTCTTTCTTTTTACTTATTTAATTTTATTGTTGTTGTATTATATTTATTCCATTTTCCCCCCACTGCTCTCCCCTGTCGCACCCTCCCCATTCCCCTTCCCTCAGTCAATCCCACATGCTGTCCATGTCTATGGGTCATCCATGCTAGTTCCTTGACTTTTCCTTTATTGTCCTTCCACTTTCAAATGTAACTGAAGATACCTAAAACAGAGAGAGAAGCTATGTGTGTTGTCCCTTTTGGTATATGGCTTTCCCTCCCTTCTAGTAGTGGGATAATACCACAAATCATCCTACTGTTAATGATGGATCAATAATTAATTACTGAATCCATAAAAACAGATTACTGACATTGAGGTGGATTCTAGGAAAAAATGTTTGGTAGGAAGAACTTCTACAATGACTTGCAAAGGCACTTGGCTAAGGAGCAAAAAGTAGTTTTACTCAGCAACTAACTGTTACCCAGGTAAATCCACTCAACACGTAGCCCGGTCTGTGCTTTCCCAGTGGGATATGACAGGGTCAGTCTCTGTCAATCTCCGCTTTACAGCAAGCACCTGGGTAAATGGATCCTGATGTAGAGTAACCTCCCACCACTAAAGGAGATGCCTGCCTCAGTCTCCCTGACTGGGAATGGGAATAGACTTTCTGGTTCCACTGTCACATTCTGAAGGAGCCTTCCCTAACCTCACCTCATCCTCCCACTGAGGTGCTTCTCCTTGGTACTCTCTAATATCTTGCTTAGTGTGTCTCCACCTTATCAGACTATGAGATTGCTGAGGACAGAAGCTTTATCTTGTTCCTGATTTGTCCCCAGTGTCTAGTTCAGGGCTGGGTTCACATCATGGTTCATTTAATGTTTCTGGAATGGAAAAGGGGAATGAAGTGACCAACTTGCCTAGTATTGCTGGACTTTCCTGGTTTTAGCATTGAAAGTCCTGTGTCCTGAGAAATGCTGCAGACTTGGGAAAGCTGGTCATCCTGCCAGAAGACAGGGAGGGGAAGAAAGAAGAAGAAAGACAAGAAAGATGGAAGAAGAAATGAATTAAATTAGGTCATAGTGGGCCTGGGACAGAACCCTGTGTGCTCTGACTTGCTGGCATGAGGTGGGTAACAGCTGAGCTCTTAGGGACTGCAGGGACATTAATGAGCTCATCCCTATTAAAGGAGCAAAAGACAATAGGCCAGAGTTGATCCACTCATACTGAGTTCTGAAAATAGAATTACTATATTCATTCAGGGAGCATCTGCTGAGCACCTAACCTTTGGCAGGCTCTGGGCTAGATACTGAGAATGCAGGAGAAAAGGACTGCATCTGCCCCCAGGGGTGCACAGGCAGCAGGGCATGCTGCGGATGTGTCCCATGTGCTTCCCATCGCATCATGTGGGTAAAGTTCTGTATATACAGTTGACACACATGCACATACTGGGCAGGCTGTCATCCAGGTTGGCATGTACAGAATCCAGAATGACAGTGTTACAACTTCTATAATAAGTCTTCACCATGCATTCCCTTGTCTATAAAACACATAATATAAGAAGGCTGTTGGTTGGTTCATTTTTAAGCAACATGTATGTCTTCTTAGAGGGCTGTTAAAAGGATCACCATGCCCTTGGCTTAAATGAGACTTGATGTCATGGCCAGGCAGGAGGCCGCAGGGCCTGCTGGGAGCTAGGCAGTGGGAGAAGGCTCAGGAAAGGGAAGGATAGGATGAGAGGTTTCTGCCAAGCTTAGGCTAGATGGAGCTAATCCCCCCGATATCAGCCCTGCCTGTGCCTTCTGTGGCCCTCCTATATGAACAGTCCGAGGGCCAGAGGCCAGGCAGCTGTCTCTTAGCCCAAAAACAGGGCACAACTGGGGCTGTGTGATAGAACACTGGGCCAGTGTCCTGTTCTCTTTTAGCTTTACTCCTGGTTTTCCATTCTCAGCAATAGATCACGGCCCAACAAGAAGTTTTTGGGGTGGTTTTTTTATTATGGTCCATGGAATAGAGACTCAGCCCATGTTGAATGGAGTTGACCATCTATCTCTTGGTTGGTCTCCAATTTATCTTCAGATTGAACTTCCATGGATCGGATACTGTGGATGAAGAAAGGGGTTCTATGAAAAGTAAGCTTACAGGGTGATCTGATCACAAATTCCTAACTGGAAAGGTCATGGGGAGCAATCATACCCCAGACATATAACTTTTTAGTAAAAGGTTGTTTTTTGCCTTAAGTAAGCCTTAAGTATTGTTTTCTGTGCATCTAGGTTAACATGCCCTTGAAATAAGTCTTCACCATCCTGTAATCAATCCCTACCTTGCTTTCCCCCACCTCCATGTAGCCTTCCTTACCTTCCCTCCTTCATCTCAAATGCACGAAAAAAGCTGCAAAACTGTTCTCTAGAGCATTTCGAATCTTGCTCTCCAGCACATGTAATCCATCAGCTTGGCTCAAATAAATTCTTACAAAGATTCTCTACGGGTTTGGATGTTTCTTAGGGTGACGACACTATGTCTATTTGGCTCTTGATATCTGCTGACTTATTTTCTTCCCTAAACTCCCACCCCACTCCACCCCTCCCTCCTACAGTACATTTAGAGAATGGATTACTTTATGGAGAGAGGAACATCACCTCTCTGAGCTGTCAACAGAACTCAGAAACATGATAGGAGGCACTCTGTTTTGTAGATCAGAGGGAAACAAGACACAGGATATGTCTCAGAATTAAGATGAAACCAAGTCAATAAATGGTTTCTCTCTCCTGTCTTATGTATTACAGAATCTTTCCCTCCTTTTTTCTCCTCTCTCCTTTTCTTGCTTGTTTCTGGCCATGAGCTAGGTTTTAACAATAAAACAGGACTTGTTTCCTGCCTTCTAGAGGTTCACAAGTCATTGGACTTACTACTATCCCAAGGCCAAGACTTGGAGTTTCACTTCTCCACAAGCAGGGTCAGTCACCTGGTCACTGTATCCCATATTAACAAATTATTTAAACACAGTATGCTAAGCAAAGAAGGAAATGACTGGGGAGAAAGGAAGGGGTAATCCGAAAGGTTTTACAGACGATGTGATATTCAAGTTGAGATCTCAAGAATGAAGAGGGTGTAAAACTTAACAAAAATTCTCAGCAACCCATAATGAAGATAAGTGAAAAACATGAAGGAAAAAAAAAGCAAGTTTATATGTCAGGATAAGCAGAGGGGGTCCTCATATATTTCACCCAGGCTGGACCCTTCCTTCCACAGACCCTGTTGGCCATGGGTGTTTTGTTTACACTGCTGTCCTTTGAGATCCGGGAAGATCTCATGTTCCCCATCTGTAAAGGCCATAACAAAGTGACATAACATTATACGGCGAGCTTCTCTAAATTAAGGGTTAAGACAAAAAGATTCTTGGCTCTGTTCACAGTGAACTAGAAACTTCCACTAACGAAAATGCCCCATTCCCCAAGCTGCTGGCTAATTGAGGTTTTATAGCATCTGTCTTTTTGTTTTGCTCACTCCGAGGCCCTTGCTTTTACCCTGGGTTCCTGTGCTCCTGTCTCTGCAGCAGCATTTTCTTCTCTGCCTCTCGCCTCCCGCCCTCTCAGCTGTCAGTGCTTGACTCAGCCGGAGCTGTGTGGGAATGGGTAGGGAGTGATTCAGCGAGTGGGGACTCTGAAGGAGACTCGATATCTATTTTCTCTTTACTGGATAGGGTACACCTAGTTCCTCCTCGGCTGACCATGTTCAACGATGAAGCTATTTTTGTGGGTGAGGCCATCATCCCAGAGTATAAAAAGCAATGCACATGGGGTGGACAGAAAGATTTATCTTCCTGGGGGTGGAGATTGGAACTTTGACAAGACACAGCTGGCTGAGGGGGTGAGCTAGAGGATTCAGCCCTGAGATGAGGAAGAAGAGGGTCTTTAAATAGCAGGTGGCTCCACTGTTTCTATAAATGAAAATGGTCCATTTTCACTGAACACTGATTACGAAAATGGTCTTTATTATTAGACAGTGACAGCAATCCATAGGACAGCCCTTGAGGCTCCTGTTGGGAAGCTTTCCCTGCAGTTCATAAACATGGTTGACTGCACCTCGTCGCCTAGTGCCAGGAGTTTGTTATTTCTTTCTGCTCAAGGGCTCTGCACAGGCCAGGAATGAGGGACCCAGCAGGGGGAGGGTGGGGGTGGGGTGGGTAGGAAAACAAGAACAGTTCAGGGCTTTACTTCAGACACCACCAGATTTCATTATTCTTGCCATTTGTGTATTTATCTGAGAGTCCTTTATCCTCCTTTCGAGGAGACAGAAAAAAAGACACTTGTGTTCTGCTTTGGTTGGAGGCTGGGGATGGAGAGAGCTGGGAAGAGGATGCTGGGGTGAGGCAGGACTAGTAGGGACCAGCAAGTCTTCTCTCCATAAGGCAGAGAGAAGAAAAATTCCTTTCTAAGTGACAGAATGAAGTGGGCAGGAGTCTGAGAGTTCCTCACCTCTGAGTATCAACTGCTCTCCAGCCTCCTTGCTTTTAGGAAGTAGAACCCAAGTCTTATGGTAGTTGGGGTGGCCAACTTCCCTGGGAACCATGGCGGCCCTACATGATTGAGAAATCACAGTCAAGATGAACCAAAACCTCACTGACCAGGTCCCCATGCTGCATAGGGGATCCATTATCATTTCCCAAGATGAGATGAAAAGTAACCCCTAACATTCATTGCACATACACTATGTGCCAGGCACAGGGCTAAATGTTTTATATCCATTAACTCATTGAATTCTAATAATTATATGACTTAAGTTCTATCTTCAGATGAAGCCACCAAGAAAAGAGTCAAGAACTTGCTCACAGGGACCCAGCTGTTAAGTAGCCAGGATTCAAACCAAGGTCAGTCAGAAACCAGACACTCTTATACTTCCACCCTAGGCCACCCCTGCCTCCCACCTCCCGTTATCCCGCATCGTGAAGGAGGAGGTCAAAAGGTGACGCCCCTAGAAGATGCTGCTCTGCCATAGTGACTATTCTGAGGGAATGGCACTTGAACACCAGACAATATTAATACAAAAATAAATAAATAAATAAACACTCTGAGCTTCCTTCTTTTTCTTAAAAGCAGGAGATGAAATTCCCATATGAAAGATGATTTCCCCAAGTCAGGAATATCATCAAGGATAAGCTGAGATTGAGAGAATTCTATGCACAGACCTTGCTAAGATAATTTTTGTTTTCCTTTTGCCTCTCCACATAGTTTACTCACTTTTCTGTAACTGCTTCCCTTTTCTTAACTTGTTATAAAACAAGTAGGTCTCCCCATCTCTTTGGGTCTTTATTTCCTTATGAAGGCTCCTATGCCACATAACACTTGTATTAAATAAATTGTATGCTTTTCTCCTATTGCTCTGCCTTATCTCAATTTAATTCTCAGGCCCAGCTGGCAAAAACCCTAAGCGGTTAAAGGTAAAGGGTACCTCCTCCTCCTCCTGTGCCCTTCACTCCATTCTCCTGCCC
This sequence comes from Noctilio leporinus, assembly GCA_004026585.1. Lineage (NCBI taxonomy): Eukaryota > Metazoa > Chordata > Mammalia > Chiroptera > Noctilionidae > Noctilio > Noctilio leporinus. Next base: position 208,630 of record PVIW01000686.1, on the reverse strand, counting down.
TCATTTATCTACTCATCTATCTTCCCAGACTTTCCTTCAGACTGGCATTGCAATGTTGCCGCTTGCTGCAAATGTTAGATCTTGGTCAGATTTGCTTAGCATGGTGCTTTCTGCTAAGATACATCAAGGATATTACCACTTTGAAAAATACAAGTGCAAGTTGTCTGCAATCCATCTGCTAGGTAATGAGCAGAGCTGCTTACAAGCTATGGGTAGAATCACCTTCTTTAGAAAACTGTAAGAGCAAAGGGGTCATAAACAGTCAAGGCCTTGTCTAACCTAACCCCCTTTAAGAGAGCACGTGTCAAGAGGCATATCATCTAAGAAATATCCTACAGAATAAAGGCCTACCTGTTTTTTCTAATCCTCACTTGAGGATATGTTTATTGATTTTAGAGAGAGAGGAAGGGAGGGAGGGAGGGAGGGAGAAAGGGAGAGTGAAAAACATCACTCGGTTGCTTCCCGTATGTACCTTGACCAGGGATTGCGCCCACATTTTGGTGTATGGGACAACGTTCCAATCAACTGAGCCACCTGGTCAGGTCCAAAATAAAGGCCTCTTAAGTGTACGTTTTGTAAAGCCATTTATGCCAAGTGAAGAAAATTGATTTCTCAACAAGAAAAGCTGTTTTTGACAGCAGCCCTGGAAAACACACTGGGTCTTGGATGATCAAGGAAATAAATCAACTTGGAGGCTCAGCTGGATTCCCCAAACAATGAGTGTGCAGCTTCTAAAACCTTTCTTCTCCCCATTAGAGCGACAGTAGGTGGACAGGTAGCCAGCTGTGTCAGAAGCAGGACTCACAGGACTCTAGCGGAGTGTCCATTTCCCACTGGGAGCAGAAGGCCGCACATTCACTTCCCAGATGCTGGGTTTTGGACGACAGGGGCTGGCCACTTCCCAAGCCTTTTCCTGATGGCCCCGCTTTGGCTTTGGCTTGGGGGACTAGGGTGGAGGCCGTTGATCTGAGAAATGCATTTGCCCTTCTGTTGCAAAACATCTCCAAGTGATTGATGATCCAGCCCCGGGGAAGAAGAAATGTCACCGGCACCTGAAATGCAGCCACCTCTAGAGGAAATATTTCATCCTTTCAGGGAGCCCCAAGCCACAAAGACATTAATCAGAGAAGGAATGAAAGAGGATCAGGTTCAGTTGCAGTCCTAAGGGCTCAAGGCAGACTGACGAAGGAGTCATGTTCCCATGTAACAAGATGGGAAATTTACTCACAATACACTCTGACCTTTGTTTTCCTTTTTGGCTAAATGTCCCTCCTACCTGATCCAGCCCTCAGCAGGGGCCATAACTCTCAGGATGCTGTCCACCAGCCTTCGGGACTCAGGCCGCAGCCCTCCGGACTGCAGGTGGCAAGGCCACAGACTGTGCTGACCCAGGGCACCCTGCTGGCTTGGGGAACAGCCTAGTTCAGAATGGGCTACCAGGGGAAATAATCAGTCCTGTTCAGGCCAGATCACCAAACTTTGGGGCTCCATTTTGTGATCCTGTGACTCCAGAGTCACATCTCTGGGCCTTTGATACTTCATCTACATCAGCCCTGGCTGGTGTGGCTCAGTGGATTGAGTAGTGGCCTGAGAATGGAAAGGCCACTGGTTCAATTCCCAGCCAAGGCACATGCCTGGGTGGGGAGCCAGGTTCCCAGTTGAAGGCGTATGAGAAGCAACTGCACATTGATGTTTCTCTCCGTCTTTCTCATTCCCTTCCACTCTCTCTAAAATAAAGAGATATTTATTTTAAGACATTTTTTAAATCTTCAAAAAATATTTTTGTAAAAAGGTAGGGATCAGACTAGAGATGGAGTTCACATCTCTATTGGCAGTGAAACCCATTTACAGACTGAATACTGTAAGATGCCCGATAACACATAAAGAAATACAATGAAGCTTCTTCAAGGTTGACATAACATCATGGTAAGGAGTTTTACTGGAATGACAGCTCTGCCACTTTCCAGCTGTGTGACCTTGGACGAGTTCCTTATCTCCCAAGCCTTAGTCTCCTTATTCATAAAATAGGATGATAACAATGCCTATCTCATAGAGACAGTGCACATGTAGCAAACACTTGCCATTATTGTTCACCACTATCAGACTGTACCGGGGTGGGGTGCGGGGCTCAAGTTTTATACACCCAATCTGGCCCCTCATTCTTTCCTCATTCTTCTGTAGCTCTGAAGGAGCTTTGAAACCCAGGGCTCCATGAGGCCCAGCCTGAAACCTACTGGATAGATCAGTGCTGCGCAGTCTAGCTGAGACCAGGGTCCCCTGAGGTGTTTGACGGATACTGTGGTGACCAGGCTTCTGGAGTTGTGGTTCGGATGCCAGGGCTCTGTGCTTATCAAGCTGACAAGGGCTTCTCAGCTTCAAGGCTCTTTGGGGGACACCAGAAGAGGACCCTGAAAGTCCTTTCAGCTCTAGTATTCTGGATTCCAACTCTGTCTCCACCTCAGTCCGGGCCAGGACCTGCACCCACATAACCTCTGTAGGCTTGAGACCACCCAGACTGGGCTGGTGGGGGAACGGCCAGCATCCAGCTCTGCTGGGACCTGGGATTTGCTCTCTCAGTGACCTCCTAGACTCTGGATGCTGGCCTCTCACTCCAAGCCAGTGGCCCATGCCTGTCCTCTCAGCCTCAGATGACTTTTCCTGCCCTTACATGTGCCTGCCCAGAACCAAGGTCCCTCCTTGCTTGATGTTCCCTATGCCCTGTTCTGTTACTGCCAGCATCCTGGTGGGACAATTTCATGGGTAGAATCAGAGTGCATTAGAGTAAGAAATCTAAAGAAATGCTATTTTCTACCTAATCTGTTTTCTCCCCAAGGGTCAATTTGGCTGCACTTTTACTTTGAAATAAAAAAAAATCTAGACATAAATGAGCAAACACCTTATTATTGAGAACCAACTGCAGAAAATTCCAGGGAGCAGCTCCAAGGTTAAAGCTTATCTGTTCAGCCTCACACACAAAACAGCCCTGAGGGTGGGGAGTCACAGAATTATAAGAAGCCTGGGTAAAAAGCAAGCATTTTCTTTTCAATTGAAGGTAAAAGTAAGAGTACTCTGTGCAGTTCAAGTCTTGAAACTCAGGCCACTTGTGTATTTCACATAAACAACTCTCATGTTGAGTTGGCTAGAGTGGTCTGAAAAAATCAACAACAGCCCTGAGACTCATGCTTGGCTCTTCCCTTCTCTTTGATCCCAGATTTTCATTTTTAAAAAAGTGCCATCTGTTCTTTCCCTAACTTTTATGTTAGAGAAAAATGATTTCAATTCTTGAAGTTGTACATTTCTCTCCTTCATTCTCTAGCCTGATATCCTCTTTCTGCATAGGTGAAGGTGAGGGAGGGAGCCAGAAGTGAGTTTCTATTAATACCGTGTGTGACTAACTCCCACCAGGGAAGGATAAGCCCTGAGATGCGGGGCTAGTAAGTGGTGCCATGAGAAAGATGTGCAGCCGCATTTGCTTTAGGTGGCTCGCAGACCTTTCTGTGATGGTGGAAATGTTCTCCACCTGCATTGCCCAGTAGAGTAGCCATTAGACACATATGGCCAGTGAGCTCTTGAATTGTGGCTAGTGCAGGTACAGAACTGAATTGTTAAATTTATTTCATTTTAATCTAGAGTTAACTATTTAAATATGTGAGAGAGTAGGGGATTAGTGGTGTGTGGGGTGGGGGGAGGCTTTGGGGGGTCAGCTGCACTAGGACTCTACCATAGCAGACTCTGACCCCCTCCCTCTTCTCTTGGTCTCCTCTTGTCCATGGTCCTCCCACACACCATCACCAATTCCCTGAACATCTCATGAAGCAGTTTCCTCCAACATATGGCACACAGATTTTTTTTTTTAATTGTGGCTTCCAGCTACTGTTGTTGTTATGTCAGCTACTCTAGTCTAACTATACTCTTCAAGATTTCTAGCATAAAATATTATTTTCATCTAGGATGCTGACTCCAATCCAAACCATTAAGCATTTTCTCAAGACAGAATGGGAGGGCATGTTTCAGTCCAGGTAGAAAGAGTGCCACAATCCATTAGAAACCTCTTCTGTGGTGCTATTTCCGATAGCCAAGATTTGGGAGCACCCCAAGTGCCCATCAGTAAATGAGTGGATTTATTTTTTATTTTTTTTATCCTCACCTGAGGATATGTTTACTGACTTTAGAGAGAAAGGGAGAGAGAGAGAGAAGAAAACATCAATGTCAGAAAGAAAGAATGATTGGTTGCATCCCACACACATCCTGACCTGCAATCTCGGTATGTGCCCTGACTGGGAATGGAACCCGAAAACTTTTGATGTACAGAATGATGCTGCAACCAACTAAGCCTCTCAGCCAGGGCAAAGCTGTGGTATAGTTACACAATGGAATGCTACTTAGCTTTAACAAAAGGCAGAAATCTTACCTATTGTAATAGCATGATGGACCTAGAGGGTAGATCATGTGCTGAGTAAAGTAAGGCAGCCAGAGAAAGACAAATACCATAAAGTTTTACTTCTATGTGAAATCTAATAAACAAAATAAACTAACAAAGTGGAGACAGACTCATGGATACAGAGAACAGGCTGACAGCTGTTAGAGGAGAGGGGGCTGGAAGCTAGGTAAGAAGGCTGAAAGGATTCAGGAAAAATAAAAAAGACCCTCATAGACAGTCTGGTGCTTACCAGAGAGAAAAGGGTGGGGGAGGGGGAGGTAGGAGAGGCTAAAAGGGGGATAAATGGTGATGGAAGAAGACTAGGGGTGATAAACACACAATACCATATACAGATGATGTATTATAGAATTGTACACCTGAAACATATATAATTTTGTTAACCAAAGTTCCCCCAATAAATTCAATTAAAAATGAAAAAGAGAAGAAAAGCATGTTGTGGCTGCAGGCATAGTGGAAATGCTGGCAGTTGTTTCCTGTTTGTCAACCCCATAGCCTATTCTTGTTGTAATTTTGCTTTAATCACTACTGCACTAATTCATGTGCACTTAGCCATATGTTCTACATAAGCACTGTCAGTCCTATACAGTGTGATTTATTTTACAACAGACAGACTCTTGTTCTCATTCTCTCCCTTAGCTCCCTAGTCCTTATTATACCCCTTTGCAATCCACCATCACACCCCAACCCCAATATCATCAACATTTTATTTATTTATTTTTACTTGTCCTTGAGAAGAATACATCCAGAAATTTATTGTTGGTTCATTGGTGATTTGGTAACAGGCTATGGAGAATATAATATATCTAAAAATGTTTTTATATATCAATTTAAAAAAGAAGTCATGTTTTATAGGAGTCCATAGCAAATAAATGGGATTGGAAATGTGCTCTACATGAACTGGGATCTTGTGATGCTGGTTTGGCAGAACATGGTACACCTGTGTTAACTTAGCATCACAAATGATGTTATGTCAAGTAGAAATTAGAATTGGTCACTTGCCCAGCGTCTTCCTTATATATCACATATCCTGAGGCCAGTTTTGCTTAGCCAAATATGAGTGTAAAGTCTCTTGGCAATATACCATGAAAATATATAAATAACTTATATAAAGTTAATCTGTTGTTCAAAAGGCTAAACTAGGCCAGCCAGATTGAATCAAGGAAAGGACACCAACTCTTCCTACCAGTCTGCCATTCGGGGCAGAAGGAAAACAAAGCAACTGACTCTGGTTTTTCTTGCACTCAGTATTGTGTCGGGCTTTTTTTTTTTTTTTTTTTTTAATGCTCAGTCATTGATGATGTCACTTGATGCTCTTGCTGACATGTAAAAGGCAGGCCACATTTTACAGATGAAGAAAGTGGCCCAGGTGGACAAGTGCCTTACTAATGGCCACAAGGTTAGTTTTCAGCTGGGAGCAGGGGTTTCAGACAGAGGTTAAAGGGGGATTCACATTCAAGAGCATGTCCAATCAAATCTTGGGAAGGCCTTCTAGGAAAGGACCTGCATGAGGATCATTTCTGTTGAGAAGAATGAGGAGAGGTCACATATCCTCTGGGAGGACCACATGGAGCCTATGTCACATTTTAGCCCTGGAGCCAACCCCATACTTCTGTATCCAAGCGTTATGGAGAAAGGGCCCTGGGAAGAGACTAGGAGAAGGGCTCCGCAGGCCGTTTCTGGGAACAGGCAATGGGGATTGGTCCAGAGTGCAGAAAGAGGTAGCTCTTTGTGACACAGACCAGCACTCTAGCAGGTGAGGACAAAGCTGTAGATCCAAGCCTTGCTGCTTAGCGTAACAGTTGTGCGCTTGCGGTGAGAAGCATGGTTGGAGTCTACTGCTGGGCATGAGCAGCAAAAAAGTGCCACTCTTCTACCCACCTTCTCCAAAAGTCTATTGGGGGGCTAGGGAGGGGGATGTAGACTGCTCCTTGATTCCCACTTGCCACTGACATGGGACCCAGCTGTAATGGTGACACACAGGCTCCAAGTGGATTCACAGGCATTAGACAACAAAGAAAGGCTGGAAGAGAACATAGGACAGGTGGGGAGGGTGGAGGGGGCCACAGGCTCTCTCCCAAATATGGATGACTTGGAGGTTCGTATATTGGGTTATTATGGGGTTGTTGTGGTTCATAGGACTTTTCTGTTACCAACAAGCTAGTGAGGCTTAGAGAAACCAGGTTAAATGATAATAAATAGAAATATGAAAGACTGAAATTAATTTTTAAATGTGATCCAAGCTCTTACCAGAGGATCTGAGCTGCTGCTGCTTAGACTGTGTGGCCAGACCTGCAGCACAGTCTGAGGCAGAAGAGAGCAAATTCAGGGAGTGGGAACAAAGCGCAGTGCTTTGGTAAGTTACCCACTTGCAGAAATAGTATCTTCTCAGAGAGAAGAAAATGGAGAAAACACCAGGGTATCTTAGCAGTGCACCAAGAAGAGACCCCGGAGGAGCAGGCCTTCCCAAAGTACAATTCTTGGCTACCAGGCTGATGGAAAGTAGGTCACAATAATGGAAACCTGCCCACACTGGGCCTTGTGCCCTTCCTGTACATGATGAAGCCAGCAAGTCTGTCTTGACTGCTTCCAGGGAGGCTGACGGCCTCCAGACCCAGGATACTCAACAAATACTTGTTAACTGATTCCCTAATTTTAAACTCTCTTGCATTTATAGTTTTCAAGGAAATTTGGCAAAGGAAAGCAAGTATCTATTTTTGGTTTCTCTTGGGTTACACTTTATTCGGCACAATTTTGAGCCAATCCAGTCAGAATATATAATTACATATGAGGCAGTTTTAGCAACATTACAGAAGAACTTCCTGCAACTGGTATTTATGTTCTGATGCAGAAGACATCGAATGGAGGTATTAGTGAGCAGTTCACAGTATTAGACACTTTACCCTCAATCCACATTTGATTTTGTCTTCACCCATTTTCATGCCTTCTCCATTACCTATGAGAATAGGGGAGTGAAGGGCAGCAAAGTTGGATTAAGAGCTCTTTCTCCTGATCAGTGGCTGCAGTATCTCTGGAAAATTCCTTCCCTTCTGGGCCTCTCACATAGTGTGGTGAATTTAGGAGCAAGGTGAACTACTGTTAGGGTCAGACCAAGCCAAGTACCTCTGGGGTGATGCCTATGACAGTGAGAGGAAGAGGAGCTCCTGATTTTTTGCTACCTGGCTCTTCACCCCCACCTCCCCAAATAAATGGCACCACTTGAAGTGGAGTTTAGTTTCCTGGGAGAAGCAGGAGCAACTTCTGGAAGATGTGTGTCTGCCCTGTTTCTTCCTCATCTCTCTCGTTTTTCACCCATCTCTAAATGTAAAAACTTTTCCTCTGTGCCCTGGCTGGGTGGTTCAGTTGGTTGGAGCATCATCCCATACACCAAGTGGCTGCAGGACAGATTCCCTGTCAGAGCCGATTCCTGGATTGCAGGTTCGATCCCTGGTTGGGACACTTACAGGAGGTAACCAATCAATCAACCTTTCCTTTTCATTTTATCGTATATATTTTCCCTTTTATTCTATAATGTTTACAAATCCCATATTTATAACTTCTCGCATTATGTTATAGCTTTTGGGTTTTATTTTAATCATGTATAGTTTCTTTATTTTTCTGTTTTTTAAAGATTTTATTTGTTATTTTTAGAGAGAGGCTAAGGGAGAGAGGCAGAGAGGGAGAGAAACATCAATGTATGGTTGCCTTTCACCTGCCTCCAGCTACGGACCTGGCTAGAGACCTGGCTTGCAACCTGGTTATGTGCCCTGGCTGGGAATTGAACCAGTGACCTTTGGGTTCACAGGTGGGCACCTTATCCATTGAGCCACCAGCCAGGGCTTTTTAATTTTTTTTTTCATTTTTAATCTCTTATTGGAGTTCAGCCATTTATCTTATTTAAAATCTCATCTAACTGTAGCCTCTCTTTAGAAAAACTCTTCATATTCTATTATTGGAATTTTAACTTTATTCCAACTTTCTACATACAAAATTTCTTAAATTTTATATTTTGAATTTGAAAACTTTTATTAATTTGAAACTTTCCTTTTTCTCATTTTAAGACCTAATTTATTTTAGTTATGTTTTTCTCCCTTTATATTGAAATTTTAAACAGGCTTATTTGAACATGAAAATATCTTTTCATGTGTAAATGTTTGGTTTTAAGTTCAGTTTACCTTTTAGTTTTTTAATTATTGAAATTAAATCTTCTGTGTTACCTTTCTATTCTTCATATGTATATGTTTATGTGTGTTTATCTCTCTCTCTCTCTCTCTCTCTCTCTCTCTCTCTCTCTCTCTATATATATATATATATATATATATATATATATGTATTCCCTGCTCCCATGATTTATTTTTCCAATGGTCATCAGTAGGCGTAGCCCCAGGAATATTAATAGTGGGCAGCCTTCCCACCCCCACCCCATAGATAAGTTGGAGGTCCCCTTCCCTGGGCATCCCCCACAGGCTCCTCCATGTTCTCTTAACAGAAATATCAACCCAGTTAAGGGTTGTGTGAGAGTAACCCTTTCCTCACCTGTCTGGAGTGAATCCTACCCCATTCCCAAGCAACATATTTTATTAGATCGATGGAGCCTTAAGAAAAAGAATCCCATGGGCCTGCCTGCCTTGGGGCCTGGCTAAAACCAGTGTGCCTGACTCTAGGCTTTCCCTTTCTTCTCTGCTCTGCCTGGGAGGGCTGGGGAGGAGAAAGGACATACAGGATGCCTGTTTGAGGAGATCAGAGTGCCCAGGAAGCCTGGGTCAACTCTCAGAGCCCTCCTAGACCGATGAGAGGGCAACACAACCCAATTTGCCTCCAACTCTCCATCAAGTCTCTTTGGAGGTACCCCAAGAGCAGCTGTCTTCCCCAAGGTGGGGTCAGCCCACTCTTGCATAATCCATCAAACTGCGCTCCCCAGTATTGGCAAAGGGTACCTTCCTTACACCACTCATGACCAGACCAGCCATTCAAACTACCCTTCTCTATTGTCCACATCCACCGTCATTGGTAGGGCCCCTTGAGAAGACTGCTCTGTGTCTGTTACCAGTGAGCTCAACCTGGTGCAGATGACCTGGTTCAGAAATCCTACCAGCCCACTTAATTCTAGAACCTGTTTAAACATAAACTGTCACAGCTTGGAGGACCTTGGCCCACCACATCTGGTGACCATCTTGCTGATAGAGGCCCAACCAAATTCCACTGAGTTCCCTCTGAGTGTCCAATAATGTGCCCTAGTGGAGAAGCAGGTAAAGGAATCAGTGCAATTTGGGCATATTTAGGCCCTGGGATATTTAACCTGAGTAGAAATCATTCCATCACGGAATGTCTATAGGATCCACTTTGTTTTAGTACACTGTTCTCTTGGGGAACCAAGAACTGAAAAAGATTTTTTCCTGGTAAATACACCAGGTTTGCATTTGCCATGATCCAACCTGCTTCTGCTTGCAGTTCTGAGGAGCAAACACAAGCTGCTCCTCCCCAGAAAAGTCTCCTGTCTCTGCCCAAGGAGTGAGCAGATGGGTCGGGCGGCGTGGGGATCCAGGGAGCTGGTGCCATAAAAAGTTCCCACCAGAAATAAAACCTTGTCTTTCCTCCAGCACTTAAGGCTGCCCTACCCATGGCAGCTGCTCATGAAAAGGCCTGGCATGGTGTGAAACCCAAGCTGAGCCTCCCCTTGCAGCCTCTGAGACTACCGTGCCCCCATGAGTGATGCTCTCGGCCTCCAGAGGAAGCTCAAGTTCCCTCCAGTGCTGACCACTAGGGTGGAGAGAGGGAAGAAGGGGCGTAAGGAGGGACCTCAGCCAGTGTTCCCTAGATGTCCGGACATAGGTTCTGCCTGCCAGCTCCCTGGGAAGTGCTTTGTCACAGTGCCACCTTGCCCCTGAGGAGCCATGAGTGGGACAGAGCGGCCGGGACCTGTGGACAGTTGTTTGCTTGCTTTGGCTCCAGGCCATCCAGGGGCACCTCCCCGCTCCATCAGCAAGCCTGGCCTTCGGGGCACTATGTGGGGATCGGCAGCAAAGGTTTGCAGCAAACAGTGAGCCTCAATGTACTCGCGTTGTCCTCTCTGCTTGTTCTCATTCTTCCAGAAGACTCTGGACTGAATTGGGAGGGAGAGAGAGAGGCTTGACAAGGAGTGGCAGGACAGGCATTAAGGACTGAGCATTTTCAAATTCAGAGAAAGGCTATCCACCTCACAGGTATGTAATAGCCTAAATGCTCAATGCTATGGACTATGCCATCAGGGGGGCTCCCTCAGGCGGCATCAATGGGAGGTTAGGCTGGATCACTTTTCTGAGAAACCTGTGATCACCAACCTTTTGAAAAGTTAATATCTTGAATTCAAGGACCAGTTCTTAAGGGGGAAAACATCATATTTGGAGCAAAGACTTAGGTGCAAGGAAGTTGATTACAGCATTATCTATAATAGTGAAAACGGAAAGTGCCACAGCTTCAATGCTGAGAAGTAGAATTAGGTAAATGCATCCTAGTGCCTTCAGATGATGAAATATCTTACAGTCATTATGCATCAGGTTTTCACTACTTCTGACACAGGAAAATGTCCTAGTATAATCCCTACGTTTGAAAAACAATTGCAATTTACTATATATCCTCATCTCTAAGATATTAACAACTGAAAGAGGTATGGAAGTCTGACAAAAGTCTTTTAGGTCGAAATAATAATAGCACATTAGGCATATATCAATTGTAAAACACATCCCAAGTTAAGAAACATAAGAAGAAGAGACAGAAGTGTCTTAGAATAGCATGTCGTATATTGCTGGGATTACTCCTGATTTCCATTTTATTCTTTATACTTTTTGTTTGTTTGTTTTCCAAACCTTTAACAGTTCACATAATTGGGCTGGTGGAATGCCTGGAACTATGTCTAATGTTCTTGGCCATGTAAGGGCAAGTACCTCTGAGGTTTCTCCCTGCCCTTGACTCCTTCCATGGGAGGCTGAAGGGGTCACCAGACTGGTGGGTTTAGAAGAGACACTAGACTTGCCCAGTCCCTTCTTCCAGGAAGCCCACCTATCAGTTGAGGGCACACCTCTGGACTGCCTGAGTGGACGGTTGAACGGGCTATCATTTATGGGGCTTGCTTCAGTTCTGGGATTCAATATTAGGAAGCACCCTTGCCTACAGATATAAGCCCCATTCTCCAACATCACCTTTACCATGAATTGGTCATATTTGGCTTGCTAAATGCCTACTTTCTCTCTTAGTTCAAAACCCAGACATGGAGGAGGGGTGCTATATTAGATCATCTCAAAAACTTCAACCTGTAGGTTGAATTTTATAGGCAGAAAAAATAGTCGCACAAAGAAAAAACCCAGTTAAGCATAGCCAAAATTCCCAGGGAATGGTGCTGTGGGGAGAGGTGGGGTACCAGGACACTTTGGATGAGCCTCCCTAGAGACCAGAGAATAAGCAGGAGCCCTAGGTCCCAGCTGCCCTCTAGCTCCTCTTTGTGCCTCAGCATCTCAGATACAGATGCTGCTGAAAGAAAAATCTGCTTCTCCTCTCCTTGCAGCATCTCTTGGTTGCTAAGCAGATCCCTTGGGTAACTATGTGGGCATAAAACCTTTGCAGAACTGCCAAGAATCTGCTTCACCCAATTGTCAAAATGAAAACTGAAATCATTCCTCTCACTTGTCACTACTTTGCACAAAGCTTCCATTATTGAATGGTGATGGCCCAGAATGTTATTCTCACCTACTTGCAAGCATGGGAACAGTGCAAGTGCCACCAGTAGATGAATGGATAAAAAAGCGGTGGTATACTTACGCAATGAAATACTATACAGCTATAAAAAAGGAAGGAAATCTTACCTTTTGTAACAGCATGGATGGACCCAGAGAGTATTATGCTTAGTGAAATAATCCAGTTAAGAGAAAGACAAATACCACATGATCTCACTTACATGTGGAATCTAATGAACAAAATAAACTGAAGAACAAAATAGAAGCAGAGGCATGGAGACATGGAACAGACTGACCACTGTCAGAGGAGAGAGGGGAAGGGGAACAGGATGAAAGATGGTGAAGGGATTAAGCAAAAAATGTATAATACATATATAACACTGACACAGAAAGTGTGGTGATGGCCAGAGCGAAGGAGGTGGGGGCTGGGTGGAGGCAAGCAAAGGGAAGGGAAAAATCAAGACATCTGTACTAGTGTGAGCAATAAAAATAAAGTTAGAAAGAATACATGAGTTTTGCATATTTTACTCCAAAGAGAGTGGTAGTTGTAGGGGGCACTATTGGGATTTCTCAGGATGATACTCTAGTGAGTCAATGATCAGGAAGAAGCAAGTGGAACAAACCAGCAGTGTCCTCTGCCCTCAAGGAAATGGTGCTTCAGGCAGGTGAAGACTGCAATAGACTATCCTTCAGTTCAGAGATAGACCCCTCTGATGCTACGTCTACTGACACAGAATCAGAATCTCTGGGGGTGAGACCAGGACATTTTTGCACTTTAAAGGCATTCCTTGGGCGATCCTTATATGCACTCTGCACATTAAAGTTTGAAAACCACAACTGTTTCTAACAGAGATATGTATACAAATAAGTGCAATAAGATATCACAGGCATTGTGATTAAATGTATGACCAAGCAGTGAGACTCAGTCGGCGGTGTGGTCAGTTTTAACTGGGAGTGCAAGGAAAGTATTGCTTTGAGCCTTGATCAATGGCTGAATGTTCTCTAGGAAGTGGAGGAAGGGGAGAAGGATATCTTAGGCAGGAGAGAACTGCTAGCAAAGATACAGCCACCTGAAGCTGGCCTGATGAGCTAAATGAAAGGAAAGGCCACTAAAGCTTGGGTGTACGATGTTGGAAGGGAAACCACAAATGAGGGACAAGGGAAGGGAGGACCTGGAGGTTAAGGAGTTTCCAGTCGAGCTTGTGGCCAGTGAGTTGCTACCAAGAGCATATAGCAAGAGAGTGATATGATCAGATTTGCATTTTTAAAAGGCCACTTTGAGGGCTGATGCAGAAGATGGATTGGCATGGGACAATACAGGAACCAGGAAGACTGGCTGGAGGCTGTTCCAGCAGCCGAAGCTAGGCTCAGGCTAGATTCAAAGGTGGTGGGAATATGTTGGCCCCGATCTACCTGGCCACCAGGTGAACTTGCATCAGTGCTGAACTTGATAATACAACACTGCTCAAATATCGTGCCTATTTATTAAAAGCATAAAAATGTATGGAACTATTGATTAAGCACCAAATATGATGATACTACTTCTTTCTAAATACTTAAAAACGATATTTTTAAAATCTCATGAAATACGTTGTGGCTCTCCAGCAAGTCAATTGATTTGGTGCTTCTCAAACAGGATACCCTGGTACTAAGTGTTATAAAAATCCACTGTATAAAGAGAGTATGTCTTTTAGGATTACACAATTGCTTTGAAGATTTGGGTCATTATTTTTTACTAGTTAAAATACAAACATATTGTACTGTGGCAAGCCAACTTGGACTCTGATGGCTCAGTCTTCTTGGCTATTGGCCTGTCTGTAAAATGCGGGGCTGGTTTCCATGGCCGCTAAGATCTTTTCAATACTCCAACCTGCAATCATTGTTTTCCCCTAATAGTTAACATCCTCATCTTTTCCCTTTAGATTTTAGAGAGAGGTCATTTTTTCCTGTTTCTGTAAGGTTATTCTCCTTAATTCATATTCTTCCTGCCGTTGGCAGCTTTAAGCAAAAGGTGGGGCCTCTCACCCTCAGCTCCTGCTCAACCAGCAATTTCTTCTGCTCTCCCTCCATCTATCTTCTCTAGAATCTGTCACTTTCCTCGGTTCTAATTTTAAAAAGGGAGAGTGGGGGAGGCAATAAAGATGGAGTAGCCCTTTCTTCTAAGAAGGGAGACTTCAGAGTCCTCCACCTGAGTTTTCCCTAATTGCTGCTGGTTTGACATTTTTTCCCTCTTCATTCTGAGAGGTCCTTCTTGATTCTCCCTCATTTGGAGTTTGAATTATTTTGCACTCAATGAATTTCCAGCTTTTGATTTAACATTTAACAATTTTGCCTATCAGCCTCCCTTCCCTTTTCCCCAAATTCTGCAAGAGAGCTAAGAGTTTCCCCTGCTTAAAGTCTTAATATCACTTTACTGAAACTTAAACAAAAATTTGACTAGTTTCATCAAGCAAAAGAAGCATGGATATAAGTCATTGCTAAATGAGTTTATAATCTTCATTTTCCCAAACTTTTGACATAATCTCTCTCTCTCTCTCTCTCTCTCTCTCTCTCTCTCTCTCTCTCTCTCTCTCTTTCTCACATGCACACATGCACATATGCACCACTCTTAAAAGCAGTATTTTTTTTTTTTAAGATTTCATTCACCATTTCCAGAGACAGGGGAAGGGAAAGAGGCAGAGAGGGAGAGGGATATCAATGTATGGTTGTCTTTCACTTGCCTCCAGCCACGGACCTGGCCAGAGACCTGGCTTGCAACCTGTTCATGTGCCCTGGCTGGGAATTGAACCAGCAACCTTTGGATTCGCAGGCTGGTACCTTATCCACTGTGCCACCAGCCAGGGCTTAAAAACAGTATTTTTAAGGATTGGTTTGGGAACTGGAAAATTCTGTCATGAACAGCACACTGCTTGAAGACAGAAAACAAAAGATAAGGACAAATAAATTCATCTCTCAATGGAAAAGAAACCACAGTAGGGTTTCTATGGACTACTGCAAGGCAACTTATTTAAATTTTAAAAATTAAATGTAGAGTAAGTTCTAAAAACCTCCAGTTTTCAGAAGTCTCTTCAGGTTATTAAGCCATATCTAATCAGGACAAACCCAGGATGGTCTTTCAAAGACAGGTGAGAGGGCAAGATCCTTATAAAAGAATCAGGGTGAAAAGGCATTTATTTATTTATTTATTTATTTATAAAGGGAGGAAGAATTTAAATTATACTTATAAAATGATAATATCTAGGCATTGGCTGGTGGCACAGTGGTTAAGGTACTGGCCTGTGAACCCAAGTGTTGCTGGTTTGATTCCAAGTCAGGGCACATAACCAGGTTGCAAGCCAGGTCTCCAGCCAGGTCCACAGCTGGAGGCAGGTGAAAGGCAACCATACGTTGATGTCTCTCTCTCTCTCTGCCTCTCTCCCTTCCCCTCTCTCTAAAAATAATAAACAAAATTTTAAAAATCATAATGTCTGAGTTTTCTATTACGTCCTAGAAATATCATGATTGGCATAATTAATCATAAAGAAATGCAAATTAAACACAATGAAATGCTTCTGTATATCCACGAATATAGCCTGTATGAAATCTAGCAGTCATTGTTTATGGATACCAGGAATCATATATATTTTTAATAAACTTAGATTTATTAAAGAAAGTAACCAGGTTCAATTGCTGGGGCAAAAAGTAGAATAAATGGGGGTTTTGCTTCTATTTTTTCCATTATTAATGCAATCACTTCAGTTTGTGGGGTCAGCATTTTTCTTTGTGCTCTGGAACTCAGTAGGCATAGGCAGTGCATGAACAGAGCACTTGGAGGAAGTGAGGAGACACAGGTGCCAGGCTAGGCATTGGGACTGGCCAAGTGCAGGACCAAGTTCAATCACTGACGCTTTCCCATCAACTATAAAATGGATGAGGTCTGAGAGGAAGAAGTTGTCCTTCAAGTGCTCTGAACTCTTAAGAATGAAGGTGCCATATACAAATAGGTAGAATTTGTTATGTATAAGGTATAGAGAATAAAATAATAATTGAAGTCCCTATAAGTTCCTTCCCATTCACATTCCCCTTCCTCATCTCTAGGTTTTACTGTTATCCTGAATTTGTATTTATCCTTACATTGAACTTGTGTTATCAGTCCCTTGCTTTTCTTCATGGCATTAATAGATATGTATATATCTCTAAAAATACACTCTTTAGGGTGTATTTTTGTTTTTATATATTATGTAAATAGAATATTCCTTCAGTTTGTATTCTAATATGATGTTTTTGTTTTGTTTTGTTTTTTTGCTTAACACTATGTGCGTTGGGAAGAATATGGCATCAGTTCTGCAATATTCCTACCAAAAATTTAAAAACAGAATAACCTGAATCTAATTATAAGGAAGCATCCAGGAAACCCAAATTTTGATGGGTATTCTATAAAATAACCTGCCTGTGATTTTCAAAAGAGTCAAAATTATAAATGTCAAGAAAAAACTAAGTAACTTTTCCAGATTGAGGAAGACTAAAAAAACATAACTAAATACAGTGTGTTATTCAGAACTATATACTCTTGCTATAAGGATATTATTGGGACAATTCACGAAACTTGGATGGGGGCCTGAGAATTAGATAATAGCAATGTATCAGTGTTGGTTTCCTGATTTGGTGGCTGCACTGTAGTTATATAGCAGAAGGACCTTGGATCACCTCTGAACAGAAGTTTAAAGAATTAACAGGAAGTTCACTGAGCCCCTCCAGGGTGGGAGATAGAAATGTTCCAATGAGGGCCTGTTGCATCAGCTGGGGTCCCAGAACAAAAACAGGAGCAGACAGAGCCACAGCCAAGCCGCAATGGACATACAGCAAAAGCAAGAAATAAACATTTGGTTTGTATGCTGTGGAGCTACTGAAGTGCAAACCTGACTAAAGAAAGAGATCTTTTTTCCCCCAACCAACTTCAAATGAAACCAGTCAGCCTTAGACTGCATCTCTGACATCAAAAGCAATAGACCTGGGCCAGTAGGGTGGATATGTTCTGTATAATGAGAAAATGCTTCACCTGACTAAGTCTTGGCCCCTCTCTGGGGCAGGTGACTCGATAGGCCCTCCAGCCAGCCAGGTCCCAATCTAGACAGGTAACTACTATCCCCCACCAGTGACAGGCAAAAGCCTATCAGATAGAAGGAGCATAGACACAGTGCTCCCTCTTCTACCCTTCCTTCCCTTTGGTAGGACATCCAGGAGGTGAGCAACATCTATAAAAATGTCCTACCAAAGGGAAGGAAGGGTAAAAGAGGGAGCACTGTGTCTATGTTCCTTCTGTCTGATAGGCTTTTGCTTGAGGTGCCTCAGCATCAGGAGCTCAATGCGACTGACTCAGGTGGCTCAGGCACTTGGGAAGAAATTGGTGGTATTACTTCCTGAACCCGAACCCCAGCAAGGTCAGATTCAGAATGCTGAGCAAGACTAAAGCCAGGGGACCCAGAGGAATCTCTCCCCCCCATCCCTGTCTTGGTTTATGAGGCTCCATAGACAGACTGCGATTCAGAACAGGCTGGAAGATTTCTGGTCTGGGGGCAGCTTACCCGCTGGCTTCCTCAGGCATGCACGCCTGTGCTTTTCTCTTCTGATCCACTTTTCTCTTCTGTACTTTCTGCACTGATTAACCTAGGATTGTGACAACATTCAACTTGTTCCTGAAGGTTGGCTATAATGACACTTTCTCCACAAAGCCTTTCTTCACCTGGCTGTCAATGTTCTCATTCTAGAAAGTGACTGGCACTGTGCCCGACTGAATTCTCCATCCCATTGTCCACAGCAATCTCCCTGAGTAATCACAACGTTTATCATGACTGAGCAAGAACGTCCCACGTGTTCTTTCCTATTTTTCAAATCTAGCATTGATTGACCAAAGCCAATTTAACTAAAATTTCAAATGAAGCATGACATAGCTTTAAGTTTAGTTGCTAAGAGATGACCAAAACCCCTTATTAACCTGTTTGACTCAATATAAACTTTGTACTCTTAAGAGAGGGAGTCATCACTAAGATGCAGGCCTGTACTAAGTTTTAGGGAGTGAAGAACAAGGACAATCATATGACAATCATTGTTTCAAGTATACTATCTTCCAACCCAAAAATAAGTTTAAGTCCCACAACAATGTGAATATCCTTAGCATTATTGAACCATTCACTTAAAAATGGTTAAGATGGTAAATTTATGTTATGTGTTTCTCATCACAATTTTTTAAAAACCCAGGCCAGCGAGATTTGCTTAATGTGCCTTGTAAAATCTCAGTGCCTCTGAATCCCTAATGGGACTTGGGGCGTCATGCTGTAAGGGAGCACTATTGGGGGGAAGCGTCCTGGGCTAGGTGCGGTTCCATCTTTTGCTCCAGCCAGGTATTTGGCTCACGTCCCCAGCTGGGACACTCCCTTCCTGAGGGGTGCTCTGAGCGCCACAGTCTGGGCATAGGTATCCTGGATTTGCTGTAACAAATTCTGGGTGACTTAAAACAGCAAGAATGTATGCTCTCCTCATTCTGGAGACTACAAGTCCAAAATCAAGGTGGTGGCAGGACCATGATGAGGACCCAGGGGAGGACTCCTCCTCACCTCCTCTGAGCTTCTGGTGGGTGCTGATCACCAGCAGTGCTTGGCATTTCTTAACTTGTAGACATGCCACTCCGACCACCACCTGCATCTTGGCATGGCTTCTTCCCTGGAAGTGTGTCTGTGTCTCCAAATCCTCTCTCTTATAAGGGCATAACTCATTGGATTTAGGGCCAACCCTATTCCAGCTGATGATCCCTACAGAGGCCCTGTTCTTAAGGAAGGTCATATTCATGCATACAGGTATTAGGACTTTAATACAGCTAACCCACCGCAGCCTGGAACTTCTTTTAATTTTTATTTTTTCAAATTTCTTCAGCCAACACAAAAATCAGAGATGTTATTTTCAAAAGAAACATCATGAAGAAAGTAAATCCAAGCAAACAATAGAGATAGCGATAATAACAACGTGACAGGAGTACAAAAGCATAAAAATGGAGATGATTATTCAAAGATTCCTGAAGTCTAGCCATAGTGGAACTTGACTGCCAGAGCTCGTGAAACTCCCCTGGGGAATTCCTCCCCAAAGCATTCATTTCTGTCTCCTTAACCAGACTCCAACCCCACAGGCCTGGGTGCCTTCCCAGATGGTCAGCAGCGTGCATGAGCCCCTCCTGAAAGGTGCACACAGCTCCATGCTTCTCTAGGAGCTCTCAGGTTGCTTTATTGCCTTCCTCAGTCTCAAAGCTAAGAGAACACTTTCCTCCCAAGTGCTTATAATTGTTGTTTTGGATCCAGCACAAACTATATATAGGTCCTTCCTTTAGGCCCAATTTCTCTGGGCAGGCCCAATTTCTCTGGGCGGACCCAGGGTGGGGTGGCAGGCCTGCAGGGTGAGAGAGGTGTATATACCTTTGCTGTGGCTTAGGTTCCAGCCTGCCCTTTCCAGCATTTCAAATCTACTCATAAAGACACTTTTCCTGAACCTTAAGAGACAGTAGTTTTGACTTTACTCTGAAGAGCAAATCTCCTTTGTGAAGGTAAGTAAGAGCTCTCCCACTAAACCCTGAATCGCCATAGCAACCGAGGAGACCTCCTTCTCTCATTTAGAAGAGTCTGTTTTGTGAGACTGCAGACTAGCCTGATAGCACCTTTGGTTCAGTCTCCCCTGGCTTCGGAGAGGTAATTACACTCACAGTCTTCCTGAGTTAAGTCTCATAATCTTTTTAGAGTGAGAGTTCCACTCCCCCTCTACTCTGTTTCTCCTTTTTTGCTATCTCCCCTTTCCTTCATTGGCTATAAAAAACAAAACATGAGGTCTTTAGGAGGTTTCCTTCCACTACCTCCTCCTTTTCCCCAGCAATCAAGTCCTACATGCCTGCAAAACAACATATTACCTTTATTTTAGTCCTGAACCCTCTATAGCCTATGGCGGGGGGGGGGGGGGGGGGGGGGGAAGAAGAAAGAAAGAAAGAAAGAAAGAAGGAAAGACAGAAAGAAAGAAAGAAGAAAGAGAGGAAATGGCACTAGCAAAATAAGGGAAAACAGAAATCTCTGACCTAAGAAAGATAGCAGGAATAATGTGTTCAATATAAGCACTGCCTACATCCATTGCATGCATTCCTGGCTTCAAGTACAAGAAATAAATAGGCAGGCTTAATGGTGAGATTTTTTATTGAAACCCCAGATAGCTAATTCACATTTAGGTCAAGTAATTTCCAATTTGCTGAGTTTTCTTGTCGTTTGAAAGGTAAATAGTAGGAAAAAGTCATTGAAGCTTATTTTTTTTAAAGTTAAATATATTTGTCTTTTAAAAGTGGTATTACTAGTTTCTCAACTGTAGAATCATGACACTTTAAAGAGGTGTGTGTGTGTGTGTGTGTGTGTGTGTGTGTATGTGTTTTCATGTTGTGGTTAACACTATGCTGGTTTGGCAGTATCTATCAAAAGCCTTTTAAAAAATTATAAATTTTGCCCTGGCTGGTGGCACAGCAGATAAGGTGCCAGCATGTGAACCCAAAGGTCACTGGTTCAATTCCCAGCCAGGGCATATAACCAGGTTGCAAGCCAGGTCTCCAGCCAGGTCTCTGGCTGGAGGCAGGTGAAAGGCAACCATAAATTGATGTATCTCTCCCTCTCTGCCTCTCTCCCTTCCCCTCTCTCTAAAGATAATAAATAAAATCTTTTTAAAAAATTATAAATTTTAATCCATGATCTAGGTCTAGGAACTTAAAGGAAAATAATGAGATGTATGTGCAAATATTTATGGGTAAGGATACTCAGTTTATAATCATTTATGATAACCAAAAGTTTAAAACATATGTCCAGCATCAGAGTATTGGTTAAATAGATGATGATGCATCTTCATAATGGAATATTTAGCACATATTAAAAACTATATTCTTAATGAATATTTAAGGATATGAAGAAAAATGTATGTGTGTACACACCCATACACAGACATCTACTTCAGATGTACTTATCCAGCTGCTAGTAACAATGAAAACAATTTGAAATGACTTAGCACTTGTGACAGGTGACATTACAAAGGCTTGGGAAACAAGTGATCTTTCATAAATGGGCTCTACCAATTTCTTCTTCCATGACAGAAAAATTGCATTTTGGACTCTACCTCATAGCATACATTAAAAATCAATTATATTTATTTCATATATCAATTATATATGTATATAAAACCTAAATGTGAAAGCTGAAATTAAAACAATAAAACTTTAAAACAGAATCATACAAAAATAGCTCTATAATTATAGGGTAAGCAAAGATTTGAACACAAAACTAACCATAAAAAATGGTAAATTCAATTTAACTAAATAAAAATCATTTACCAATACAACAACAATAAAATTTAAAAAAAAATAAAAAATAAAAAAAATAAAAAAAAAAATAAAAAAAATAAAAATCATTTACCAAAAAATAACATTAAAAGAGTACAAAATTAAGGTACAGATTTGGGGTGTTGTTTGCAAAATATATACCCAACAAAAGACTAATATTCAGAATATATACTGAAATCCCACTGATAGAAGGTGGGAAGGAAGGAGTGGGGAGGGAGGAAGTAAAGGAAAGTAAAGAGAGAGAGAGAGAGAACGAACAGCAGAGTAACAAACAGAAGCTAGAGAATATATATCCAAATGGCCTATAAATATATGCAAAGGTATTCAACTTCTACAGCATCAGAAAAATAGAAATTTAAACCAAAATGTGGTACCACTTCCTATCAGAATGCTTAAAGTAAAATAGACAAATAATGTCAAGTGGTAGCAAGGATATGAAGTAAATTAAACTTATATAGTGCTGGTTGGAGTGGAAATCAAAACTTATTTTGGCAGTTATCTACTGAAACTCAATATATGCATCCCATGATACAACATACTTATTACAAGATACCCACAAGAATTTTCACAGCAGTACTTTTTGTAATAGTCCCCAAACTCAAATGGCCATCAACAGTGGATGAATACATAAATTGTAGTATCTTCATAAATAGTGCAACTATAAAGTAAAGAGAGTGAACAAGTAATGCTACACACAATACCATGGATAAATCTCACAAATATGTTAAGCAGAAAAAGCCCCAAACAAACAAACAAAAAAACCCCAACATTGAGTGATTCCATTCATATAAAGTTCAAAAACAGGCAAAACTAATCTATACTTTCAGACATTGGTTAGTTGCTTAACAAAGAGTGACTTATTTTATGGTGACATTCTTTTTTTTTTTTTTTTTTTGATACATACATATTACATGTCTACATACATTAATTTATATATGATGGCACCCATCAGCTTTGAAAAAAATCATCATGCTTTAACTTGTTATGCACTTTTTGGAATATATGTGATACCTCAAAAGGAGGCTATTTTAATAGCTTAGAAGGATAAAGATGGGTTTGTGTAAAGCAACAAAGTCCAGAAGCAGGGAATAGGGAACCAGAATGGTGTCTCAATGGTGTCACTGATCATCTAAGCTCCTTTCTTCATCCTCCTTCATGCTCAGCATGTGAATTTCATCCTCAAGGCTGTGAAATGCGTGGGTCACCTCTAATATTGCCCTGGCTTTAGGGGAAGACAGAAGGCAAAAGGCCCAAAGCCAAAGGACATACCAACTGAGTTGCAGTCCGCAGAATCGTGGATGCTTTCTATTTTCATCATTATAATTTTCTGTAGTTTCTAAAAGTTCCACAATGATATGCATGAATGTGATTTTTAAAAGAAACCTTGCTAATTGGATGGAAATAAGCAAAACCATGTGCTGATTTTCAACTTCAAGCCCTATGGGGATAATTCACAGGGTTTTATGTTGGGCTGAATAGCTGCAGAATCCCTTCTATGCCTGTAGGGGCAGAAAAATAGCGCAAAGCTTCTTCTTGGGAGGGTGCAGAACAATGTACCACCCCTTAGTTCTCATATGGTACATACAAAGTCCCTGTGTGGGGGCCTGGAAGTGCTATTCTTTGGGAGCAGAGGTGTTCCTGACCTGAAATGACTTGGGGAAAATGGCAGCGTCCCACACAGCCAGGGTTTGGTGTGTAGGAGTCTGCTGCTGCTGTTCCGCACTCAAATGCAGATTTTATCCACTTTCTGGAGCTCTGCAGGGTAGAGCTTAGAATAATTAAGGAGAAATGCAAATCAAGAAATAAGCTTGGTGATAGTTTAATTCACTGAAGGAAGACAAAAGTAAAGAGCAGTATAAACTATATTTCAACAGTTGATTTCCTGAAAGCTATGATTGATTAACATTTTTCTTAAGATAAGGAACTGTGAAATAGCTTTATGTTTGGAACAAGTCAAGCGTATTCACTCTATCTGAGTGATAATTTTGACCAGAGGCTTCAATTCTTCACTTACCTTCAGGCATTACTACCAGTGAAAACTCCATTAGCAGCAAACAAACTCGGTGGGAGCTTCTGTTTGAAGCACCTGAATGCTGTTCTGCTGGCTGAGGTTTCAGGGTCAGTTTGGAGCTGGCCCTCATATTTTCCAGTGAAGAAAGTGAAAAGTTGGCATGTGGTCCTAATGAATCACAAGATAAATTGTGTTAAAGGAGAAGCAAAAACTCATAGGATTTTCAGACTTCGTTTCCGCAGTATTTACTGCCCACTTTGTATGAGGCCCTAACCTAAAACCGGGGTATTCAGGGACAGTCTTTCACACCACAGGAGCCCTCCACAGCCACGCCCTAAGTCAAACGCACAGCCACTGTCTTCACACATTCCATCATCACACAGACACCAGCAACACTGATCTTTAGATCCTCCTTCTTAGGCTATTTCTCACCTCCTCCCCTTCACTCTCTATCAGAAACACCCTCCTCTGCTCTCCTCCTGTTCCCCAACCCCCAATCCCTTCAACATGGCCAACTTCTATGCAACCGTCAGGTCTTAGCTCAGACATTTCTTCTAAGATAACCACCTAAGTTGTCTCAAATTCTTCTGCCTACATTTTCATTTAGAACTTTCTTCCATTGACTTAGCTTAAAAGGGTACAAGGAGACAAAAATAAATGACATTTATGACTCTATCTCAGGAGTCTTATTTATTCACCATGCTAATGACATAAAATTAACATTTATTATTGCTTGGTCACCCCAAACAGATCTGTTCTCTTCCTACTTTGAAAACCCATGATTCTTCCAGCCTAAATGCTGTATTATAGTTACCTGTGCACCGTCCCGGCCTCCTTGAAGGTAGAGATTATGCCTTACTCATCTTGTTTCCCAGAAAGAATTGGCATGGTTTCCTGACATGGTAAACATTAAATTAAAATATGTTTAAATTAAATACAGTTAAATATAATGACATTGAATTGACTCAAATAAAACTGGGCACCAAGCTTGGTCCATGAAGGAGTTTCTATCCAGTCTTCCCAGATGGGTTTATGAGGACTGATTCAAGTTCATAGTAAATATGGAAACAATGCACACTTTTCCATTACAAATCCAAGAAAAATTCTAGGCCAAATAGTAAAAGATGCTTTTAAAACCAAAGCATTTTTATAGAAATGAAATCTTGAAAGTCAATTGAACATCTAACAGAATCTGTCTTCTGAATCATTCTCTCTCATCAGTCACAACAAACCCTTGAATGAGTGTCCTCCTTTGATGTGGTTAATCCATGGAAGAGACAGTGAGATGTCACATAAGGTATGGTTTGTTTCTCTTAAATTAGTAAGATCATTTCATAATAGGTAATCTATTATCTGCAAAAGTCATCATAGCAGGCATGATATTTTTCAGATCAAAAGTAGAAGGAATGGGGCCTAGAAATCTAATCAAGTATTTGCTAAATGAATAAAACCGTAGCTTGATAAATAGTCTTAAGGTATTTATTTATTTACTTATTTAATTTTTAGTATGAATACAAAAAGTTGTACCGAATAAGTAAGAACCTGCAAAGGACGATGATTTCTCAGGGAAGCCCAGTGCTGATTCAGGGAGAAAGTACTTGGAGTAATAAACCCAAATATTCGGGCCCATGGCCAGCCAGGGCATCTTAATAATGCTGGTCAGTAAGAGCATCCACATAACTTGCCTTGATCACCAAACAACCTTTTGACTGACATGGAACTTCCTATGTGACAATATGTCAATCCACCTAAGCATGTGGGGTTTCAGAGGTGAACAGCCACAGATCAGGTGTGCAACCCAAGACCAACCATGGTGACTACCTGCAGGTCTTAGAGCTCAGGGACCTAAGAGAGAATCACCTGACCAGTGGTTAGGTGTTTTCCAGCCCCTTTGGCAAATTAATTTCCTGCTATACATTAAGTAATTGGCATTCTAAGTTATTAATGAGTCTCTTGTGGACTTGATTAATGTGGCTGAGTCCCTGTGGACCTGACGACCTTTTGGGAGCTCTGATGAATCCAGTTTCTAGATCTTCCATGGGAAAACCAGCTCTAAATTATCATGACAGTTCCACTTCCGCCAACTGCCCAAGATACACAAATACACACATATACAGTCACACTTATGAAATATGCACCCTAGACAGATGCACACAGAAACACACACACACATATCCACATCTGTGAAACCCTGTTTGGCCAGCAGCCTCCCTGTATGACATCATTATCTCATCTTCCCTGTAGCTGCAAAGTCATGCCATTGAATAAATGATATAACATGCTTCCTTCAAATGTGCTTGTATTTCTCCATCTTTGGTGGGTGCCAGCTTGTCAGCAAATGCAAGCAGACTCAGTTCAGCACAGCCAATCCAGGTATAATAGCAGTTCCCCACACTGTTCTGCA
Source organism: Noctilio leporinus (assembly GCA_004026585.1). Lineage (NCBI taxonomy): Eukaryota > Metazoa > Chordata > Mammalia > Chiroptera > Noctilionidae > Noctilio > Noctilio leporinus. The sequence goes on along the minus strand of PVIW01000686.1, from coordinate 182,683 downwards.
CTAGGCTGGACCTAATGGCCAGGCAGCAGGGGCTGCTCCCGGGAGCCAGGGTCTGAACAGGGCCACAGGGTTCCTGGACAGAGCCGAGAGGGAGACAAAGGACTTTTTCTCTTTCCCACCTACACTAGGCTGTTTCTTACAGGACCTGAGGGTGGCAGAGATCAGCCCATGGGGCCTTCGTGGAACATGCTGTTTAATGTTGAAAAACATAATATCCAAATACATGAAAAGCCAATTCTTGAGCTTGCCATTGAATCTGCTCTTCATACCTATCACATCTTGTTAACTCACTCATAATATAACTTCAAGTCCTTACTGTGAACTGGTCTCAGCTACTTTCTGTATTCACAGCACTCTCCCTCCTGGCTTCCCTCCAACCCTGCTGAGCTCCTCACTGGTCCTCCAACACCCCCACCACGCCCACCACCCTTACCCCCACCATGCTGCTGCCTCATCTCTACACTTGCTGCCCCTTCTGCATGGAATACTCTTCCCCACAGATATCCACATGGCTTGCCTCCTCCATCATTTAGGTCTTTATTCAAATACCTCCTTCCCAGAGCTACTTGACCATCACACCTAACATTTATAGCAGTCCCTGCCTCCCAGTGTTCTTTTATTCTCTTACCCTGATTTATTTTCTTCCTAGTTCTTCCCAGTTACCTACAATATATACGTTTATTGTCCACCTTCCTCCACCAGAATATAAGCAGGGATTTTGTCTGATTTGATGATTGTCATTTCCCCAGGGTCTAGAATAGTGACCCAGGCTATAGTCAGTACTCAATTAATTCGTATTGAATACATGAATTGTGCTTCTTCTCCCCCAGTTTTCTTTTTCCTAATTATTTACCCTCTCCTTCAGAAGCCATAACATCCTTAAATAACATGTTGACTCTAACAGGGTGTCATTTTCCCTGAAGTGCCAGGCACATAGTCAAATCAAACACCACGTTTGGGAACTCAGGTTAGGTTGAGAAGGGATTTTCAATCAGCTGGTTCTATAGAAACCCACTAAAGGAAGACACTAAATAGGATTCTAAAGCCATCCTAAAGGAATAAAATGCTCTTTGTTTTAGGGATTGATTTAGTAGTCCTTTGAATTCAAAAAGAGAAGCCTAGGCCTAGGAAGGCTAGAAGAGACTGAAATCTGCCCTGGCTGGTGGCTCGGTAGATAAATGCTGGCCTGAGAACCCAAAGGTCTCTGGTTCAATTCCCAGTCAGGGTACATAACTAGGTTGCAAGCCAGGTCTCCAGCCGGGTTCATAACTGGAGGTAGGTAAAAGGCAACCATACATTGTTGCTTCTCTCCCTTTCTTCATCCCTCATTCCTCTCTGGAAATATTGAATAAAATTAAAAAAAAAAAAAAAAAGAAAAGAAAAAGGTTGAGATCTCATGCTCTCATTCTATTATGAAAGAAATCTACATTGGAGAGATTTTTATATGCTGACATTTTCTATTTCCCTGTCTGGTGTTGAAAAAACAAAGTTTGAGCAGTTGCTAGAAACTTACTGAATAAAGGAGAACAGAGAGGTTGGTCTATGCGACGTGGCAGGAAGATCGGGCTGAGTAGTGATCAAAATGGCAATGTTGGATGCTCCCCATTCAGCTTTATTCTGTTTTAGGTTCTAGGAAGAAAATTTCCTTGTTAACCCCAAGTTTTCAATAAAAGCTGTATAAATCACTACCAAGGTCAGCCTCATGTTAGCACTGCCTTAAGGAATCAAAGGAGCACTGTGTTGGTACTTTGGGATTATGGAGACTAAATGGGCCTGGGGAAGCATGAAGAAGTAGGTAGTGCTGAGGTGGCCAAAGGTGATGAAGGAGAATCAGAAGCAGGAAGTCAGAGATATCAACCAGGAGAAGGTAGCCATCTGCAGAAATTCTTGGAAATGGGGGATAAAAAAAAAAATGTCTTACAATCAATGTATCAGTATTTGGATAGTAAAGGAACAGGGACTCTAAAATAATGCAAGACTAAGGGACCTTTGGGTCACTCTAAATCATAGAATTCAGATCTGAAACTCAGTGGTTATCTAGTTTTCTAACTTTATTTAATCATGGAAATCTTGTCATCAAATAGATCAAAATGGAATATGGGTCTGAATTTATACCCACCTGGCTTTCCCCTTAGATACCACACTGGCCCTCAGGCACCTCTGTGGAATCCTAGTATCCCAGTAGCACAGTTTAAAAACCACGGGTCTAGAACTCAATTCAAGAATCTGCTCTCTAATAATATAGACAGTTGATTATTTAATCTGACTGTGTGCTCATTACCTGCTCAGCAGCATGTTCCTGAGCCAACAGTCTGTTGGGGTGTTCTTCCTTCTCTCAAACCAAACTCCTCAATTCTGGGACTTCTAACCTTTAAAGACCTCTTTTATCCTTCCTTGGATGTCTTTGTTTCAAGTTAAACATTCTTAATCCTCCAACTATTCTCAAGTTACTTTTACGGTTCATATGCTATTTAGGAATCTGAAAATGCTGATATCCAAACAAACTCAGCATAGAATGGGAGTTCGTTTATATCCAAATAAGTTTACATAAAAGAGGGGCACAACCACATACACTTTAAGGGAGTACCAGGTAGAAAAAGAGAGGTGCTGATCTATTTAGAAAATGTATTCCCTCCCAAGCACTGTAAGCAGGGCTGCAAGTCAGGTCTAACTTCACTCACCAGCAGTCACCAAATCAGGGGCGAGAGGAGAAGGCTATCAGCAGCAGACACTCAGCTCTTGCTATTATTATTCTTGAAACACCTCCCAGCAGCTGAGCTCAGGAATGCAGGACATTAAGTGCTTAGCTCGGGTTCACTTCGGCAAGTCTTAACTGACCACGTGTGTATCTGTAGCATCACAGATACTTGCCTAGGGAGGCTAGTTTCAAAGGTTATGGTTATTGGCACAGCTGCAAAGTGCCTATGTGACCAGCTCACTATGAGAGCCTCACGATACCCACTGCTAAAAACAAAATTTGGGCTTGCTGGTGCCAAGGAGCTTCACATGCAGACTGGTGGTTGAGGCCCGGAGACCACATGCATACCTTGCAGCCAAACAAGCCTGCACTTGCTGTTTCAGGGTCCCTTCCAATGCCTGGCCTTCCTGTATGTGGCTGTACTGTGTAATTTGCCTGTGACAGCTCTTCTGTGCCTATAAACTGATTCAGTCCTATGAGTTCTTGCAGCAATGGTACACTTGAACTGATAAATGGGTAATAAACACAGTAAGGATGAGATGGGGCTTTACATACAGGCCACACTGAGGCCTGAAGGATGCTTCTGATAGGAGACTGTTAGAATTTGGTGCTTAAAGCACGTAATGTTATAGGTGGCTATGATGAAGTGGGATATTCAGTTCTGTTGGATGTTATGGAAGCACCTCCAGGGAAAAAACAGGAACACGTTCTGGTTTGCTCCTATAGAGAAATATTTCAACCTTTGACAAAGAACAACATATCCATCCAGGGCTACCCTATGTGTATGTAAAAGAGAGAGAAGAACCACCTTGCTGATCCTCATTTCTTTTTCTTTATTCCCCACAAACTCCTTTATTTTGCCATTGTACCTCTTAGAAGAAGCATTGTTGTATGAAAATCTTTTCTCCATGAACGGAATGTTCTAAACTCTTAACGTCATTGGCACTGAAGAAAGAAGCAAAGGTCATCACATAACAGCATCAACAACAAAACAGAGACTTGTGAAGGAAGTCAGTTCTGGAGGGAAAGGAATGTGTTTGTATGAATGCATGCACATGCATATGGGTCAGAGAGAATGTATGTGTGTATCACACACATGATTTTCAGACACTACACATGTGGAAAACATGATCTGTGGTACAAAATGAAACAAAATATCATCACTTTATTCTCTTAGCTCAGGACTCAGCTGCATCTGAATCCATGCTCTGCCTCTTGTCAGCTGTGACGGTGAACAAGTTACTTAACTGCTCCAAGATGGGTTTCCTCATCTAGGAAATGACAACACTTTTCACTGTGCGAGTTTCTGATGGAGATTAAAAGAGATAATACATGTGCTGTACATGTTAGTAAACTAATAAACACGACTAAAAGATTTTCAGGAGAGCAATTTTGAACAAAATTTGCTGACATCCTTTCCTCTCTCTTCGGTGAAGATAAAGGACAAGAAGAAGGAACTTGGACTCAGATAAGGATCAAGGAGGAAAGAATTACTTGAGGATGTGGGGAAACACTACTTACCAGCCTCAGAATAAGTCCCTAGGAACCAACTGGAAACGTCCCATCAGTTGACAGGCAAAGGCAGCAAAAACACGGATCTCCTGACCCAGACTACTGCCTTCCACCATCCACTTGCCATGGAGTCAGACGAGAGGGCCACTCACTGGGCGGTGGTGCAGGGCTGGCCTCAGAGGACCTCTGGCGTCCCTTATAAGGAAGTTTCATGAACCACAAGATGCTGTGCCATTGCACATGCTAATTCATCTGATGTTGACAGTTATCCTGAGGAAAAGATGTAAAGGACCTGAGTTGCCCAAAGTCACGACCTATCTAGGGCTGAAGCAAGATTTCAGCTCCTGTGTCAGGAACCTGTATTTCCCATTTCCTTTGATGGCTTTCCTGGGGCTGTGGAAGCTTTCAAGGAAGGTAACCTGGAAAGGTGGGAGATGGGAATTTAATGTCCCCTGGGGCTATGCCCCACTAATAGATGCTGGAAAGGGGTACTTAAATGCCAGCCTCTGGTTTCCAAAGGTACCCCCACCCCCAACACAAGCCCCAGGTGCTCACAGTGATAATAACCACTCTAATGCACGCCCTTCACTGGCTCTTCCCCTTCTCCGTCACCGCCCCACTTCCCGCCCTGTGCTTCCGGCATTGCCTCCTATGTAAAGAACCTGCACCGACTCTTTATCTTGAGTTCTACTTTTGGACGAACCCAAGCTGAGCCAAATTCTAAAATTCACACGGTTGCTTCTGCGGTTATTGTTTTTAATCACAATGCATTCCTACCCCAAAAAGTAATTAATAACCACAGCTGATCACAGTTTTTAAGGCTTGAAAAAGTAAAGGTAACGTTTTTGACAAAGCAGCCAGTTATTCCTCCTGCTTCACTAAGTATTCATCTTGCCAGCAGCTGTTCTAATTTCAAAGCAGACTTTGAAGGGGCTCCATGAATGAAGTCACAGATCCTGTTTGGATTTTCTAGCTATTGGACAACAGATTGTAAAATATATTCCCCAAATAAGATATTATTTCTTGATTAAAGAAAATCACTGAATTCATGTTTTAAAAAAATCTATAAATATGATCCAAATATGATCTCAACATGCATTCTACATTTACCAACTTTGCACACATATTTTGAGAGATTTCAACATAATATCTAAAAATGACCTAGCACTTTTCTTTAGTAAAAGGAGATCTTCAGCCTCTGGCAGTTGACTGTAACTCTGAGCTGAAAGTGTTTAGATTTTAAAACATACATGAGTAAAGTTCTCACGTGAAAATTAGTAGTAGACAACCCACTGAGGTGCCATGGTTATTTACCCGGCTGTGTGTCCCGGTCCAGATAGGCCAGCTGGTAAGTTACAGATAATAAGTTCAGATAACATGTTTTGTTTTATAGACTCTAACCATTTATTTAACAAAATGGACATTTCTAACATCCAGCACTTTTCTACATTTGCAATTTCTGGGAAAAGAGACCTGCGTTCTACAGTATATATTATTACAAAAGAGTTCATTATCAACTTAGAAAGGTTACAACATTTTCTCTCGTGATTAGGACTCATTGTCTTTTAGTGAAGTGAGGTGACTCTTTTCTTGTGGAAAAAGTCCTTGTTTCTTGTCAGAGGAGAGGTATTACAATCTTCCCTCTTCACTTAGACTTGTCCTTCTGAGGATTTCTTTTACCAATAAAACAGATAGAAGTCCATTGTTCTATTTTAGTTCCCAAGTCAGGTATAAATCCTCCTGATTTAGGGAAAAACTCAAGCATGTATAAACCACAGGGTAAGAGTTTGTTTTTTTCCATCCTCTTTACTCACAATGCTGCCCTAGAAAGACAAGGCTTCTCGGTGGTTTTGCTCATGTGCTGATCACTCTGCATGTAGCTATTATTAGTGAGAATGTGTGGGAGGCGTTTTGAATGATGTATAGCATCCAAGGGAAAGAACAGACCCTCAGAATTCAAATGATTGCTCTTTCAAACTCTGAAAGCCTATCATCACTTGTGCCTCGCAGAATCTGGGGGCTCTATCCCCAGGTGCAAAGTACATTTTCCAGGCTTCTCCAGGGCAAAGGCAGGGTGAACACCTTCATTAAACCTGTGCCTGATGATGAACAGCAACTGCCCACTCTCCGCATTTATGAACAGAAGCCTCTGGTTGGTGTAGTCCAGTAGAAGGCCCACTCTGGCAGGACGCTCAGTCACGTGAACGTCACTCACGATGCCGCTGTAGAAAAACGTGTATCTGCAATGAAATGGAATGAAAAATTTAAAACGTCGGAAATCTTGAAGGACCATGGTAAAGAAAATCACTTGGAAATGATGTTTGCAGTTATTGACTTCAATTCACAATGACTTGTCATAATGTTGTCCCAAGTACTTTAGCCAGGTCCCTCCCAGATGCTATCATGCATAGCTTATCCCAAGAGATAAGCATTTTTTATAATTTTGCTCCTTCTACATTAGGAAGTAGTCCCAGAATAACCAACATATGCCTCCCTTGTGATTTTTCTTAACATTCTAATTCTCTCCCAGCTGCCCACATGTTTTAACTACCACATTCATAGTGTGTCATTCTTTTGAATAAAACTCCTTTGAGGTTGCCATGTATTTTTAAAAGTACTGCTGGCTTGCCTTTCATAAAATGTATTAATTTTACAGTTTAAAGACTTATAATAACCTGCGTAAGAGCCTTAATGAAGTTTAAGACATATTTTATTATTTTTGCCCATGTTTAGTCTCTGCATAAGCTCCCCTTATTTCAAATCAACTTTTTTTTTTTCATCTTATCCATGTTTTTGTGGTCTTGCAGCAAATGGGGTTGCCTTTGAGTTATCTCTTCATTTGAAATAAATTTAACTTGACAAGTATTCATATGGACATATCTGTGTGTCCAGCACTTTCCTAGGTCCTCTGGGGGATATGAGGGACCAAAGCATACTGTTTTTGACCACCAGAAACCTGTACTCTACCAACTAGGAAGGCAAAATCAATCATTTGAACACTGGGTAGAGCTGAGACTCCAGCTCAGAGCACAGATTGTTCAAGTGTTTATTAAACCCGTACAATGGACCTGTTTTTGGTGGTGAGGAGAAAGATCCAAGGCCCAGTTGGGAAGGAGAAATTGCTGAATAGAGGAAGCTGAATTGCTGTGTGCAATAAAGTAACGCAAATTTGGAGGTTTTGCCTGCCAGTTCTAGAAACGGAAAGTGGGGCCCTGCAAGCAGGGGAAAGGACAAAATGGAGAAGGAAAAGACAGAGAGATGAGGGAAACTTCTATGGATGTGGTAGGTCTGAGAAAAGGGGCCCAGAGAACCTGGGTAAGTGACTTTGGTATGGAAGAGAAGGCTAAGAACTTTTAAGACCTTGTGATGTCTCTTAAAGGCCCAGAAGCTTGAGTTCTGGCATATTTAGGAAATGGCCAATTGGCAACTTCATTGTAGAATGAAACTCATGTGAAAGTGCAAAGGTTCATGGGAATGGGAAGATAAGCAACGTTTAAATGATGATAAAGGAGCTTGTAGAGCAGACAAAGGTTGCAGGTGGCAATGATGGGGACCAGCTCTATAGACTAGGGCTCTTACAGAAGGCTTGGGGAGCACAGGGGCTCATACTCAGCCACAAAGAATGGTCAGGCTGCACAGATGGGAAAGAGGGAAGAGGAGATCCAAGAAGTAGGGGCAGCAGGAGCAAAGGTGAGGTGGCAGAATAAGCTGGTATATCGTGGAAAATATCACCATCTGCCTGACAGGTCTGGGGGGATACGTGAATGATTTTAAGGATAGTCCATGGATAGGTAAGTCAGGGGCCAGGATCTAGGCACTTGTGGCCACTTAACATTAATTATAATTAAACAAAATTCAAAGTCCTGTTGATCAGTCCTACTAATCATATTTCATGTTCTGTAGCCACACGTGATGCCATTTTTCTATATCTGCAGATTGTTCTATTGCACAGCACTGGTCTAGAGAGTTCTGGGTACCTAAATAGACCATATTCCTCCCCTCAATAGAAGGTCCCTGGTGCCCTCAGGTGCAGGCCCAGCTCCAGTCAGCCCCTCCCCACCATGGAGGCCAAGGAGGGAGACATTCCTTGAAGATTTGACTTCCACCAATTCCACACAGCCTACAATATGCCCTGCCCTGCTTCTGCCTCTACTTTCTCCTGAGTACATCGGTTTCTTCTCCAACCTGAACTCTGGCCTAAAATCAACCCTGCCCTCTTGGGGCCTGACTTGTTGTACAGCTACCTCCTGTTTCTCCTTGGGACTGCTGGTCCCAAGTCAAACAGGGGTCATCGGGAAGCCTGACTCTGACACTGTGTGACCCCAGAACTGCCCGTGCTAGGGCCACCACCACCAAGAGCAGGACATATCCCTGTGAGTCTCGCTGCTGGCCCAGATTGAGCCCAGGCCCCTTTCAACCCTCATTGCTCAGCCTGGTCACCTCCTGTCTGGATTCCCCTCTTCACTGGGATTCCACCTGCACTTTGATACCACTATAGATGTCTACAGATTTTTGAGCAGAAAAGGATGGGACATGATGAAAATGAGGTTCTAGAAATAGATGTCAGTTGTGACATAGGATAGGTGGGGACTCGAATAAGGAAACAGGCATGGTGGCTGTTGGTGAACCTGGTAAAGGAGGTGTGGAAGCCTTGATAAGGTTAGGAATGGACAGATTCCCTTTTTCCTCAGACTCTCTTTATTTCTCCTTTCTGGTGTGACATCTTAAGACTTGGATTCTATACAGGAAGAACCAAGAGTAACACTGCTTGGTTTAAAATCAGGAAGCCAGAAAAAGTGAAAAACATAGGAGGGTCTGCTATGGCAGTTTCCTCAGCATCCTAAAGGCCTGGGATCTCTGAGACATGAAGGCACTCGAGACTGACCTCTCTGGGCTGTGATCATGCAGGGGGGCATACTCTTCCTCCCAGAATTTACCGAACCTCCCCTGGGACTGAAAAAGCTAAGCACCAAAGTTGTTGAAACCATTGAACAAAACATAACATTCTGTTTTCCAGAATCTAGACATTTATTTTCAGAGGTTAGCCTTTGGTTTGTGTTCTAAATGATTCAGTGTCTAAAGACCTTTTTTACAAAATCAATATTGATTTCAGCTCTAAATCTGATGATAAACTCTAGCTCAATGTGATTTTTAACTCTGGGCAGGGGTTCAGTCCTTAAGTAATACATGGTACTGAATATCAATCATAATTGCTCTGAGATGTGACTTTAAGTAGCTCTTGGAGACGGTGTCCTTATGACCCATGTCAGAGGATCAAACTGTCAAGTAGGATGCAGGAAGAAATGCAAAGCCAGAGACTGCAAAATCCCAACCTGTGGGCTTTTCTCTGGGAACTTGCTAGCACTGGCTTTGTTTTTAAAGCACCTTTGAATAATATTCCACATCGTATGATATTTTGATTTCAAAGCTCTCCCCTGTACCTGATTTCATGTGATCCTCACAACCCCAAAAGGCATTGGACCCAACAGCACTGTCCCCTGACAAGACTGATGAGGCCTATGCTTAAAGGGTTAACCAACTTGTGCTAAGTATCCAATAGGAGGACAAAACCAGGACTAAAATCAGGCTTCTCTCAGTCCATTCATTGCTCCTTTATCAGACCCTCCTTTGCACATATTCAGATTGTAACATGGTTGCCCTTGATTTTCTGAGAGGAACACAGGTTAATGGATTTTTCACTTCAACCAACTAAAAAATATTAGTAACATAGACCAGAGGTTAGCAAACGTTTTTTTTTTTTTGTTTGTTTGTTTGTTTGTTTTTTAATTTTATTTATTTATTTAAAAAATTTTTTAAGATTTTATTTATTGTTTTTCAGAGAGAGAGAGAGGGGAAGGGAGAGAGGCACAGAGGGAGAGAGACATCCATGTATGGTTGCCTTTCACCTGCCTCCAGCTACAGACCTGGCTGGAGACCCGGTTATGTTGCCCTGGCTGGGAATTGAACCAGCGACCTTTGGGTTCGCAGGCCGGCACCTTATCCACTGAGCCACCAGCCAGGGTTTCAAACTTTTTTTTTATAATGGGCCAGATAGCAAATATCTTAGGCCATTCGGTCTCTGTTGCAACAAGTCAACTCTGCCGTTGTAGCAGAAAAGCAGCCACAGATATATACAAAAAACAAGCTTGACTGTGTCCCAATAAAATTTAATTTACATAAACGGGCCATGGGTCATATTTGTCCTGGGAGCTGCAGTTTGCCAACTGCTGATATAGACCAGTGCAGGAAGGGTAATGGGGATCCACTTCTTCTTCCTCACTCCTGTTGACTCCTTCTCAGCAAGGAGGGAGTCCTTTCAGTCTCACTCTGTGGAATGTACCCACTCCAGGGTGAGTTTAGAAGGAAAAACTGGCCATGTATGGCCCGACAGTCCCTTCCTATTACCTTATCTCTTGATTAGGAGCTTCCCTGGGACACACATCCTTCTCTGCTTCTTCAGCAACTGACTCTGGCTTGCAGGGCAGGGAAGCTGGCCTGGCCAGGGCTCTGGGTGGGTATGTCTACTTATTAAAAGGGTTCAAAATAAATAAATAAATGAGCCACATTCTCTAAAACTGGCTTCCTCCACATTAAGAATCCTAGTTTAATCTCCATATACTTGTCTGTTGTTTTTTCTTAGTTAGTTCAGAACTTGGGCAGGGAAGTAGGATGCCATTTATTAGCCCTCAGAGTTCTCTGCTTAGACATCCATCCATGACACTTTGAAGAAGAGGGAGGGGCAGGGCTCCAGCTTACCTCTGCGGCTCAGAGCAGTGCATGTACCATGAGGTCTCCCCTTGTCCCAGCGAACCGGCCTGTACCGCCAGGCTGGAGCAGACGCCAAGTCGATACGCTGGGCAGTCTGTGACTGTGGTTTCCCAGTAGTGCTGTCCACAGGCAGGCAGCTCCTCACCCAGCACTGAGGGGATTCTGTAGGCAAAGTCGATTAGGATGGGCTAGCCTTTATCTCACAGACATCAACGTTAACAAACTCACGTCCCGTTTCAGCAGGTATCTATCCTTGGGAATTGCTGGCATTTAACTAAACACATCCCTATGCATCACGCCCCCAACCCTGACCTGAGCTCCACAGAATTCCCCAAACTCTTAAAATGCATTCAACATATTTCCACTGTCACGTATGACTGCACATTGCCTCTCTTTCCAACCTGGGCTGGATTACCCCTCCTTAGGCAACCTGGTGACCCTCTGCTCCCGGAGGGTCACTATGTTGATGCCGAACTTAGTGCAGACACCCGATCGCCACAGTGCTCTCCAGCCCAGAACTCCTGGACTCAAGCGATCCTCCTGCCTCAGCCTCCCGGGTAGCTGGGACTATAGGTGCACCACACTGTGCCCCACATGCTTCCTCTCTTGGTCGGGCTGGGAACCCGAAAATAACTAGAATACTGCAGGTCAACAAGTAAATGGACAAGCTCTGCTTTTAAAGAGATTGAGAAAATACAAGGGCGGCAGGTGGGGAGTTCCAAGAAAACATGGCTTGCAAAGTTTCCTTACAAAACTTGCAAAAAAGGCTCTCCAAAACCTTTTTAAACAGTGAATCCCAGAGCCTGCAGACTTACTGGGCACAGAGGCCAATGAGGTGCTGCTCTTGGACAGCAAGACGACCCATGAGGCCAGACAGGGGTGAAGTGTGGAAATTAACCGGGTGTGATGAGCGAGCTTTTTAAAGGCTCGTGGTCAACAGTCTTTGGGACTCTGGCCTCTTTGGGTGTGTAGTAGGTGCACCTGAAAGATTGTTGAAAGGTCTGTTTTGCTTCACCTTAGCTATTTTTATAAGAGGTGCTGGGAAATTAACCAAAACACTTTCAACTGCTGACAGATAACCTTGTTTGCATGAACTGCTCAATTTTCCTTTAAAATGGCTGAGACAGCAAGGAAGCAGTTTTAATTTAAGCAGCGTTAATATTCAGTCAGCACCTCCCCCTCTCCCCTTTAATAGATGAGAAAAATGATTTTTAAAGCAAAGGAATGTGTTTCACTTTCTCTTATCTTCATCCAACCCCATTTCAGAGAGGTGGCTATTGACAGGCCCTTGCTCTCTGGAGCAAAGCCTGCCTGCCTGCCTGATATGAGATAATTTTTAGGTTAAATAAATATTCTATTAACTACATTACAGTTCTTATCAGTTATTATTTATGAGCTCTTACCAACCAGCCTATTTTCCTTTCTGATATTTTGAGAAATTAAAAAGATAGAAAAGCCCAATCTATTCAATCTATTTAAAAAAAAAATTTTTTTTCCTGAATTTGCTCATTTGTGTACCTTTAGCATCTACAGTGTTCTGGGCCCCATGTTAGATTCTGGGGATTCAAAGATGTAGAATATAAGGCTGCTGCTTGAGAATTATTCATAATCGAGTAGCTGACAACTGACTCCACACATGCTCAGACCCTTTCACAAATCAAATCAAAGGGTTCCAGGGTCCGGGGGGCTTGGCTCATTTCAGGAGTAGGTAACACCTGAGCTGGGCCAGAGACGCGAACAGCCATGGAGAGGGAGGCGCAAGTCACTGGTGGTCAGCTCAGCGCTTTACTGTGGGAGTTTGCTGGCAGCCCACCCCAGCGCCTGCAGCAGCCTGTGTTTCCTATAGGTTAGAGTTTCCAAAAGCCTTTCATGTATTTTCTTCCATTTGACCATTTTGATCCTTAAAAGTGATCGTGAGAGATTACAGGCAAATTGCAGAGCAGTCTCCCCACTGTGAGCTGAGCGTTTGACCCCACGTTCATGCTTCTCTTGGGGGGTGTTGGGAGTGGGCAAAAAAGTCTGAGTCCACCATGTGGCCCAAGCTAGAAACTGAACAAAATGCCATTCTCCTCTGCTACTTTTCAAGTGGATGGATGGAAAATCTGATTTGCTACTGAAAATAATAGAAAAATGAACCTGGATTCTTTTTTCATCAAACCAAAGATAAGACCTTAAAACAGTCTATGTTTTTCCCCCCTCAGCCTATGTTTTAAACAAATCATCTGTGCCTAGATTTCCAGTAAAAAACACTGACACTACCTCTGTCATTGTCCCCTCTCTAGTAATGAACCATAACAAAACTGCCCAGGTGAGCGCAAATTTATATTTAATGCCACACATCCAGGCATGCTCATTAAACCAAAAATACGCAGAGTGAGGCCACTGTGAAGTGACACAGTCTATTGCAGGCTGGCTTGTACTCACTCGGTCAGCCGTCTTCTCTCGGAGAAGCTGATCACTGTCCCATCTGAGGAAATCTGCAGAGCAGGATGAGCTGTTTCTCTCAACAAGCGAAATCTGGTTCCTGTTGCAGTTAAGAAAATAGGATTATAACATTGCCACAACGTCAAAGGCTGTCCCTAGGCTGAGTCCCATATTTCAGACCTTAATCTCTCTTTCTCCTGACATCAAAGCACTGCAGTGTTGTCAGATCCACTGCAAACATGTCACAAGGCGTTAGCGTGCGCCAGCGGCTGGCTACCTCTACTCGCGCCTCCTGAACTGGAACTTGCTGCCCTATGCCAGGTGCGCTCCTTACACCAGACGCATGTACATCACCTGGAAATGAGCTAGACATGCAGAACCCTAGGCCCCATCCCAGACCTGCTGAATCAAAATCCATTTTAACAAGAACCTGAGGAGATGCATGTGTGCATTAAAGTTTAAAAATGCTCTGATGAAACCTGAAGGAGTGGTTCTAACAGTGGAAGGTGCAGATACCACATAGGGACTGTAGGGATAACATTTCTGGGCAGGCAGCCCTCTTGTCTTCTCTTTATAAGTATCAGGCAGTCCCTAACTACATCACAAATGAGACACAGGCACACGTTTTTGCTGACTAAGCAAATCACTTATGTGCTACACTCAATCTTCTACCATCTTTGGATTTAGGATAACATAATAAAATGATGGCCTTTCCATGCCTCAGTACTTTTTTATAATAATTGAGAGCATTTTTGTTGGCACCATCTGGGTATTTTCTCCAAAATGTCATTGAACAGTTTTGTTGCCTCCTTGAGTGGTTCATCCATTCAAGGAGCATGAATCGTTACAACGTGGTGGGCACAAACAATGTAAGAGAGGAAGCTTATTCACAGAGCTCAGAGTGTAGTAAGATAAGATTATTCCCATCCCCCACACACTTAAAACATACCCACAAATTATAACACATTACGAGGCAAACAGGAATCATCTGGCAAAAGTAAGCACCCATGTAAGAGCCCATCTTTAAATCAATGAGATCAGGATCTCCAGGAGCAGGGCTCGGGCATTGGTATTTTTTAAGCACCCTGATGACAGCCAAGGTTGAGACCCTTTAAACCAGGAAATAAAAGAAACAACCTGAGCCTTGACCAATCTTGGGCCTTCATGCCAAAAACCTAGCCTTGTCAGCAGGTTGGGGCCTTTAAGAAGTTGCCCCCACGGACGCCTTCGCTGTACACAAAGGAGCAAGTACCTCTGGTGGAAATGAGCGCAGCTTCACTCTGTTCGCTTGTTCCAAATGTGTTGATAGCTCTCAGGTAGAAAAAGTAATTATCATTGGGCTGGAGGTTAACCCTCAGCTGGAGTCCTTTAATTCCAGAGAAAGATCTAAACAAGAAGGGAGAACAATCATTTAAAATATAATGCAAGCCCTGGCTGGTGACTCAGTGGATAAGGCGCCAGCCTGAGAACCCAAATGTCGCTGGTTCAATTCCCAGCCAGGGCACATAACCAGGTTGCAGGCCAGGTCCCCAGCCAGGTCTGTAGCTGGAGGCAGGTGAAAGGCAACCATACATTGATGTTTCTCTTTCTTTCTCCCTCCCTGCCCTTCTCTCTAAAAAATGGTGAATAAAATCTTTAAAAAAAGAAAAAAAATTTAAATGACAACAAAAATATAATGCAAGGTGTGCTTCTTATACCAGAAGCATGCATTATCTGGAAATGAGTTAAAAATGTAGAATTCTGCCCTGGCTGGTAGCACAGTGAATAAAGTGTCAGCCTGTGAACCCAAAGGTCACAGGTTCGATTCCCCAGCCAGGGCACATAACCAGGTTGCAAACCAGGTCTCCAGTCAGGTCTGTGGCTGGAGGCAGGTGAAAAGCAACCATACATTGATGTCTCTCTCCCTCTCTGCCTCTCTCCCTTCCCCTCTTTTATAAAAATAATGAAATAAAATATTTTTTAAAAATGCAGAATCCCAGGCCTCAACCCAGACCTACTGAATCAGAATCTGTGTTCTGAGAGACAACTCATCGTATTTCAATCCTATAGTGGATGAACATCATTTTAAAACAACAAATAACTTACTTTTACTCCTTGAAGGACCCTGGTGTTAGTAAGCAAAATTATACAAGATGGTCATTGTTCACTAAGATTACTTTATAAAATCATTTCTACGTTTGCCAACTTTTGTCCAATAGATGGCTTTCAAAATGCTCTTTGAAATAAAACCAGGCAAACTTTTAAAAACTAATTCAGAAAATAGAGGGTCAGTTCATGAATTTCCAAGGATATACTATCTTCTTCATCAATTTTTGGTTCAGAGGGCACTTTTGAATTAAGATGATGTTAAAACAATCTACTAATCATTTTAGTAACAGATCTGCAACTGTGGAAAACTTAAGGTGAGTGATGATTTTTATACATAGCCCGTCATGGAAAAGTTGTAGAAACTGAGCTCTCTAGAGATCTTAATCCTGGCAAGAAAAGAGAACTCTAATTGCCAAGCAAAACCCCCTAGACTGCTATTTCTAAATCTCCCATTTGCAGAAAGAGAAAGTGATGGTAGTGGTGTGTAATTGGCAGCAGGCTTGGCAAGTACACTGTAACAACCCAACATTTAAACACTCAGGGGTTTGCTGGGGTTGAAGAGAGAGCTCTCTGAAGTTGTCAAGGAGCTAGAATAATTTTGTGCCTTTTTTTCAATTCTCTGTAACCTGCTTGATATCAGGGTCTAGAGCATTTTTACAAATAAAGCACACATGTGCTCTTCCTTTTGACCTCCACTTGGAGAGGCTTTGGACAGAGTTACAAGTTAGTTTTTTACTGATGAAAGAACTCCTGACCCAAGTGCTGAAGAACCAGGGGTCCTATTCCTGGGAGATGTGCTCTAGATAACAGTCGATGAAAACAACAACTCAATAGCTTTCTCGTTCATTCTCAGAAGGATAGGATTTTCAAAAAATATTTGTTTGCTTCCTTTGTTTTTGTATTTCTTTGTTTTGTTATTTATGAATATACCACAAAAGCTTTAGAATCAGAGTGGCATTCATTCACAGATGTTTTTTCAAGGTTATTTCTAACTTCTGTTGCGTTATTTCACTTCTCACTACCTTCCTTAGAAGATAACATAAAGGATCAGGAAAAGGAAAAAGTATAATCAATGCAGAAAACAAACTAATTTAGATATTTTTAAAAGCATAAGATTTTTACAGAATAACAAACTTCCTATCCTCACCCCTCCATTTCTAAAAGCACAAAAACTCCAATGTTCTCAGAAAAAAGCAGGGAGAGAAGGGGAGCAGCCCGGATCTATTTATGTATCTGCTATTCAGTGCCTGTGTCTGGAAAAGGTCAGTGAGGGTAAACCCCTTAAATGTTATTTGTTGTTATTTTAGAATCTACCACCTGACCAGTACCTGGGGGAGTGTACTTTCTTTAGATGTGCTGAGAATGGATCCATGAAATTGAGACACATGTC
Organism: Noctilio leporinus; assembly: GCA_004026585.1. Taxonomy (NCBI): domain Eukaryota; kingdom Metazoa; phylum Chordata; class Mammalia; order Chiroptera; family Noctilionidae; genus Noctilio; species Noctilio leporinus. The sequence goes on along the minus strand of PVIW01000686.1, from coordinate 165,803 downwards.
CACTGACAACTGATTATGCTGCAATTAATTAAAGAAAAGTATGTCCTACAATTGAGCATTTAATTCCCAACTAGTAACCTAGAATATTATTTTAGGGTTAATGTACTGCTTATTTTATATGAATTGATGACTGAAGAGATGCTTTAAAGGTATATTAATTATAGTAAGTAATGAAATTATTGTCTCAATAAGCACACTGGAGTCTGAACTGAATTTCAGACTTTATTCACTCATTAAATAAATATTTACTGATCACTTATCATGTGCACAGGCCTTGTCTCCATCCCAGGGGAAGATAAGGAAGGAAATTTCACCTCTAGAAACCAAACAGAACTTATGGACTTCATTTTGAAACAATGCAGTTGTTAAAACCCAAGGATGCTGTTTTGCGGGGTTTCCTCTTTATTATATGAAGTCTGTCAAGTCAATTGCATGCTATGTTTACTAAGATATTTCAGACAAATATAGGATGAGATCCTTCTTTCAGTGTTTGAACAGGTCACACAGGCATGACAAGTATGCATAGTGACCTCACTGAATCTGTGAAATAAAAGCACCAGGAATGAAAATGAAAGAAATACAAAATGTGGTAGAATTTTCTTATTTGTAAGTTGCCATCGTATGCTCAAGAACCAAGAACAAAGCAAAAGAGCTTAGATGCAAATGGTTCATTTCCATGCCTATTTATTTTTTTGTCTGATTTCACTTGAATGCCACAAAAGTCTTCATGTCAGCTGTCCCTCTTTTCTATCCAAATGAAAACTTCAAAAAATGTTGGAATTTGAAAACTGAAGAGTGGCATCCTCCCATAGATTATGATTTTTTTAACTTCAAAAACAAAATCCTGTCATAATTGCAATTGAATCCACATGACTTATAAGGAGCTTGCAGTTTGCAGAATTCAAATTTACAGAATATCTAAACTGAGGTAAGTGACTAGATAGCTAATGAAACCACAGCAAGTTGTTGGTGCTTAGGTAAGAAGTGATTTTAGCCTTACTGTGATCTGATGGTCTAGATCACAGGTGGCAAACACAAGGCCTGCTGGCTGACTCCAGCCTCCACTTTGTTTTATCCGGCCGGCACCTCTGGCTGGCACCTCCAGCCGTGCACCTTGTTTCTACCTGGCTCCCTTAACTGTTAAGGAATAGTTACATTTATACAGTCCTAAAACTACATTCGACCCTTTGAAGGCAACTGTGAGACTGATGCGGCCATTGGTGGAAATGAGTTTGACACCCCTGGTCTTCAAAGAACTCTGAACTTGCTCAACTCTCCACTGGCAGGACAAAGGACATTTGTTAAACTCCAATGCTGTAAAGAAGAGAGAAACAATTTAAAGGAGACCTACTGTTTCCTCAGAAGTCTGAAGGGGCTACCATGTGAATGAGACAGTGCTTTTGGGTTTTTTTTTTTGGTTTTATCTTTTGTTTTGTTTGTTTTCAGAAGGCAAATGAGTGGAAGCAACTAGGATGCCAATATCTGCCCAATATAATGAACACCATTCTAGCTTGAGCCCTTTCATTCTTTGGTTTTTGCAAGAAATGATCAAAAAGTTTGCCAGACTTTATAAAGTAAAGAAATTAGTACCCTAATGCTTAATGAGAAAAATACCATTAAGTTAAAGGGACAGACATGAGGTTTAAAAAATTGGGAGATAGGGTGTAAAATTGTTACTATTTGCAGATGATATGATGATTTTATTTAGAAAACTTAAGAAAATTAGCTGAAAAATTCTTACATAATTTTCTTAAGAAAATTCAGTAAGATGGCTAGGTGTGAAACTAAATAAGAAATCAAAAGTCTTCATATACAAATAACTAAGTAAAAATAAACAAGAGAAAGAGCAGAAAAAACTCATAATGAGAAAATTCAGTAAGATGGCTAATTGTGAAACTAATAATATATACATATAAGAAATCAAAAGCCTTCGTATACAAATAACTAAGTAAAAATAAACAAGAGAAAGAGCAGAAAAAACTCATAATAAAAATATTCAGTAAGATGGCTAATTGTGAAACTAATAATATATACATATAAGAAATCAAAAGCCTTCATATACAAATAACTAAATAAAGACAAAACAAGAGAAAGCTGAAAAACTCTTACACATAATAAGAAAATTCAGTAAGATGGCTAGTGTGAAACTAACACATATAAGAAATCAAAAGCCTTAATACAGCCCTGAGCTGTGTGGCTCAGTTGGGTATGCTCCCACAAAGCAAAAGGTCATTGGTTCCTGATCAGGGCATGTGCCTGGGTTGTGGGTTTGGTCCACAGTCAGGTTGTGTGCTAGAGGCAACCTAACTGATGCTTCTCTCTCACACTGATGTTTGTCTCCCTCTCTTCCTCCCTTCCCCTCTCTATAAAATAAATAAATAAATAAAATCTGTTTAAAATCCTTTATCTACAAATAACCAAGATAAAACAAAAGAAAGGCCTTATTTAAATAGTGGTACCACAAAGACCCCAAATAGGCAAAGCAATCCTAAGAAAGATAAAGTTGAAGTTATCACACAACTTGCTTTCAACCTATACTACAGACCTATAGTAATCAAAACAGTATGGCAGGGAGCACTGGACTCTCCTCTGCTGGTTCCATCTGAAGGCTGCACTGGGCTGGCGCCATACAAGAGCAATGGGAGCACTGTTCCATTAGGTGTATAACAGGGAAATGCCAAGCCTCTGTATTATCATGGTCCCCCTCCCTCAGCCTCAGCAGCTGGACATAGAACCCTTTGGTCTTCTAACCAATGAACCTGAGTGATTCCTGGGTTCTCTCATGCCCTCTCCCTCCACTCTATTTTACTTCCCTAGTTGCCACTACTACTTCAGCAATGGAGCCGCCATCCTGCCTCAAATTGGAGGTGTCTAGCTCCCTCCCCAGAAATGTAGACCCCACCTGTGAGCAAGATTATCTCCAAGAGAATGCTGAAACTGGCAGGTAGCAGGTTGAATGCCATTCTTGCTTCAGGTGGCTCGTACATGTAAGGGAAGGACAAAGTGGGCATCTTGCAACATCCAGCTGACAGTTTTGAAACAATGACAGCCACCTCCGAAGGGTCCAAGAGAGCTAGAATTCTATAATATGGTTTATGCTACTGATTGTACTGATGGTGTTCTTTTATAACTGAATTTATTTGCCAAAATGTTATGGCATCTGGTAACCTCCCACTGCATGAAATGATTTATACCTAAAACTAGATGACATGACCCATAAATTTAATAAGCCCTGTATATGGATGTAAAGATAAAGCTAAAAAGCTATGATCCCTTTTGCCTTATCAGAGAAGATTCAGCAACAGGTCAACAAGAACCCATTAATGAAAGAGATCTGGTTCTTGGTGCCTGGCATGAGGGTTTATCATGTTCATCCTGACTGCTATGCATCACAAAACCAGCACTACGGACAAAGCTTAACAAAAGAAACTCTACAAGATGGAGTCTCCAGTTTTTTCCATAATGAATTCTGCTTAAGAAAAGATGTTGTTGCTGCCAATATTCAGAAGATAGAGAGTACTCTGCAGTGGTTTGAAAGCCAGAAGCAGTTTAACTTTTGTGCAAGTTCATTACTGTTTGTTTATGAAGGTCCATCTCAGCCAACTACTACAAAATCAAATGACAGAACTTTGGCAGAAAAGTTTTTGTCCAAAGGACAACTCTCAGACACAGATGTACTGGAGTACAATAATAACCTTTGAGCGTTAAGTTCCACAGCAAATGGAAAAACAGAGGCTTCAGTAGGCAAAAGCATGTCCAAGATGTATGCTCATCACAGAAAAATGTATTCAAAAAAGCATCACAGTCAGACTCATTGAAAGCTGAAAATATACAGCAAGACAATGGGTGGTAAAGCTTGTCACAGGCACATTTAAACAGAAATGTACTTACCCAACTGGAAAAAGTTTTCTACTCTCTTCCCACTGGTTAGTTACCAAGAGATTGTGGAAGTAGAAGTGCGAATGACAGACTTTGCTCATGTTTTCCCTAGCAACACGATAGATGAGGGATATGTTTATGGGCTAAAGCATTTAATTATTGTACTGCAGAATATTTTAGACAACTGAATCCTTTGCTGCAGACTTTTTAAGGGCTGGGGCAGTCATTATGAGGAATAGCAGTCAGTATCTCTGCACTTGTAATGCTATGTAAAAAATGTATATTGGGAGTCAACATTTTATTTGTCTTTATACTTTTGATAAAAGAATGAACTTTGATATAATCTTACTCAGGAAAAAATAATTATTTGTTCATTTGAAAACTATGAAGAATAAAGAAACTTTGCACTGTTAAGCAGGAAATGTGGTGGTAAAACAAAACAAAACAAAACAGTATGATATGGGCACAAAAATAGCACATAAATGAACTGAACAGAATAAAGAGCCCAGAAATAAACCCACATTTATATGGTGAATTAATCTACAACAAAAGAGGCAAGAATATACAATAGGAAGAAGAAAGTCTCTTTAATAAATGGTGTTGGGAAACTGGACAGACATAAGCACAAAAGAAGAAAAAAGGAAAAATAAAAGACAACTGGACTACTTTCTTACACCATATATAAAAATAAACTGAAAATTGATTAAAGGCTTAAATGGTAAGACCTGAAATTCTAAAACTCTTAGAAGGAAGCATTATTATATGAAATGTAATCAGCCTCTGGGACAACTTCAAGAGGTCCAACATTGTAACACAGAGGTGCCAGAAGGAGAAGAGAAAGGACAAGAAATCAGAAATCTATTTGAAAAAATAATGAAAGAAAACTTCCCTAATTTGGTGAAGTAAATAGACATACAAGTCTAGGAAACACAGAGTATGTAAAGGGGCCCCTCCAAGACACATCATAATTAAAATGTAAAAGGTTAGAGATAAAGAGAAAATCTTAAAAGAAGCAAGAGAAAAGTTAGTTACCTGCAGGGGAGTTCCCATAAGACTGTCAGCTTATTTCTCAAAAGAAACTTTGCAGGCAAGAAACATTCAAAGTCATGAAAAGCAGGGACCCACAGCCAAGAATGCTCTATCCAGCAAAGCTATCATTTAGAATGGATGGACAAATAACAAGCTTCCCAGACAAGAAAAAACTTAAGGAGTTCATCATCACCAAACCATTATTATGTGAAATGTTAAAGGGATGTATAAGAAAAAGAAGATCAAAACAATGAATAACAAAATTGCAATAAAGCATACCTATCAACAATTGAATCTAACAGACTAAGAAAACAAGAAGAATAAAGACAGAACTATGGATGCAGAGAGAGTTTTGATGGTTTCCAGATAGAAAGGGGTGTTGAGGAATGGTTGGAAAGGTGAGGGGATTAAGAGGTACAAACAGATAATTACAGAATAGCCATGGGGGTGTAAGGTACAGTACAGGAAATGGAGAAGTCAAAGAACTTACATGCCTGACCAATGGACATGAACAATGGTGGGGGAGATTGTCTGAAGGAGTTTGGGGGCAGGGGCTGCTGGGTGGAGGGGGAAAAGGGGAAAAATTCAAGACAGTTGTAATAGTATAATTAATAAAATATAATTAAAAAATAAAAATACTAAATGTTCAGGGGCAGGGAGGTGCCAGATAGAATCACAATATGATGCTGAAGATTATATTAAAATATCAACCAGCAAATGGGAAAGAAAAGTCATGAAGGAGTAACCTAACCTATTAGGAATTCTAAATTATAAAGTTATAATAATGAAAACTGTATAGTGCTGGGGTTGAAATAGATGGATCAATGGAACTGGTTATAAAAGTCAGGGATAGAGCCCACACATAGGTGTATAATAATGGAAGCATTTCAAGACAGAAGAGAAAAAGAAAAAAATGAATCTTTTTTTTCTGGGGCAGCTGGTTAACCATACTAAAAAAGTTGGACTTCCTACTTCACACTTTCTGCTGAGACAAATTATAAAAATTAAGTTTTTAAAAATGAAATAATTGGATATTGCAAAAAGAAAGAGAGGGAGTTGGGAGGGAGGGAGAGAGGGAGAGAGAGAGAGAGAGAGAGAGAGAGAGAGAGAGAGAGAGAGAGAGAGATGTTGTTTTACTTATTTATGCATTCATTGGTTGTTTCTTGTATGTGCCCTGACCAGGGATCGAACAGATTGGGACAATGCTCTAACCAACTGAGCTACCTGGACAGGCCTTAAAAATGTTTAAAATATTTTAGTTTTAAAACTAAATCTATTTTATTTTATTTTTTTTTTAAAGATTTTATTTATTATTTTCAGAGAAAGGGGGAGGGGGAGAGGCAGAAAGGGAAAGATGTCAATGTATGGTTGCCTTTCACCTGCCTCCAGCCATGGAACTGTCTGGAGACCTGGCTTGCAACCTGATTATGTGCCTTGGCTGGGGAATCAAACCAGCGACCTTGGGGTTTTAAAACTAAATCTATTTTAAAAAGAGGTTAATAAATTCAGCAAAATTAATGTTACACAGTATGCATGGGAAAGTATTTGCAACTTGTATTATATATGAGGGCTAATGTTCTTTAAAAAACAAAATACTTCTCCAAATCAGTAAGAAAATAACACTAAATTCAATGGGAAAAAATGTGTAAAGTAACTGAACAATTCATCAAAAGGAAATATATAGAAAATATGTTCAACCTAATAGTAGAAATAGTAGAAATAGAGTCTATTCCCTACCTATCAAATTGTCAACGACCAAAGCCCTGGCTGGTAGCACAGTGGATAAGGCGCTGGCCTGTGAACCCAAAGGTCGCAGGTTCGATTCCCCAGCCAGGGCACATAACCAGGTTGCAAACCAGGTCTCCAGTCACATCTGTGGCTGTAGTCAGGTGAAAGGCAACCATACATTGATGTCTCTCTCCCTCTCTGCCTCTCTCCCTTCCCTTCTTTCTAGAAATAATGAAATAAAATCTTTAAAAAAAAAAAAAAAATGTCAACGACCAGAAGCTTTATCACACCCCATGTAGGCAAGTGTTTGATAACATCTATCAAAATTCAAAGTGTACATAGCTTTTAACCAGTCATTCTAATTCTAGATATTTATCCCACAGACATACTTGGACATGTGTGAAATGATACGTTTGTGACAGTAAATGGATAAAAACAGTTCAAATGCCTCTTAATACAAGAAGTTCAATTATATTCTTAAAACAGAATAGAGAGCCCTGGCTGGTGGCTCAGTGGATAGGCACTGGCCTGCAAACCCAAAGGTTCGATTCCCAGCCAGGGCACATAATCCGGTTGCAAGCCAGGTCTCCAGCCAGGTCTCCAGCCAGGTCCGTAGTTGGAGGCAGGTGAAAGGCAATCATACATTGATGTTTCTCTCCCTCTCTGCCCTCCTTCCTTCCCCTCTCTCTAAAATAATAAATAAAAATCTTGAAAAAAAAAAAAAACAGAATAGAATGGAATTGTTTTTTTGTTTTTGTTTTTAATGAGGCAGTTCTATAGATACTGATATGGGACATTAACCAAGAAATATTTTAAAACGAAAAAGCAAGAGGGTAGAAATATATATAGTGTGCTATCGTATGTTGAAAAAAAATAAAAATGCATGAACACGGACTATCTGAAATAAATGTATGAGTCAGCTAATAGTAATTGCCCCTGGAGAGGTAACATTGAGTAGCTAAGGCATAGGTAGGAAGGGGTCTTAATTTTCACTGCATCCCCTTTTGTAGCTTTTAAATTTGTATCATCTACATTCATTATCTATCCCAAATTAATTCAATTATTTATTTTTAGAGCTATATTACAAAGTTCAGGAGTTCAGGAGTTGATTATGTTTGCAGAATGCACATTCATTTGAACTTTGTAAAGTAGCTTCTCTAAAAATTTGATAATTTAACAATTAACCATCATCCAAATGAAAAGGGAACCAACTGTATGGGAGAACACATTTGCTAACAATACATTGGAAAAGGGTTTAATCTCCAAAATATACAAAGAACTCATATGACTCAACACCGGGAAGACAAACAATCCAGTTAAAAAATGGGCAAAGGACCAGAATAGACACTTCTCCAAGGAGGACATACAGATGGCCCATAGACATATGAAAGGATGCTTAACATCACTAGCCAACAGAGATACAAATTAAAAGCACAATGAGATACCACCTCACACCTGTCAGAATGGCCATCTTTAACAAATCAACTAACAAGTGCAGACGAGGATGTGGAGAAAAGGGAACCCTAGTGCACTGATGTATGGAATGCAGACTGGTACAGCCCCTACGTAGAACAGTATAGAATTTCCTCAAAAAATTACAAATGGAACTGCCTTTTGACATAGATATTCCTAAAATCCTAAAACACCAATTCAAAAAATCTTATGCACCCCTATGTTCATAGCGGCACTATTTACAATATCCAAGTGCTGGAAGCAGCCTAAGTACCTATCAGTGGATGAGTGGATACAAAAACTGTGGTATAGTTACACAATGTAATACTACACAGCAGAAAAAAAGAAAGGAAGGAGGAAGGAAAGAAGGAAGGAAGGGAGTGAGGGAGGGAGGGAGGGAGGGAGGGTAGGAGAGAGAGAGGAAGGGAGACAGAGAGAAAGAGAGAAAGGAAGGAAAGAAGGAAGGAAAGAAATAAAGAACTCCTACCTTTTGTGATAGCATGGTTGGAACTAGAGAATACTATATTAAGTGAAATAAGCCAACTGGTAAAAGACAAGTACCACATGATCTCACTTATAAAAAATCTAATAAAAATAGAACCAGAGACATGGAAACATGGATGAGACTGACAACTGTAACAGGGGAGGCGGTGGAAAGCAGGGGAAGGGACTAGTCAAAGAATACGTATGAATGACCCGTGGACATGGACAACAGTGTGGGGATTGACTGTGGAAGTGGTGGGGGTGGGATTGGGACAACTGTAACAGAACAATAAAAAGAACCCAAACAACTCATGTGGAATGGAAGGAAGCAATGCAGATGTGCTTAAGGTAACCCCAGGGACTAATAACCATGAGAAATGGCTGATCTCTGCACCTGGATCTCAGCATGTTGTCTTCAGGAGGAGGGGCGGCAGGTGTAAAAACAGCATGGAGGAACCGGTGCTGTGACTCCTGGGAGCAGCCTAGGAAGGTGCTGTCATTGCAGTATACAACGGATGGCTAAGCACAAGTTATTTTTGAAAAACATAGTGGGCTCTTACGGGCATTCCTGTTGACAACACCAACATTCAGCAACTTGATCAACCCATTACAAGTGAATTGTGAACAGAGCCCACTGCTGGACCAGCTAATAAAGGGGTGTTTTCCAAACCTACCTGGGCACATTAAACCTTCTGAATCAAAACCTCTTAAGAGAGGCCGCTGAATCTAAATGCTAACAAGCATCCCTCTTAGGATGCTCAGTTAGTTTTGGGTAACATAACCATGAGAAGTGTGGGGTGAGAAGGGATAGGAGGGAGACACAGGAAAAACAAGAAAAATGTATGAGAACATAAAGAAACATTAAATACAAAAACAACTAACTAAATAGTTCTAGCTGTTGGAAGCCATTTATAAAACCTTAACTTGCTATAAATATGGAATGTTTTGTTTAAGATGAAAAATTTTGGTTAAATCAGGATTAGGAAGAAAAAAATTTTAAATTAATCAATTAATTAATTAATTTTAAAAGATTTTATTTTATTATTTTTAGAGAGAGGGGAAGGGAGAGAGGCAGAGACCTGGCTTGCAACCTGGTATGGGCCCTGGCCGGGAATTGAACCAGCGATCTTTGGGTTCGCAGGCCAGTGCCTTATCCACCAGCCAGGGCCTAGGAAGGAAATTCTTAACATACTGGTTCTCTTTTTTTAAAACTTGGCAAATAAAAATACTTGAACAGGACTATTTTTCTTCTGATAAATGACGACATTACGAGATTCGTGTTAACTAAACATCCCTATTAGTTCAGAATAGTGTAGGAAACACATCATGAGGGCTGGCTGCTGCTGACCATGGGATTCAGGCTTTCCTGTAATTAGAGTTCTCACAAAGTCAAAGAGAGGCAAGGACTCCAGCAGAGGGATCCTGGATTTCCGGTTTTTCTACAGTACCCAGCAAGGCCTCAGTGGAGCAGAGAATCCCAGGAGGTTCCTCTGGAACCTCTCATTTCTCCTTTACCACGTCAAGGCCACCCATGTGGACAATTACTTGAGGTCCCATAGAAGTGCCTGTGAAGCATGGTGATTTAACATTGTGCTTTCAAACCCAATTTACAAAAATGGTTACATAGGGGCTGTTTTTCCATGTTTTATTAAACTGTCCTTAAAGACAATTACTATTCTCTTGTTCAGTAACCCTTACATAAAGATCTGCATGAAAAATTCATCTGAGAGCTAAATGTCAAGATATATAATTGTCTCTCCCAGGGAAATGTTGTGCTTTCTTTTTAAAAAGAGCCAAGTTATATAAGCACTTTCTCCCTCCTGCTCTCTCCCCCTCTCTCCTGTTTTCATCTTAGCTGCCAGGAAGTTCAGATTTAAATTTTATATTCCATTGAGGTACTGTTCTTAACCTGTGCTTTCTGATACAACCTTCTTACCCCTGCATAATCTGGTTCTTGTTCTTACTGGGTTGTTTTTAATGGTTCTATTACATCTAGGCCTTTTACTGGAAAACTTTTGGAAACTGACAGCACACAAGTTAGAAGTGAAGGAACAAGTTGGTTTCCATTGACTGGGGTTTTACTATACAACCAGGAGCTGAATAGGATTTTAAATGATGAAAGTGAAATCAGATTCATTTGGGAAGAAAGATTTAGGAAAAGCTGAATGCCAAGAATGCTGGGGGTGGAGAGGAATCATCTCCCCATTACTCACTCTCCCAAGGGCTCCTTGCAGAGCAACGTTACAACCTGGGCCAGGAAACCAACACTATATAAAGGTGAGCTCTTAGCTCATCGTCACTTCATGAATTCTGGCCCAATCATATCAGTGACCCTCCCATCACCCTGCGAAGCAAGCGCTGGGCAGGAATGACGTCCTCCTTTACCCACAGGTGGCAGAAAAGGTCAAATCGCTTGGGGTTGACTACTGATTGGTCATCAGCTTAGTAAGAAGTGTTATAAAAAGAAAAACTGGGACTTTTTACCTCATGCAGGCACTAAGTTTGTTAGAAAACTCACCCTCATCTGTTCTTATACAGGGGAAACAGTGGGTGTCCCTAGCTGGAACACCCTACCGTGACAGACAATTCTGTTCCTGCCCCACCACATGCGGCCCCCAAAGCTGGAAGCAGGAGGAGTGTGAGCTCACAGGCCCAGCACCCAGAATCCAACACCCCTCACCCCAAAGGTGTCTCCACCCCTAGCCTTGGTCAGGACCAAGGGGCAGGAGGTTCACTGCCAACTACTTTCGTGGCCTATTGAGTCTCACAGATTTGTCATTCAGTGTGCACAGCTTCCCTCTGTACTGCCCACACAGCTAATCCCTGTACTATATTTCTCTCAGTTTTCCCTCCTCCACCCACAGTTCTGCTGACTTCTCTTCACACAGGAGAGACAGAACAGCTGAGGAAACAGCCGAGCAGTGGAACAATTCTGAAAGTGTTCTGAGCCCACCCAACCTGAGGAGAGCATTCAAAGAAACGCAGGAAAGGGCGAGTGGGAGCTCCCTCAGCCCCCGCACACAAGCCAGGGATTGTCACTCCCGCCCACCCGCAATCCCAGCAGGGGTCGATTGCGGGTTCGAACCACTGGCACCCACGCACAAAAAGAGGCAAATGCGTTTTCCGTGAGGATTATGGAATGGAGGCAATTGCTTGGCTATTTCAAACACCACATCGTGGAACTTGGGGGCACAATAAACTAATTTCTCTCCAACACCCACCATAAGAGTTGAACTAGCACTTTTGGTCTTAAATTGAAAATATCCTAGAGGCCATGATACTAAGAAAACAAATGCAGGTGTGTGTGCAGACGTACACACACACACACACACACACACACACACACACACGTTGTCATATTACTCAACCTTTTCGTTTCCTTTTAATTTCCCTTCCTACTCCAGACCAGAGCTTTTAAGGCTGGCTGTCTTTTCAGGGACTGGGTGTGAGAAAGAAATGTGAAATCATTTAGTTCTTAGTTCTATTTAATTCTGTCTTCTTTGCTAGACATTCCAGCCAATTAAGCCAATTAGATGATTTGAAGTGGCAAGCACAAAGATTAGCTAATCCCATAATCTATTCATTCATTCATTAAACAGGGGTTTACTGAATTATCTACACAGGCAAGTTCTCAGCCCTGGCCTAGTCAAACAGTCGCATCAAAAAAGTCATCTTTGATTCTTTTACTTCCCTACAATGGCGTCTGGATTAATTTTTGGATCTGGTTTCCCATAGGGTTTTTGCAAAGAACCTAGAATCTAAGTAAGGGCTATGTAACCAATGGGTAAACAGGATTATATGTATCCTTCTCTCCCAGTGACCCTTGGAAAGATTTCCCGCCTGCAGATTAGACTAGTTTTATCTTCTAGTTAAGTATCCAAGCATTACAACTAACTCATTCACTATTCTTCTTTATTTTGTTGGCACAGTTTTCCCCTCATTTTGAATAAGAGACTATATTCAAAGCTGGCCTCACTTTCCTTTTTGGAAATTAGTATTACATGTGCAATACTAATTGATATTTACCCATTCAGGTAACATGTATTTATTGAGTAGCTACAATATGCCAGACACTGTCCCAGACAGTGAGGTTGTCACGTAGACATTAAATGAGTGGGATGAGACAACCCCTGGCTTGCTATTCTTTCCAAACACAAACTAACTTTAATTACACACTCCTGGGCAGAAAACCAAAGTGAATAATGTGGTTCTAATAGAAGGGAAAAGTAGGGATTGTTTGTTGACTAGCAGTGATCAAGTTTTGAGGTTCTTTGTTTATCAGTTTTATGGTCTGACTAGCAGTCTACAGCTGACATCTTAAGAGGTTGAGCAATACAGATCATAGTTAATGTTTTATAGAGTTATGAACCATCAGACACTGTAAGGAATGTTTTAAAGTAGTTGTTAGAACCAGATGGTCAAAAGGCTGCTCCAAAAGAGCAGACTTATCCTTCCCTCCTGGACTCTTAAGTCGGATAACCAAAAGAAATACCAAAGAGTTTTGCAGCCCTGAGCCTCTGAGATTAAGGGTGAATTATTTCATGGTCTGTTGATGCCCACCTAGGGTATAAGGTGTTGAAGCTTCTATATTGGTGATGTACGACTGATATGGTCCATCAGCAATAAGACTTAGCAAATGAGCAGGGTAGTGATTTGTGGCCAACAAAATTTTGCTTGCTTCAAAAATTTATCTATTGTCTGACCAGCAATGATCCAGAGACTGGAGAGTCATACTGGGCTGTGGATTGGACATACCATTCCACCTCCTGGCACCAACAGGTCTTTTAGCACCTAATTGGAAAACAGCTCTATCTCTAACACAGCTCTAAACTATGGATGAGACTCTGCATGTGGAATTTCCCTTCATTTCTAAACTTGCCAGACTGTATCCATTCAATAATAAGGGGTGTGTGTATTGTTCCATAACTACTATAAACTTCTGTTTATCCTGCCTCTCAGATGCTCTTCTTTAATGAGAAAAATAAAAATTAACCCACTGGCAAAGTACCAAGTAGAATAAACTAATGACAAATCTTATGTTTCAATAAGTTCAATTTCTGTCTTAAAGAAACTGGTGGATGAACACTGTTCCCCTACAAGTGGAACTGCCATTTGTTTCCTTGGCCTTGATAGAAGGGTTTGTTTGGGAGTGCATTGTTCATTGTTGACATCAAATAGACTTCTGTTTTTGAAATGAGGACCCCAGAATGATAAGAGAAAGGAAAATATTAATCAGAGGGGGTTTGCATGGTACTGCATTCTCTCTTTACAGCTATGTTTTTCATGTGACAAAGGAAATTAAGGATACGTAACAGCTCCCACTCCTCAGGCTGTTGATGTATGCTAACTTAGTTTGCACAAGAACACAACTTTTAGAACTAGTGGAAAGAAGAAGACAGGTTTAAGTGTGAATCCTGACTCTAAACTCTCACTCCATCATTTAGCACCCTGTTCAAATTATTCAGCCTTTCTGAGTCTCATTTAATGGAGATCATCTCTTTCCTCCTAGGACCGTTGAGAGGGTTAAATGAGGTCTGGCACAGTTCCTGGTGTGATGAAGGCCATCAGCAGATGCCATTTCCCCTCCTACCCGCCTTTCCCTTCTCTCTGTAGCCACATTTATGAGATTACATCACAGTTTCCTCAGTGACATGGCTGCTAAGTCTCAGAGTTTCCAGATTTCTGCTGATTCAAGAATCCAACTATGCTGATATTATTTATGCAAATGTCAGCTGGGGACTGATGCCATAAGGAGGATGAGTCATTTCAGAACACTCCTCAGAGAGAACTGGATTGTCGTCACTTATGGTGGAGAATAGTGGGAGAAACTTCCCTGGGATTCAGGCACTCCAACATAATGTTCTCATAGCACCAGAGGTATTTGGCAAAAAGGTCCAGGACTCCCCTAAGTCATATTAAATAGGGGCTAGTGGCTTGGACTTTGAAATCTAACAAAGCAGGGTTTGAATCTCAATTGCCACCCATTAGCTCAGTAGCCTCTCAGAGCATCTGTTTTTGGTCAGAGTTCTTCTGAAGATGAAATAAGGCTACATAAAGCATCTAGGACAGGGACTTGGCACATAGTAAATGCTTAATAAAAGTCAGCTTTAATCTCTGTGTCTCTGTCTCCCACACTCTCCCTCCTTCTTTTCTTTCCACCCCATCCTCTCTCTCCCTCCCTCCCCCGGCCTGTGTTCACCTCTCAGCTATTTGCTGAGCACTGAAGGCTGCCTTACAACAATTGGCACGTTAACAGAGATGTGCATTTGCTCTGTTCTCACTTCTGCTAAAATGCCTACATCCTACCCGTTCACACCCCACTCAACATTAATTCATCCTTTGATCATTATTTTGTGAAGCCTGTCATCACACACTTGAAAGGAACTATAATTATTGCCCAGTTGCATGAAACCTTGTATCATAACTAAATAAATAATTGCTGATTAATCATGAAAATAAGACCTTAATAATATACTTCACTGAAAAGCTTGTGAACCCAAAGGTCACTAGTTTGATTCCCAGCCAGGGCACACAACCAGGTTGCAAGCCAAGTCTCCAACCAGGTCCGTAGCTGGAGGCAGGTGAAAGGCAACTATACATTGATGCTTCTCTCCCTCTCTTCCTCCCTCCCTTCCCTTCTCTCTGAAAATGAATAAAATCTTTAAAAAAAAGAAAAGGAAAAAGAAAAGCCATTTAATTTCATACCATTATTTCTAAGTTCCATAAATATCACAATAGTTTATCTCAGTAAATTTGTTTTTTAAATAAAGCTAAGTATGTCCCTATCAAAATATGAATATTAAAAAGAATGATCTGGACATGAAGTTGTCCTATTGCCATGGAGTGGAGATTAAGAAAACACAGCTTCAGTAAATGAATTAACATTTACCAAATTTTAGTTACATAATTTCAGTGAGAAAGCTTTACATTTCTTTTCTTCCTCAAAAATCTTTAATTTTTCATACTCTTGGAGAGGCAGGTATGTGTCAGTGATTATATATGTAATCAGCTCCTTTATATTAGGGAGACATTCAAATTTATATTTTACATTTACATATTACCAATACATATTTACATTGTACAGAAGCTCACCATTAGTTTCCTGACTTAGGTGGTACCTATTCTGATATAACTAAAATAATTATACTAAAATGAGCATAAAACCCTCATAAATCCTGCCTAATAATTCAAGGTAAATATACCTCAAACAACATTTTCTTATTAAAATTCACATTTTTCTTATAAGGGGGTTATTATCTGCATTGTACCATGTGTATTATTACAAACTTGGAGTTCATTGATGAATAGTGAGGAAGTTGCAGATTAAGTCAATTTAATTAGCTCAGCAGGATTTCAGGAAGCTTTTCTCCTTCTGTGAACATAAACTCAGAGGTTAGCTTTGGGCCCTAAATTGGCTTCCTGGCATCTCAGGGTCTTTCTGTGGAGAGTGGGGCTCCCCCATGGGTAAGTATCCTTACCTGAGGCCCTCGCCCTCTGGGCAGTGTTGTTTGCAGTACTCGAGAGTGTAGGTTTCAGTGGCCTCTGGGTTGGCAGGCCGCCATCGGATGGTGGCCGTGTTCCAACACACAGTACAGTCTTCAACGCGAATCACAGGGGTGGAGGGTGCTGTAGAGAGAGATGAGATAACCAAGTCAATTGTGGATCAATCAATGCCAGTTCTGCTTCCCTGGAACCTGGGGAAAATACTGTGGTATGATTTTATTTCATTTTTTATTAAAAAATACATTTTTGGTTGAAAACCCCAAAGGTGTACATACAAACTGCCTTCCAAATTGCCCAGTTTTCACCCATCCCCCAACAGCTTCCAATATTAGCTTCCTATAAATCTTACCTGAGTTTCTCTATACTTATAGAAACAAATAAAAATAAAGATTCTTGCCTCTGTCCCTATACACGAAAGTTAGCCATAATCTTGATTTCATTGGGTGCTCTCTAAATATT
Organism: Noctilio leporinus; assembly: GCA_004026585.1. NCBI lineage: Eukaryota > Metazoa > Chordata > Mammalia > Chiroptera > Noctilionidae > Noctilio > Noctilio leporinus. The sequence goes on along the minus strand of PVIW01000686.1, from coordinate 149,270 downwards.
TGTTTTAAAAGGCAAGAAAAAAAAGACAAACCAATAGGAGTCATTTATTCCCCTGAGGTAATTACAGTTACCTTAAAGGCAACCCAAACTTGGCCTATGCTATAACCACTTCAGCATTTTATAGAAAGAATCCATCATGGGAATGCATTTTCAGCTCACACCAAAGTTGAAAAACCTTTTTTGGGGTTCCTACCACCCATATGATAAAGCTTGAGAGCTTCTAAGCCATTTCTGATTCTGCCCCAGCCTCAGCCTGCCTCTGGTCCCTTCTGGAGTATTCTCATAATAACCCATGTATAGCTGGATCAGGGCCCTTACCGCCAATTTTTTAGAATCATCTAATCTGTATCTCCCCCACTGGACTATGTGCTTCTTGAGAACAGCCTTGTTCACCATTGTATTGCCAGCAATACACAACACCCAACCCAACATGCAATAGGTGTTAAAAAATGCTTATTGGTTGATCTTAAAAGTCTGTGAAGAATGAGTTTTGCCTCCTAACCCCTTAACCTCTCCTTACCTGTTCTAAAAATTGCCCTTTCGCTGGGCAGGCTACATCCAGTGAAGTTCACAGCCATTACCCACACTTGATAATACCGGTCAGGTTCCAAATCTTCAAAAATGCAGTAGCTTTCTTTCACTGTAACTCTGTATTCTTCTACCAAGTCTAGCACAAAACACAATCATAAACTCTAGGGTGTCTTCCAAAGTTAACTGAAAATTATAGTTATTAGAAAAATTGGTCTATGACTTTTTTCAGTGAAAAACCCAAATTGATAAGCTTACAGATATTATGTGATAGCTATCATTTCAGAATACATAAAAAGCTATAGCACTCTGAAAAGAGATATTTAGAATGGCATTACTTGTAAACAGTTATCAAAAAAATAGCATTTTGTAAGATTCTTTTCTATCTTTTTGGTTTTTAATTTTTATTTGTATTTTGTAAGCTTCTGAGCTTCATATAAATACTACAATTGAACATTTCAATAACAAATACTAAAATTGCAGAGTTTATGTTAGCTTAAATCTCAGTAATACCTTCTCAATATAATCCCTAAGAAGCAATGTCAATATTTTTAGAGAGTGATAAAATAGGACAACCTCATAGTTTCTAAACTTACAATGGTATAAAGTATCTTTACAGGTTATTAAACCATTTTAGTATTAGGTATGGTTTTCAAAGATTCAAATTCTGGTTCCTTCTCATGAATTCCAAAATTCTTTCAACTAGGGGTTTCCACAATTTATAGAAACCCTTAAATAACTTTGATAGGTCACAAACTATTCTAAGAAGTAATCTTATTCAGTCAAGATATTTACTAAAATTTGTTACTTTACTTTCAACATTTTAGTAGTAAACATTACACAATACCATCCTTAACTGGTCCCTTTGGGCCAATAGGATTATTTTTACTGAAACTTTCTCTCCTTAAAAAGAATAATTTTAAAAATTAGTTATGGTAATTTCACTTATCCTCTCTTATTACTCTTGAAAGTCACATCTCCAAAAACCCTCCAGTTAAAAACCCAGATTGTTTCCTTTTAAAGAAAATTTAGGAATGCTTCAGCTCAGTAGGTTTCTTTAACTGCATCTCTCTTTCCCAATCAGTTATACTTTCTGAACAGTATATTTGATATAAATAATGTTAAAAGGACTTATACACTGAGAAACATTTCCCCTACAGTCTATAAATTATGACTGTGGTTTTCAATGGAATCATCCTTTCAGGCTAAGTTCTGTTATCCTAGTACTTTTAACAATGTATATAACATATGCTACCAGATATCTATTTCACATAGCATGACATCACAGTGTGTCATCAAATTAATAAAATGGCCTTAGCAAAATTCAAGGCTTTGAATGATAAGACACAGGACAAGACAACTAAGTATCTAGAGAATGGTGGGGACAGGTGAAGCACTTAAAAAGAGTACTGCAGAAAACAGATAGTGGCTAAGGGGAATCTTGAGAGAGCCATGAAGTTCCATGATATAACTAAACATACAGGGAGATGAAGTGTGGTAGAGTGACCCCAACTTATCTGAGGGAAATGTGTTCCAAGCTTTCACAAGGGATGACTCAAACCTCAGACTATAGAACCCTGTAACACTATGTCTTTTACAATATATACAGTACATGTCTATGATAAAGTTTAATTTATAAACTGGGCACAGTAAAAGGTTAATAATGAAATATAACAATTGTAACCATATACTGCAATGAAAGTTATGTGAGGATTTATGGACAAGATGGTGGTGGCATAGATTAACACCACTCACCTTGCACAACCACATCAAAATTACAACTAAATTACAGAACAACCATCACTCAGAACCAGCAGAATTCAAGTTGAATGAAAGTCTGACAACTACAGAATTAAAGAAACCACAGACTGGTAGGTGGGGCACAGATGCAGAATGGGCTGATCCCTTACCCACCTGTGGTGGACAAAAATTTGGGATGGGTATCTTGGGAGCGAAGAGTCCCAGCCCCACATCAGGCCCCCCAACCCAGGGTTCCAGTGCCAGGAAGATAAGTCCCCATAACTTCTGGCTGCAAAAAACAGCTGGGATTGAGTCAGTGGAAGAAACCGCTAGAGTCACAGTTTCTCTCAAAGAACCCACATAATGGACTTACTCAGACTCATTCCCTCTGAGCTCCCACACTGGGTGGCAGCTTAAAAGGCACCTGTGACATAGGGGAGGACCTGAAGTGGCTCGCATCAAGACAGCAGCCGGGGACATCTTTCTTTCAGACAGAAAGGTAGGCGGAGCCACAGAGCAGGCAGACAGGTGCCATATCTGAGATTCCATTAACACTGTTTGCCCAACCCTGGAGATACCTTAGTCTCCATCCCACCCAACTTACAGCTGCTAACAGTAGCTTTTCTACATGAATGGCAGGTCTTGGCTCATGCTTCACAACTTCCCAAATCCTTTCAATCAAGCCACAGCTGCCTCAGTGAGCCCCCAGTACCTGTACCTCTTACTAAGTGGCCCCATGCATGTTGCTAGCAGCAGCCAGCCTAGATTCACAGCTTAGCTTCACCTGGGAATCTCCTAGTCCAGCATAAGGAGCAGCCACTTCAGACTGCTCTATAGCTCAAGCAGAGAGGCCCTGGGTAGAACACAGGTTGGGACTGATTCTGGGCTGCACATCCAGTGGAAGCTACAGACCACACTGGAGCACCACCACCCTGCCCCTGCACAGCTGATCCTCCAAGCAGGTAGGAGTTGGTGGTCAGTGGTCACAGTCAGTCCTTGCAACTGAACTGGCCTAGGTAAATCCCTCCCTTTGACCTGCCGATACCAATCAAGGCTCAACTATAGAGGAGGGTGTAATCAGCCCACATGAAGGGCACACCTTGAATACCTAACTTGGGTGATAGGGGAGGCTGTGCCACTAGACCCTACAGGACACCTACTACATTAGGCCATGATACCACGACAAGGAGCCATAGCAGTTCTACCTAATACATAGAAACAAACACAGGGGGTATGCCAAAATGAGGTGACCAAGAAACATGGTCCAAATGAAAGAACAACCAAACTCTGGAAAAAGAACTAAACAAAATGGAGATAAGCAATTTATCAGATAAAAAGTTCAAAACATAGGTTATAAGGCTGCTCAAGGAATTTAGTAAAGACATCAACAGCATAAAAAAGATCAAAGCTCGCCCTGGCTGGTAGCACAGTGAATAAGGCGCCGGCCTTCGAACCCAAAGGTCACAGGCTCGATTCCCCAGCCAGGGCACATAACCAGGTTGCAAATCAGGTCTCCAGTCAGGTCTGTGGCTGGAGGCAGGTGAAAGGCAACCATACATTGATGTCTCTCTCCCTCTCTGCCTCTCTCCCTTCCCCTCTTTCTAAAAATAATGGAATAAAATCTTAAAAAAAAAAAGATCAAAGCTAACATTTAGAATCAAAGGGCAGATAAAGAGCTTCCTGGACAAGAACATACTAAAGGAGTTCGCCCTGGCTGGTGGCTCAGTGGATTGGCGCCAGCCTGTGAATCCAAAGGTCACTGGTTCGACTCCCCAGTCAGGGCACATACACAGATTGCAAGCCAGGTCTCCAGCCATGTCCATAGCTGGGAGCAGGTGAAAGGCAACCATACATTGGTGCTTCTTTCCCTTTCTTCTTCCCTCCCTGCGCTTCTCTTTGAAAATAATGAATAAAATATTTTAAAAATAACTAATAAATAAAATAAAGGAGTTTATCATCACCAAACCATTATTATATGAAATGTTAATGGGACTTATTTAAGAAAAAGAAAAAGATCAAAACTATGAATGATAAAATGGCAATAAATCCATATCTATCAACAATTGAATCTAAAAAACAAACTAAGCAAACAAAAAGAACAGAAACAGAATCATGGATACAGAGAGAGTTTTGATGGCTGCCAGATGGAAGGGGTGTAGGAAAGTGGGTGAAGAGGTGGGGGGATTAAGAGGTACAAATAGGTAGTTACAGAATAGTCATGGGGATATAAAGTACAGTATAGACTGGAGCAGCCAAAGAACTTATATGCAAGACCCATGGACGTGAACAATGGTGTGGGGATTGCCTGAGGGAGTGGGGATGCTGGGTAGAGGGGAGCAGAGAGGGAAAAATCAGGGCAACTGTAATAGCATAATCAATAAAATATAATTTACAAAAATGTTATATGAATGTCAATGTAGTCTTTCTCTCTCAAAATATCGTACTGCATTATATGCACCTTTTCACCAAAAGGAAATTCTGTAATATCCAAATTGCCAGCATCGCTATTCTTGTGCTTTTTATTAAGTAAAATAAGAGTTACTTGAACACAAGTATTGTGATACCAGGCCAGGCAATCTGATAACCAAGATGGCAGCTACTATGTGACTGAGGGACAGGTTGCATATACTGTACAGTGCGGATATGCTGTATAGAGGAATGATTGACATTCCGGGCAGGATGGAGCAAAACAGTGAGAGATTTCCTCACACTACTCAGAATGGTGTGCAATTTGAAACTTATAAATTGTTTATTTTTGGAATTTTCCATTCAATATTTTCAGACTGAGGTTGACCATGGGTAACTGAAAATTCAAAGAGTGAAACTTCAGATAAGAGGGGGACTACCATATAACAAAATAAACAGAGTCGAGCAAACAAAAATAATAAGCTTTGCAGTCTGAAAGATCTGTGTTTGGAACCTGCCCCTGCCAAATATAAGTTGCGTGGCCTTGGGAGAATCATTTAACATCACGTCAGTTTTCTCATTTGCAAATGGAGAGAATAGCACTTACCTTGCTGTGTTGTCACAGCTATACAGTAATAGGTTCCCAATAAAATTGAAATTCTTAAAACACTATGCCAACGGTTGCTTTCCTTGCCTTTTTTCTGATTAAAGTAAGAATCAAATGACATCTCAAAAGACTTAAATACTAGCGACAGTGATATATATTACAATTAATTCTTATTACAAATCGGAGTCCTGTGGCATGTCAACCCTGCCACATGATCGTCTGGTTTCTAAAATACAGGGTGGGGCAAAAGTAGGTTTATAGTTGTATATGAAAAATAACACAATAATTAATAAACAGTAATACAAGATAAACTCTGTTTCACATACAATTGTAAATCTACTTTTTCCTACCATGTTGTAGCAAGCAATATAGAATGCCAGCACTCCCACCTCTGAGTACAACCTCAAACTGCTTGGCTTCTAGGTCTTGTTACAAGTCCTTCTAGCCAGAAAAATATTTAGAGGCTTAACTATAAGATATGCTCTCCACTCACCCTACTAAACTTTTTCACCTTGACCTGCACATTAACAGGGTACACTAGAAGCCCTGGCCAGTGTGGCTTAGTGGATTGAGTACCAGCTTGCGAACCCAAGTATTGTTGGTTCTATTCCCAGTCAGGGCACATACCCTGGTTGAAAGCCAGGTCTCCAGCCAGGTCCCCAGCTGGAGGCAGGTGAAAGGCAACCATACATTGATGTTTCTCTCCCTTTCTTCCTCCCTCCCTTCCCCTCTCTCTAAAAAGAATGAACTCTTTAAACAAACAAATAAACAAGGGACACTAGAAAACAATGCCACATCTAGTCCCAGGCCTTGAGAAGTGTGAACTCTGAATTAAACTTTATAGTTTGTTTATAGCTTTTGTCAAAGATGGAGAAAATGCCAACCATGTCATCCAATGGTGCACTGCATTCAAATTATTATGGAAGTCATTGTCCTATGCAGTTCATTTCTCCTCCACAAAGTGGCACACGTTATACTTGTGTTTTGACTTGAGTACTGATTGAAATTTTGTTGTCCCTGAAATTCTTGTATGTTACTTTCTGAAAAATGAGACTCATTTAATTGTTCCTAATTCCCTGACAGTTCAAAGTCAAATCTGAATCTCAATTACAATATTCACGTTGACCATTATGATGATATTTATGCATTTTTATTTTTCCCTATCCTGATTTCCAAATTTTGCTTATGTTATTTCATTATACAGTTGTTGGTTTGTTGTTGTTGTTGTTGTTGTTGTTATAAGAGGCTGTGAATGCTTTATGGAAAGAGCCACAACATGTAGATGTTTAAAGATTCGCATGAAGATGCAAAGTTGTACATGTGCGCCTGTGTTTGTATTAGCAACCCTACCGTTCAGTTCTTGGTCATCTTGTGGCTCCTCCATGCAGTAAACCTGGAATGAGTCGATGACATCTTCCTTGTTTATGCTCCAATAAACCGCAATTGTTGTGCTAGTGGCAGAATTCGGTTCCTGGGGTTCTAACCTAGGAGGTTGTGGAACTGGAATATAAGCAAGATTTATTATAACTAATGCTGCTTTATTGATTGACTTTTTTCCTGTTTTCAAAACTCACCAAAAACTCAAATAATACATTGAGTAAAACTGGGAGGTCTTCCTTATTTCCAACACACCCCTCCCTCCAACCCCAAGGATATTCCACTGTTACAGCTGAGTGTGCACTCCTCCAAAATGTTTTCTATGCAAATCTATATACATAGTATGAACAAATAACACAGAAATAAATAAAAATGAATCTTCAAATGTGATCACTTGAGAATATTCTTCTATAGTCCTATATTTAGAGAAATTATCTCATATAGGTTAGAGGATACATCAAATGACTTGGTTTTTCTTTGAAGCAAAAACGTGAGGATGCTTTGCTAGACACACAATGCCATATCCTCCTCCATTGCTATAGAGTCTATATTCACAGTAGAGACAAATGAAACCCTTTTTAGCGATAACTGCTGTATCATCATGGCTGAAAAAGACTTATGTGAATAAAATAATAAAAGATGCCTTCTGAAATTACTATCCTATTTTCTCTTTCCAGTATGACCATACCTACAAATTTTTAAAAACAAAATAAATAAAGTGTAAAAATTACATAGGGGAAAATGTACCCTATTACTTGATTCAAATATAAAGTTTAGATATCTAGTATAACTCTACTGTTCTGAATTTTAAGGACAACAATATTCTCAAGTGTTTTACCAAACATTTAAAAAGTTTACAGATTAAACATTAACAGTATATACAATGCCATAAATTAAGCTTCTATGCAATTCTTCTCCAAAATTTTTGAGATATAAAAGCATCAAACATATTATACAAATTAAAGGAAAAGGTTATTCTCATAGTTGAAAAGATGTCATGCTTTTAAATTTACTTTTGTAGTTATCTTTTCCAGTTGACAATTTCCTAAGAGATAAGCTTACTAAATACTGTGCGCCAAATTTTGTGAGATTACTTTATTAAGAGTCAACACTGAATGAAAGGAAAACAAGGTTAGTTTAACAAGGCATTTAAAATGAGGAAAAAGAAATGACTCTGCAGAACAGAACAAAAAGAGACAAGTTGAAAAAATTCAATGAAGAAATAAAGAGTTGAAGAAATACATAGGTATAAAAAATGGGAAGTGGGATGAGAGAGTGGTCAAGTTCATGGGCTTCGGGTCAGAGAGGCTGATCTAAGGTAAAATGTCAGCTCTCTCTCTTATTGGTTGTGTTATTTTAGCTTCAGTTTTCCCACATTTAAATTGGGACTACAATAATACCATTTCCTCCCAGGGTTGTTCTAAGAAGCAACATAATGTATGTATATTAAGTGCTTAGCAAAGTACCTAACACATAATCAATACTAATATTCAGAAAGCAAATGGTTTTGACTGGAGCACAGAAAATGGAGGGGAAAGGCAAGAAGCCCCTTAAGATGGTGGTGAATTAGGAACCCACCATCTGGCAAATCACAGAGGGACTTCAGAGGTAGGGCATGCTGAACAGGTTGCAGGATAAGGCAGGAAGCCTGCCTGTTGGAGCACCTCCCCAAGGACAGTGATGGTTCAGAGATCCTTATGCTATCTTTGACGTCACTGTTTGCCTTCCCAGCAGGAAATCAGTATCACATTCTAAAGGAGTCCATCTGGATAAATGTAGTGCAGTAAATGTTCCTGTTGGCCAGGTTCCTTGAAGAGCCAGGCAGAATGCGTCAACAATTGTCAATTGTTTCTGAGACAGCACACCAGAACTACTCGAGGCATGAACAATGAAAATTCTCCTGCAATTTTTTTTTTAAAGAATTATACATTGAGTGATATCTGCTTTTTAAAAATGATAACGTCATTTCAAAAATCTCTCAGGTAGCTTAACTAACTTAAAAACTAATCATTGACCTCCTCCCATCACCAAATTTTGAGGAAGATGCAGTAGAGAGAATGAAGCAAACATGTAGGCTAGAAATAATTTTGTACTTCATGTTCTCCTTCTCCCCAAAACATTAAAGTTAGAATATTTTTTTCCAAAAACAGGATATACTTATATTCTGAAATTACAAAGGGAATAAGAATATTTCTAGATGGTAATCTAATATCAATAGCTGGATTTACAATTACAGCTCTGTTGACACTTCGCTAGTAATGAACTTGAATAGGAGTAATAGCCAAAATGAGAAAATGGGATTTTAAGGCATCTTTGCCAGAGGCTAAGGAACTGGGCAGAGGAATCACCCACATGGATTCCCTCCACCTGATAAAGGGCAGTCACATTAAGGGAGCTGAGCATTAGATCAACTTGGTCTTCAGGGCATGTGGCCAGAAACAGATTTCCACTCAACCTGGCTTTCAAAAAAGTCCCCAGGAGAGCAGCATTATTCACAGTAGCCAAGAGGTTAAAGGAACCCAAGTGCACAAGGAAGGGTGAATGCATAAGCAAAATGCAGTATGGACCTATACTGTATGTATCATACAGCCTTAAAAAGGAAAACTATTCTAACACATGCTACAATGTGGATAAACCTTGAAGACATTATGCTATGTGAAAAAATACTATATGGTTCTACTTCTATAGTAGTTAAATTAATGGAGACTGATAGAATGGTGGTTGCCAGGAGCTGGGGTGGAGGATGGGGAATTCTTATTCAGTAAGTACAAAACTTCAGTTCTGCAAGATGAAAAGAATTCTGGAGATGGATGTTGATGATGGTTGCACAACAATGTGAGTATACTTAATACCACTGAACTGTATACTTCAAAATGGTTAAAATGGTAAATTTTACATTAAGCCTATTTTACCACAATTTAAAAAATTAAAAAAAAAAATTTTTTTTAAAGGCTCCAGGAGCCAGAGTCAAGGGAGCTTTGGTTGTCACTACTCTATGGTTACCTCCCCTTTGGTAGCAGTGTGTCCCGCCTCCTGAGGTGGAACTCCACCACCGCCACCCCTATAGCCGTGTACCTAGCGCAACGTGAGAGTCATTTCCTTTTACTTCCTCACGGGTCAAGTAGGAATAGCAATAAACCCTAATCCTAGGGTTGTTGGGAGATTAGATGACAGGTTAGGTTGAACAGCCTCCACAGTGCCAGGCATCATGTTAAGTGTGGAAGGAATAAACATTTGTGGAAAAATCACATCCTTTCCTCATTGTATCTATTTGGTTTAGAGGATGATCCGATGAACTTTTCAGGCACTGGGTGAAGACTTTGTGTCTGAGGGGTGTCACTGATCACAACAAAACGAACAAAAACTATTTAGTCACGAGTCAACACCCTGGGCTCCAATTTTGTGAAGCAGATGTACAAACTGCAGCGTTTCTCTCTCAGAGATCAGTTTCTTCAAAACAACTTAGAACTGCAGGGACTGCCACAGGCACCGTCCTGAAATAACAACTGAACTCTGTGACCTCTACATGTATAAAGTGTCCTCTAACTGCCCATCAAGTATTTTTTTTAATCCGTCTACATGAACAACAGCATACATAATGAATCCTTTGAAAGCAAAAGACCTACTCTGTTAATCAGAAGTTCTTAGTTTGCAATCACTGCCCTATTCATATGCCTCTTAAAGACACTGTAACAGAACACCCTTTTGTTTTTGAGACATTTCTATAGAAAATCCACTTTGATAAATGACTGCAGTTTTCATTTTATATAAGTTTGGTAGGCTTTTTGTCTTTTTAAAGACACAGTAGCTTTTCACTAGTTACTAAACTAATACTTTGCCTACAGAAATGAAAGTTGGTTGTCAATTGAAAAACAGCAGCCTTTCAGGTGGTTTTGAAAGAACATAGTATGTTTTAAGGAGGACATGTGAGCACATTTTTCAATAAGTGTAACTTCATAACTTGACTGAAACATGGCAGCTTTGAGAAATGTAAATAAGTTTCATTGTCTTGTTTGTTAAAATAGCACATTAAAAAAATATTTTGAAGAGCCGGCAAGATGCTGCTGACAGTTGAGTGGGAGGCTTCTGGCTCCAGAACGTGGTGCTGAGCTGTTAATTCTCTAAATGAATCTGTTTCGTTTTTTAAAAAGGAAAACGAATTCAACTGGAGAGGGGGAAACCACTCATTAGGAAAATTCTACTCAATACTTGTGAAAATATTTGATTTACTTTTTCTTCTATAGCAGGTTGCTGGCATGAAGCAAATCATTTTTAGAAAAGGGAGAAAAATCCTATTTGAAAAAGGAAAATAAAAGGAGACCATGTGGTTCCACTGTGACAACCTCCCACCTCTCGATGTCCCAGCACAATCATAGGGCTTCAAGTGGAAATGCAGTTTATAACTGAAATGGTATGCTAGTCTCATGTTTTATTTCAGAATCTAGCTTTAAATGTTTATCAATATTTCCCCTTTTCCACTTACATTTCCCTAAATTCAGAACCTTTACAAAACAAACAAGGAAAAACCACCAAATTTCACCAAGCTATTTAATATATTAAAATTCCTACCAGCCACTTGCTTCAACATCTGGTCACTTCTTGTGGAGCTGTCATCATAATGTTCAAAAAGTGAAAATGCAGCAGGCATTTTCTCTAAAGAAGCAGTACTTTCCATTGCAGAAAGCAACCTATTGGGGGAAAAGATTTCTACATAAGTCAAGAAATTATTAGAATACAGAATGAAAGCCAAAATAATTTGTTCGAAACGAAGTTGTTTTATTAGGGAGAGCCACAGAAGTGTTCGTGCAAGGGGATCTGAGGGACTTGAGGGGAAAGCCCTGGCATGCATCTGCGGAAGGTCAGAGCAAGGAGACCAGAGAGGAAGTGAGGAAGTGAGGTCAGTTCAGAGGACCCTACAGGGCTCTGGGTGAGGGAAGCGACATGAGCCAAAATTAAGGCTTTGGGGATGCAGAAGGAGAAATGATGGGCTCGGAATACAAGTCACTGACTAAAAGGGGGACTCTTTGTGGCACAGGAACTCTGGTTGAGTTTTCCCTTATGTGCTCAAATAACATCAAACATATAAAAGGGCAAGTGAACATCTCTATGAGCAGGTTCCACAATGGTTATGACTCTTTTTTCATTATTATAACACAAGTGTGCACAACAGAAAAAAGAATGCATCCTCTCAACTGAACAGCATTTTCTAAGCAAATGTGTTTTTCAAAATATACAAATTTTGCACCTAAATATGGCGACAGCATTCCTTAATTTAAGTGCTTTCAGTGTTAAGAAAAACCACTTACTATACAAGCATTGCCTTTAGAGAGAGATACACAAAGAGAGAATAAGCAGTAAGGTTAAAAAAAAACACTAGATAATTAGCACTTCTCATAGAAATATCAGTAACATTGAGACCTTAAAGTGGAAGTTGTCCTGAGAACATGAAAAGCTTCTGTTGGTGAAACTATCATGCTTCATCATGTGTGTGCACACATATGTATGTGTTTAACAGGGTTCTTTTTTTATCATATTTCTTGACCAATCCCAACTATTGTTGTCATTTTTCTTTACAGAAAAATAATGCTTATCCCAAGAGTAACTCCTTTAGGTGACATGAAGCTTTAGCAGAGATGAATTAATTCATTTTCCACTTGACAATGAAATCAAAATTAATTAAAATGACACACAGATGAACAAGTTCAAGCACAAAACCAAAGAAATACTATTTAGGATTAAATGGCTATCAATTCATATTAGCAAGTCACTATTCTAATGTTTAAAAAACTAAAAATGAGCCCTGGCTGGTGGTACAGTGGATAAGGTGTTGGCCTGCGAACCCCAAAGGTCACTGGTTCGATTCCCAGTGAGGGCTCATAACCAGGTTGCAAGCCAGGTCTCCAGCCAGGTCCGTAGCTGGAGAAAGACAACCATACATTGATGTTTCTCTCCCTCTTTGCCTCTCTCCCTTCCCTTCTCTCTGAAAATAACAAATAAAATCTTTAAAAACAAAAAAGCATTTGCAAATTTTCATTCACCAAGTTTTCCTGCCAATTGGTGTCTTCCATGAGTGGATGAAATATAAATAAGCAAATATGTATCAACACTGTCCAGTGTATAAGGAATGGCACTGTAAATCCGTATACTTTTTGGATAAAACTAAATACCCATCATATATAGAAGAAATGTATAATCTTTTAAAAACAAAGGAAACTAGGGAACAAAGCACGGGTGTCAGTTTATAGACATGCCTGGTGAGCCTCACACTCCAGCGAGAGAATTGCTCGAATGCAGAGGCCTGGGCCCAACCTGGACTCACATGCTCTAGATCTGGGTGGCGCTTCAGGAACTCTGTGTAACAAGCCACACGGCTAATTCAGGCACAGCTAGTCTGGGAAAACCATGGAACCAGAAGACAGATCTTTATAAACCAGAGGTTCTCAACCCTCGCTATGCATTAACATCACCCAGGAAGCTTTTAAAATGCTCAGGCTACACCTCAGATCCATTAAACTAGAATCTCAGGAGGAAAAGTTTAGTTTATTTTTATTTATTTATTATTTTAATTTAATTTTATTGTTGTTGTCTTACGTCCATCCCCTTTTTCCTCCCCTCTGACCCCTTCCCCACCCACCTACTCCCCACCAAAGCCAATAGCACTTGTTGTCCATGTCCATGGTTCTTCTAAGCTATTCCCTTGACTAAACTGCTCCCCTTCTTTGCCTCCACACCCTGCACCCCGCCACATCCCTTCTGCCCACTCAAGGTCTATTCATTGTATTCGTGTATCTGGTTCTGTTTTGCTTGTTTATTTGTAGATGTCAGCATTTTTAAAAGGTCCGTAGATAATTCTACTTGTAACAGAGCTACTGGAATAAAACCCTGATTGATAAATGCCAATATTAATATACAAATTATTTTCTTAAAATTATTGGTAATATTCTGTTGAATAGATTTTTAAAGATGAGCAAGTTCATCTGTACTATCTTTACTATCTAAAAAAGCAGGTTTCTAATCCAAGCCCACTTTTTCATATTTTAATATATCACAAATACAAATTTCTGATTTTACTTTATGATAGTTCACAATTTGGCACTGAAGTAAATTGAAGATAATATTTACAAGTTTAGAAATTTACATTAAAGGGATAAAAAAGGAAAAAACAAAAAACCAAAAAACATTAGGTTCAACCAGTAGGAAAGACCTCAGGTCTGATATGAGACACAAGGGAAAATGTGTCTGATCAGTACAAGCATTTCAGCATCAGAAGTTCCAAAAGACAAACATAGATCTAATGTCTTCATAGACATTTCCTAGTTTCATGTTAATGCTTTGACTTTTTAAAAAATAAAGAATTTCTCCCAGATTGAGTGCTAAAAACAACAGGAAAAAAATCAAAAGAGAAAGATTCATTTAGGTTAGCAGAGTAGAAAGAGAAGATAAATGCGTGCCTATCTTTAGAAGAAAACATAACACAGCATTCCATTAAGATTATATTAAGTCATATCATCATTCAAGGCAGATGTGAACGATTCTTTCAAATAACTCGTAATTAACTAATAAGTCTAATATCTTCAAAACATTCTGTATGCAGTGACAGGAAAGATGGTCTTGATTAGTTTGGAAATACAGATGACATTTCAAGGAGGCAGTTAAAAATCTACATCCTGATCATTGTTACTTAACCAAAGCACATGCAATTTTCTTTCATAGCTGTCAGTTAGCTTTTAAAAACACTGCATCTCAAAGTAAAAATCCAGTAGCTCACTAAATGTACATGTATTTTAATTTGCAGCTCATTTTCTATAAAGCATCAAAATATTAAAAATAAAGCATAGTCATGCTATTCTTGGGTGCCACTACGGTGTGCCATGTTTTATATACCTTTCATTGATTTCCTCAAATGACTTATGAGAGAATAGGATGTAAGGGAAGAGAGAATGAGAGAGAGGGAGGGAGGGAGGGAGGGAGGGAGAGAGAAAGAGAAAGAAAGAGAGAGAGAGAGAGAGAGAGAGAGAGAGTTATCAACAACAACAAAAATCAGCCCAGAGCATTAAGGTTATACATGTTCTAAAACCAGTACTTCTCACTTTCCCCTGAGGCTGTTTCTCTTGCGAGGCTTCATTCGGCTGGGACAGCAAGGAAATCAGCGCTCAGACAGGATGGGGAGGGTGAAGAAGGTCAGGGCAGGGCTGGAGGGGGCTTCAGTGCCCAGGTCTGCTCTAACTCTCCATGATCAGCAAGGCCAGCAAAGAGTTGCTTCTCTCTATTCCTTAACAAATGGCTTCCAGGATAGAATTCTCCCAAGTAATAAAAATGACTTAAATTTGTTCAATGTGAGATATATACCAAACATGTAATCAGTAGTTATTTCTGGGTAATACCTTCTTTGTGCTTGTCTGTCTTTTCCAAATTTCCTAAAATGGATATAGGTTGCTTTTGTAAGAAAAAAAAGATTTATTTATAATTTGTTTTTCTAGAAAGAAGAAAATGTTCTTATCAGACAAAAGTAAGATTCTTAGGGAACACAAAGCACTTTATTAATATACTTCACAAGAGGTGCCTAATTTTAAAATAGTAAACCTTTACCTGAATTAAACATAAAGCAACCGAATGATTTTCATTTTGTCTGAGGATGCCATGTTCACCTTACCTAAATTTGCCCTGGCTGGAGGTGTTCCCAAAGGCCAATGAAAAGCCTAACATTGACCCATTTTTGCCTTGTTCCATCTCTAAACTTCGCTAGAGGCCCAAGTGGCCTGGGGAGCTTCGAAAGGGAGCTTCCCTCTCATCATAAGATGGTGCTTTCCTCTAGTTTGATCATTGCAAGGACAATACCTTCATCACTCCTGGTTATTGCTGGCTCCACGGAAAACCAGTATCTGACTGGACGTTCTAGGGAAATAATTAGCAGAGCAAAGTGCTGCCTCTGTGGTGCAATGTGAGGAGCGCCACAAGGAATCTGGCCCCTAGGAAGAGCCTTGTAAAAACAGCAACATGGTGCCTGAGAGAAGTATCCCATTATGTCACCCTTTTGCATGAAAGGATGTATCAAATGTTACTCTTAGCCACTCGGAGAAGCTCAGAGCCAATGGTCCCTAGGAGAAGTTACCTCAGATCAGGGAGTAGGAGTGGAGAGGACAGGCCCAGGGGCCAGCATGATGTGCCAGGCCCTGGAAGGTTAGGCTGGCCCCAAAGGGAGCAGGGCATGAAAAGGTGTTCAGGGTGCCTTGCCTTCCTCCCTCTTAGAAGGTGACCGATGCATTGGGACAGAACAAATGATGCTGTGCCCAGCTTCCATGGATCCTTCAGCTGGATCTGGGTGCTAAGGACTTGCTGGACCTTTCCCATAGGTATCAGGCATGCCCCAATAATAAATGTCAGAATTATTAAAGAAAAGCTACACAGGTATATAAATCATCTTAGAGACTATTGAAAAATAAAAATTTTAAGGTAGACTTGGGCTAGAGCAGGTGTACAGTGTTTGGGCCTGTTTTAATCGGTGCTTACGGTCAGGAAAACGGTCTCATCAAGCCCCTCGGCTTCTCTGACAATGGTCTCCAGGGTGTCCTTGGCAGTGTCCATGCTCTGTAGGAAGCGGACCATCTGGTCATGTAAGAACTCCATCTTCTTCTTCTTCACCTCTTCAAAGCTCTGGGCTTTCTCATCGTACTGTGCCAAAACCTTCTTCATCATCTCCTCGTTCTGTTCTTCCAGCTTTTTCTCATTTTTACTGCAATTTTCCTAAAACAAAACAAAACAACAACAAAGCTAAATGAAATGAGAAGTGCATGTCTTTTTTAATTTTAATTTTTTACGAGAAACATGAGCCTTTAAAGAACTGAACTCTGGCATCCTGAGAAGAGGTTCCCAAATTCTGTGTACAGTTTACATTTCCAGCCCACCAACCGGCCTTTGACATAGCAGCTCTGCAACAGAATTCACTGTATGAGCATCATCAGGAAGGATTCAGTTGTTAAAAACACAAAACAAGATATGTGTCTGCAAGTCTTTCCCATCTGTATTCCCACATGATACAACTTGAAAATGGCATCGCAGTGAACGAAGACTCATGGCTTTCAGGAGGTAGAGTGGGCTTTGTACCATTCCCACTACTCCACTAAAATCACAGTGCGAGGAAGGGGCAGCCAGGACATTGGACAAGGTGCTACATTCATTCATTAATGCTCTCCAGGGCGGGGGGGGGGGGGGGGGGCAAGTCTCAGTTTCTTAACCATTAAATGGGAACAATAATAACACCTATCTCATAGGGTTCTTATGAGGATTAAATTGAATAAGCATATAAAGTATTTGCTTTACTATAGTAAGTGCCCAATAAATGTGTATGTGTTTTTAAGGTCTAGTCATTTATCTTTATGAAAGTAGTCTCACTGATTACACACAGATGGGAGACTTGAAGGACCTTCATTTGTAATGGAAAAAAATCAACAATGGCAAACCACATGTGCACAAACAAACTCCAATTCAGATTCTTCAGATCAGAATCATTTCCTTATGGTGCCATGAACAACACAAGTAAACATAAAAGGGATGTGGGAACTTACCTCAATGGTGTTAAAAAAAGATTCTATCTCACTCACAAAGGCCTCAATCCTCAAGGATTTTTCTTGTAAATTGTCTAGAAATTCTGCTAGTTGAACCTGAAGAAAAGAATTAAGATATCCTTAGTATATGGCGTTTGAGAAAAGAACTTCAAGCAGAGCTCCAAATCCCTTATAAATTTAGTACATTTGGTAGAGATTTACTATATACCATGTTCACTAACAAACCAGTCTTTTAAATTTTCTTTGCTGCTTTATCTAAATTGATCAACCCTAGATAGTTCTGTACAATAAATAATTAAAAGGTTTGTAAGTGAGAGCAATAAAAAGATCATTTATTTTCTTATACAAGACAGAGGACCTTTCCGTAAATTGGTGAGTTCAAAGAATGCTTGTTTTCATGGGCTATGGATTTGGATTATTTCTCCTTTGTAAGGCCTCAATTTTTATATAGTCTTTCCTCGAATAGTAGGCTTTCGGCTGAATTGGCCCAACATACACAAGTGATCACACATTCGTGCAATGGACCCAGATGAGCCCGGAGCACCTGAGCCTGAGAGGTATCACCAGGCCAGAAGTCTGTTCTAGCAAATGATGGCAACTCTCTACTAAAGAGACCTAAAGGTTCTAATGATCCTTAAAGGGTTAAAACACTCAAGGCATGACAGCTGACTAGAAAATTCCTAGAAAATTCGTGAGTGATAGAGGAAGATGATACCTACTTTAGCTACAGTTACAAACTTGGCTGTAATTTGATCTATCCTGCTTAAACTTAACAAGTAACAACACAGTGACAGAGCATTATCAGCTGCCTGCTTCTTGATCCACAGAATGATGGAGAAATTGCACTAATGAAAGCCCCTTCGGGATCCAGCCTCTGCTTCCCTCTCTAGCCCCCAGGCTCCAATCACACAAGAGTTTATTTATTTTTTTAAAAAATAAATAAATAAAAGACATTTTTTTAAAGGAGGAAATAAGGAGAAAATCAAAATTTAAAAATGCCTTACTTTCTCTTTTATAAAGTAGTCAGATTTCTCAATGAAAAGTAAATGTGCATTTTAAAAGACAATATTGTAGGTGATAGAAAATAAATTGTTTTATGCTCAAAAGTATAGTTTTAACAGAAAATCATTTGCCTTTTTAAGAAAATGTTAAGGGCTACTGTCATAAGATAAGACCCCTTAAAGGCAGCAACACTGTGTTATTTATCTTGGTATCCCCAGAATCTAGAAAAATATTTGGCATATAGTATATACATAATAATAAGTTTTGGTCAATTGATCTTAACTAAATGCCTGGGGAAATGTTCTTTTTTTTTTTTTAAGATTTTATTTATTCTTTTCAGAGAGAGAGGGAAAGGGAGAGAGTCAGAGAGGGAGAGAAATATCAATGTATGGTTGCCTTTCACCTGCCTCCAGCTAAGGACCTGGCTGGACACATGGCTTGCAACCTAATTATGTGCCCTGGCTGGGAATTGAACCAGCGACCTTCGGGTTCGCAGGCTGACGCCTTATCCACTGTGCCACCAGCCAGGGTTGGAAATGTTCTTAGTTTTCTTTTAGATTAACTATGATGCCTAAGATAAATGTAGTATACGTTGATTTTTTAAATTGAGAAAATAAATTAAACGTATAAAGGAGTGGGCAAAAGTAGATTTACAGTTGTAATACAAATAATAATCATACAAGAATAGACTCTGTTTCACCTACTCACCACTGTAAATCTACTTTTGCCCACCCGTGTATGTATCATTATATACTTATACTTTAAAAGCTATTTACCTTTACAGCACTTATAGCTGTATCGAGCGTTGAAACCTCGTGATCTTTGTGGGCGCCCAATATCTTGTCAACAGCAGAAATGGGGCTTTTGCAAGTATAGCAGTATGTGTCAATCTGGGACATTTTTAGTTCCTTTTGCTCCTTCTCGGTTACTAACTCTGATGACAGTTGGCCTTCTGTCCCCTCTCTGCTCAACTCTTTCTGTTCAGCAGACATACTTTGTTCCACCTCACTCACAAACTCATTTCCACTGATGTGTTCAAAGGGTTCCCTTCCCTGAGATAACACGTCTTCAGGGGTGGATTCTGAATACAATTCCTCTGATAAAGTGTCCTGAGTAACTACTTCATAATTCAGGGATTCAGCAAACTCATACTCATCCTGAACAGGACTACTTCGGAGCCTATCTTCACTTGGCTCGGGTGGGACCATTATTGTAGGTTCTGCTTGCAGTGTTTCTTGAACACAAGTTGCACTAGCTGCAAATTCTTCCTCCGGGAAGGACACTTGTACAGGGACGTTCAGATTGACCTCTGGATTTGCAGTTGCTGCTTCATTACTCTGACTGCTTGTTTCATCTACTCTCTCCGGGCCATGAGGCGTGTCTTCAAATGGAACCGCGTAGCTTATCTTCTGGGTAATCACTCTGACTTCCTCAGTGATGGGGGCTTTCCCCTGCATACCTACATTGTCAAGGGCCTGCACTTGTCCTACTGATTCTCCTTCCCTGTAAGCAGCTTTCTGTTCCTCTTCCAGACTCTGTTCCCCTAAAACAGTGCCAAACCTCCCCCAAATGTCCCTTTCAGCTTCTAGTGGTTGGTATGAATCATCCTTACCAACTAGTTTTTCTTCTAGACCTTGGCCTTGGTCCTTTTCAGTTATAGATGTGTCATGGAGAATGTCATCTTTGAGTATGTACTTCTCAAAATATATTCCTGTTCCATCATCGGTGTCAGAATTTCTGCTTGGAAATGATGCCTCAGACTTCACACTGTCACCTTCAGAAGAAGTCTCCCCTTCCTTCTTTTTCTCTCCAACTGCTTCTTCATACAGATCCTTGTATAAAAATGCAAGTGCAGGTGGTTCCTCAAGAAACTCAGGATTAATGGCTTTAGCAGTGGTAGGAAATATCTGGGTTCGTGACAAAACTCCTTCCTCTGTGTCAAATAAAGGCATCCCAGGTGACTTTGAGTCCACATCTCTATTTGCGCTCTTTGAAGCATCTCTGTCAGCTGATTTTTGGGTAACCAAAGACTTTTGGGTCTCTGGGTAAGATACTTGGCTATAGTCCTTTTCCAATCCGTAAAAACTTTCATCTAATTTCACCAAGTCGTATTGATGTTCTAGGGCACTTTCCTCTGAACTTTCTGGGAAAGAGATAGTTCCTTCTGTGACTTCCTTTGAGAGTTTTGCTTCAACATCTAATTTTCCTGGAGCTTTCTGTTTTTCTGGGTCCAAGGAGATGTTATAGTCAATCAATGTATATTTTTCAAAATAATCCTCCTCACCAGGAATTGTGGGCTGATTAAAGGATAAATCACTAGTTCCTGACTCTGCGGTTATCTCCTCCTCTGTCTTAAAAGTTTCCTGTTGTTTATTTTCTTTCACTGATGTAACATCTTTATCAGAATCTTCTAACCCACTCTTTAATATTTTATGGTAAGCAACTGCCTCACTATTGTCAGGGAAGGGCAGAGTTTTAAGTGAGGCCTTCTCTTCCAAATATTCTAACTTCTCTTGCATTTGTTCACTTTCTTCCTGATCAACTGAAGAAATAAATGCAGGAGCATGAATATTCAATATCTCACAGCCTTCAGAAATGATACTAAAGGCACTCTTTTGATCTTCTGAAAGTCCAGCTGGCTTACTAGTCATTGTAAATTCTTCACCTTCAGGCTCCTTGGATATTTCTCTAGTAGAAACCATTTTACCAGCATTAGTTACTGATGCACTTGCTATAAACTGAGCATAGTTGCTGCTTGCTGCAGCGGGTGCTTCATTTCTATAGGCAGCTCCTGCAGCCTCCACGTGGTGCTTTGAAATAAGTACAGATTGTTTAGACATTTCAGATGTTTGCTCTGTAGATGCTTGAACAGTGTGGACTGTATGCCTATCTGGAGTCAATTCTTGTTTCTTCACTGTACTAATTTCTGGAGAAGCCCCTGAAACAACTGTTGGTGGTGTCACAGATGACAACAAATAGGGCGGTGTTTCTAAGCTCTTTGATTCAGCCAAAGGGCGGTCTACAATCCTTTCAGATTCTTTAGATGGAAATCCTTGTTTTATACTATCTTTTGGTTTATCTATTGAACCACCTTTTGAGAGCTCTGACACTATGATCTGTCTCTTTTCTTCATCATGACTTGCCATATCCCTGCTTGGTTTTTCCAATACCAGATTTCCCTCCTTAGGAAAAGAGGAGTCATCTCTTTCATCACGATAAGGAAGATCCACTGGAAGGAAAGTCTTAGTTCTCTCCACCAACACTTTACTTTCTTCTACTAGTGATGGCTGGGTTCCTACTGCCTCTATTTCCCTGATTGCTGGGTGAGCCTCTGAGGTCATCGTTTCTGATTTTTCAGCAGCTGATGAAGTTTTAACTAACAAAGATGGTTGAGTTTCACCCAAAGAGTGACTTAAAGAGACATCTGATTTTTCAGGCACAGATCTGGCTACATTCACAGAATAAGGCTGAATCTTCTGCTGCTTCTTTCCTTCTGAAAGTACTTGTAGCAGCTTTTCTTTTTCTTTCCCTTTCTCCTCCTCAATAATTCTGAGTCTTTCTTTGTGATCTTCATTTTGATAGACTTGTGGCAGCACAGCAACTGCTTTTGATTCTTCCAATTTAATAGGGAGAGATCCAAATGTAGTTGGTGCCTTTTCTATTTCATTACGATCTCTTAACTCTAATGGGGCCACTGGTTCTTGTTTTTCTGCCAGCACCTTCTTTTCTGCCAAGAAATATGATCTAATTTCCAACTTATCTTTCTCCTCAGTTGAGCTAACAGAGCTGAGTTTTACTTCTTCAGAAATTTTTGAAGAAGTAGGTTTCAGCACTTCTTTCTTTAACCTGTCTTCACCAAGATCACAGCCTTTAAAATGTTCTACTGGCAAAATTATTAACTCTGGATTCTCTGATTCCCTCATGGTATTTTCACTTGTGAAGCTAGATGAAGCTGATTTTGGCTGCTGTGGCACCTTATCTACTGCCTCAAATGAAGAGAGTATGCTTTCTTTTTGATCACTTCTTGGCTCTTCACTAAGAATTTTCCATTTAGATGGAGGAGAGATTTCTGGCTTCTGGGCTTTTTTACTATCAGTAACATGAAGAGGAACAGCATTTTTTCCTTCTTTCATAATGGATTTCTCACCCATGGGAGAAGACTGAATTCCAAAATGTTCCTCCCTAACAACAGAAGTAAGTGCTGAGTTTGGGTCCATGTCCTCAGAAATCTCTAGGATTTCCTTTTTCCCATGATCTCCACTGGGCACCTCAAAGTTGGATGTTGGCTGTCGTAAAACATCTACATTTGATGGAGGTGTAGGTTTTTCTTTAAAGTCTTGACCTTCACCAGATTGAATTAACATGCCTCTGGCTTTAACCTCTGGTAGCTGATGATCAGCTAGTTTCTCAGTTGCATGAGAGTCAGCTGGAGCTGTACTTTTAGTCTCTACTGCAGTCACTGCTTTTTCTACAGATGGACTTGGCTGAGTTTCTAAACCTTCATTCTCAGCAACTTTGTTATCTGCAGCGCTTGATCTAGAAAACCAACCGGACACCCACGATGTGAAAGATGAAATTCCTTTCTTTTCCTTTTCCTTAGAAAGGCTTGGTTTAGCTGCTTTTGGCTGCTCAGGCAGCTTTTGTGTCACTTCAGGTGATTTTGGGGGTTGAGGTTCTTTATTTTCTTGGCTTGAGGAGAGGGGTTTCATTTGCGTGGGTGTTTCCATTTCAGATGTTGGTTTCCCTCTCTCATTAGCATCTTCTATATCCTCCGACCGAACCATTTTTGATTCTTCTAATGGCTTCTCTCCAGGTAAAGCAGATACACTCCTGGGTGCTGCTTTTTCATTGGCCACTACAGGTTCTGCATCTTCTGCCAGGAAAGGAGCTACTTTGGCCTGAGAGAGAATAGTGTCTGATTTGAACGGTTCCATGGAAGGGCCAGACTCTGGTTTCTGGAGGATTCTTTCAGAAGGTAATTTGACCACTTCCTGGCTGTCTTCTTGGCAAGGCCTGGAAAACTCTGTGTTTGCTTTCTCCAATGTTGAACTCTCATTCCTCATGACAGAAAAGACCTGCTTCCCTTCTGCTTGGTGTCTCTCTACATTTCCAGCTGGAACTACAGATTTTGGTTTGGGGGTCAGCTTTATTTCTTCTTCAGAAGTTTTAGTTGATAAGGCCTCTATGTTACCACTGGGGATATCATGAGTAGGTGCTGGTTCTTGTAATGGTAAATGGGATTCTTCAGCAGCATGTGGCAGAACATGCTTTCCGATATCATGTGTTTGGTCTTTCTCTGACACAGCAGCCTTGAGCTTCCCTGTCATCAGGTCACCATCACCAGAGGGTCCCAGTGTCACAGGTCCTAGGACGCCTTCTTCACGAGGACTTGTCAAATCTCCTCCTATCTTTCCCAGCATCCAGCTTTTACCCTCTGGAGAAAAAAGGGTCTCTTTCATTTGTGTTTCTTGAACACCTGTAGACTCAGTTGTCAAAAATGATTTTGATTCTTCCAAAGGCAAATTTTCTTTCATAATTGAAAGTTGTTTAATACCCAGATCTGGTTTATCCACATAAGATGTGCTTACATCAGGTAATTTAACAGCATGGTCTAAATAAAGTGTGTTTTCAGGCTTCTCTTGTTCCACGAGGAGGTCAGAAGAAGCCATCTTGGATGGTTTGGTTATACTCTCAGGGACAGGGAATGAATGTGTTTGATCTATTTCTTCTTTTAGTGTAGTTACAGTATCTCCTATCACTTGTGCCTTCAAATTTCCTGTTGGCAGTAATGAGCTTATGTCTTGTCTTTCCTCCTTTTTAAAGTCAGCTGAGTGGCCCAACTCTTTTGATGATCCCTTTAAAGTAACTGTATATGGCTGAAGTTCTTCAAGGTTGTCTCTTTCAACTAGAGAGGTAAATGCTTCTTTTGATTCTAAGCTGACTACATTAGGAGATACAGATTTGATTTCTTGGTTCTGAGGTTCCTCCTTCAGGCAGGATGAAACCTTTGAAAGTTCAGATTCCATAGTTGACACATGAAGTTCCCTGTTTTCTTCTCCTTCTCCTTTTCCACTCCTGAGCTCAGCGAGACCGCTCTCTAAAACAGAATCCCCTGTTTGGCTCTTGAGAGATTTTATTTGTTTTGTGTCTATAGATCCGCTTTGCGGACCTAAACCACCAGTGAATTCTGATCCAGCATGTGGTAATTCTGATACTTGGCGTGGCTTGCCTTTCTTCTCAGGTTCCAAAGAGAGCTCTGTCAGAGCCAGATCGTGCTTTTCTGACAGGAAATCTCCCTGAGCTGCAGAAGATGTCTCCATTGCCTGTTTGCCTTTATCATCACTGAGAGTTGGTGATGTTGGAGCTAAACCTTCTGACACTAAATTTTCCAACTCAGGAGGGGAACGTGCCATTTTCTCAGTTTTGCCCTTTGGAACTGCATGTTTGGGTGCAGGTGACACATTCTGGAAGAAAGGAAATTCGGCTTCTTTTTTCTTTATCTCACCACCTAGGTTGACCGAAAGCACATGTTCAGGCCCTGACACCTCTGAGGCAGACAGAGAATTCCTTTTCTGTGATAAAGCCAAATCTTCAGAGTCAAGGACTGTAGAAAACAAAAGACCTTGTTCGTGTTCCACCCTTGCTTCCTTTGATACATCTGCAGGCTGAGGAGACAGTATTTTGGTTATTGGCAATCCAGGTTTAACTTCTTCAGTTTCTACCTTTGACAAAATAGAATGCTCCAATATAGAGGACATGCTTGGAGGTGAATCCAATTTCATTTCCTTCTCAGCTTCTGGCCAAGCTGGATGTTGAGATGCAGCAGTTTCAATGGGAGAAGAACTAGCTTTGATTGATGCTTTTTCTTTGTCTTTAAGAGGTAAATGCTCATCCACAGATGTTACCAGCGGTGGCAAACCACTTCCTAATTTGCTCTTTCCTACTTTTAAAACTGGATGTTCTATAGGAGTGGTAGGAGATAACTCTGTTGGGATTTCTTCTTTTGCTAATTTGGTTAAGTTTGAATCATGCTTGGCTACAGAGGTTGTGGCTACTGAAGAACTAGGTTCAATTTCTTTCTTTATTTCATCTGTCAAAGCTGGAAATTCTGGTGCAGACGGTCCATGTTCAACTTCCTTTTCCACTCCCGGTGAAGCCGAATGCAATACGCTTGGTGTACCAGTCATTTTGGAATCCTGTTTCACTTCCATTTTCACTACTGACAAAATCTCAGGTCCAGATAAAGATGTTTCCTTTAGAGATGAATATGGCTTTATTACTTCAGGCTCATTGTCTGACAACACTCTCTGTTCTGGTTTAGATGTCACAGTTGGAGCTAAACTGAGCTTGACATCCTTCTTTGGCTCATCTACCAAGTCATGCAGGACTGAATGTTTCATTCCAGACCCTGGAACATTTGCAGGCTGAGGCTCCATTTCTTGATCCTGTGGTACATGTGCCGTAGTTTCTTGAGTATCAAGCACAATTTCTTCTTCACTTTTAACTTTTAACAAAGCCATCGGTTCCTTTGCAGCTTTTGGAGTGAGGGATGCTTTGAGTTCTTGTTCTTTCTGAAGCGCATGGACTGAATCAGGGGCAACCAAATGCTGAGGTAAAGCTGAAGCAGGTTTAGTTTCTTCCTTTACCATGGATGATGGGGCAGGTAAAGAAACAGGTGTTGCAGCTACTGATGAACTAGTCTTAATTTCTCCCTTTTCCAATTCACTGGTTAAATAGGGTGGAATCAAATCTTTAGACTTGGGTTCTAAAAGCGCTTGAGTTACCTGTTTCTGTACTGAAACAAGATATTCACCTACAGACATTGACATTGTTTGAGCATCTACTTTATCTGATGCAGGGGGCAGACTCAAGTCTTCAGTTGCAGGCAGCAGAGGGGAAGGCTCAGCTTGTTGCTTCTGTGATGAGCCGAGATGCTCAGGTACTGGTGTTGCAGCTGTTGGTTCCATATCTTCCCCATCTGTTTCGGAAAAGCAGGAATATCCTGAAGCAGGTACTGTAGTTAACAGTGAATCAGGCTCAATTTCATTTTTCTTTGTTTCTTGGGTTCTATATGGTGGGACTGAAACTTGAGATGCTGAGTCTGGAGAAAAAAGTTCGGCTTCTTCAGTGTCTTCATCTGACAAAATTGTGTGTTCCGATGGTGATGTTAAACATATTGGAGAATCACACTCCAGTTCTCGTTTCTCTGTTTCCTGAGTTGCATAGGGTGGGAATGAGAACTCTGACACAAATGCAGAATCTGGAGAAAAAGGTCCAACGTCTTCTTGCTCCTCTTCTGAAAAAATCATGGGTGAAGAGGCACCTTTTACATTTAAAGGTGATCTACGGACAATTTCTTCCTCCTGTGATTCTGGTGTTGCATATGGTGGTACTGAAAATTCAGAAGCAGAGGTGGAAGATGGTGTGTACCTCTCCATTTCTACTGCCTCTTCTTCTGATAGGACCACATGTTCAGCTTGGGTGGCTGAAAGCAGTGGTGACTGGCACTCGGAAGTCATCTCAGTTGTGCCTGGGGAGAGAGAGGGTTCAACCACAGAGGCCGCATCTGGAGAGTATGGCCTGGTGTCTTCCTTCTCTTCCTCTGATAGAATTACATGCTCAGAAACAACTTTTGATTTTAACGGGGACACATCATCAATTATTCTCTTTGGGGATTCCTGTGCTACATTTGGTGGAACTGTATACTGGGAAGTCGATGTTGAATCTGGTATGAAATGTTCACTTCCTAGGTTCTCTTCTGCTAGGACCACATGTTCAGATGGGGTAGCTGACAGTGGTGGGACTTGGCACTCAGATGCCATCTCAGTTGTGCCTGGGGGGAGAGAGGGTTCAACCACAGAGGCCGCATCTGGAGAGTATGGCCTGGTGTCTTCCTTCTCTTCTGACAGAATCATGTGCTCAGAACCATCTTTTGATTTCAATGGGGACTTATGGCCAATGTTTTCCAGTGACTCCTTTTTTAGCTGTGATGGAACTGAATATTCAGAAGCAGATGTAGAATCTGGTGTGTAACGCCCACTTTCTGAAGCCTCTTCTCCAGACTGGCCCGTGTGTCTCAAGGTAGTTGTTGAAAACAGTGGGGACTGGCATTCAGAAGTGTCCTCAATTACAGACGGTGAGAGGGAGTGTTCAGATGCTGAGGCCGAAGCTGGGGAGTGAGGCTCAAATTCCTCATTCTCCTCCTCTGACAGAACTGCATGTTTGGGTGTAGCTTCTACAATGGATTGAGAAATGGGCTCAACCTCTTGCTTCTCTAGTTCACGGTTCAGATCCTGTGGGACTGAATACTCGGATGCAAAAGCAGAATCAGTAGAAACAGATTCATCTTCCTCTCTTTCTTCCTCAGACAAAGCAACATGTTCTGGTGTTGATGTTGTCGGTGATGACAGAATTGTCTCCTTTTCTTTCTGCTCCACTTCAGGGGCCAAATGTGGTGGGAAAGGCTTCTCAGAGACAGATGGACTTTCTGGGTAATCAAGTTCTATGATCTCTTCTTCCACTAAACTGGAATCTTCAGGTTCAGGGGAAGCAGCTATTGGTAAAGAAGGTTCTAGTTCTTCTTCCTCTGACACTAAAGGTTCAGAAAGAGAACTAGATGGTTCAAACACAGCTTCTTCCTCCTCTCCTTTGACACCGGGCCTAAGGGGGGTCAACTGTTTGGAGACTGGTTCTGCTCTTTCTAGTGAAGTCAGGTCCAGCTCTTCTCTCTCTGGGTGAGAATCTTCCTGGCCAGATGCTGCCAGGCCCAGTGTACCTGTTTCCAGGGAACCCTCCTCTGCCTCCGGCGCGATGGCATGGCCAGCAGAATACATGTCTTTCTTCTTCACCTCATGCAGTAAAGGTGGTGAGACTGAACATTCAGGCTCTGAAGTTACAATTTCCTGTAAATCAGGCTCCAATCCTTCCTTTGCTGTTTCCAGGAGCGCAGTTTGAGGTGTCTCGGGTGTAAGGAGAGAAGGCTCCGTTTCATGGGGTTTTGCTTCCACACCGGGTTGTTGCAGCACTGACTGGGGAGGACTGAACTGTGCTGCTTGTTCCTCCGCGTCATTACTTGTGTAAGACAAAGCTGTGTGCTTGGCAGCAGATGCAGCCTTTATAGAAGAATCAGTGTAAGTTTTCTTTTGATCTTCACGACCTACTAAGGAGGTGACAGACTTGGATCCTTTGGAGAGTCCACCCCCCCAGGGCGAAGCAAGCAGTCTTGCCTTATTATCTTCTATGCTTTGGGCTACCGATTTGCCTCTTTGGGAAACTAGATTAGAATCACGGTTGCCCAAATCTGGCTCTAGACTAATAGATGCATCTTTTCCCTTCCTATAATGTATTTCTTTAATTACATAACCCTTTGGCAACGTTCCATAAAATTGTAAAGGAATTAATTCTTCTTTAACGGAATTAAACATCTTAATTTTATATTGTACTGTTCCTATATAGACTGGCCTTAACACTAGTGGCTTGTGCTCTTTATATATTGCTCCAGTAATAGGAGGCGTACTTGACGTGGTCTTCTTTTTTCTCATTCTATCATAACTGCCACTAGATGACATCTCATTTTGGGTGTTTAGTACCTGGTTTTCTGAAATTAAAGGACTGTCTTTTTTGTTTGCTGGAACATCTTGGGATTCAACAGAACGTCTTTTCTTGTTGCCTTTCCGACGCAACGATGGCGAGCCATGCTTTGACTGAGGTGTTCTTTTCCGAACCTTTTTAACTTCATCCACAATAAAGGAAACATTCCCTGCCGAAGAATTCACAGTTGACCCTTCCGGACTACACACACCAGAAGTCTGACTTCCTTCCGATGCCCAAGGAGTAGAAGACTCACTCGAATTGGTCTCCCAGGTTATTCCACTATCTTCCCGTTGAACTGTCACCATAGAAAAGGAGGGGTCGGAGATGATACACTGCTGCCTGGTCTTGCCCTCTTCATCCTGGTCTGACAACCTGCAGTACATCACAGTAACACTAATGGTTATGTATACTATAATAAAAACATTATATTAACTACTTATGGTAATAAGTAAATATCATACCTTCATGAGGTAAGGCTTTAATGTGAAATTAAAATACAGAGATAAATACCATTTATATTACCATTTATACCAAAAATAGAAGGGGGCCAGGGGAGAACAATGATGGAAAAAATGAAACAATTGTTCCATTTTTATTAGTATACAATAATAATCATAATAAAATAGAGAAGCATATAAAATAAAGTTTTAAAATTGTCAGATACAATAATACATCCCAGGCTGGAATGAATCAATATCCCAAACTCAAAAAAAAAAAAAGCTAAAGTTAAATTCATCGCCTCCTTTATCAAAATTATCCTCCCATGGCTCACCTAGTCACTCAGGTTCCTCTAGTCACCTGGACCTTTGTAATGACTCTTGCATCTGTGCCCTCTGTTTCCACACTACCCTGACCCAGCTTTTTTTTTTTTTTAAACATAGCACCTCTAGATTATTCCATTAGCTTCTTAACTGTTGACCAGTAATCACGTTTTCCTCTTATCTTCCCCCACCCTCAACTCACCCTGCCCTTCTTATGGACCAGCTTTACTAAAAGTTTTCATCATGCCACTCTGCTAAAAAATCTCGTGAAAACCCACCACAGAATATAGAGCAACCACAAAAAATGTCAATCTACTGTGCTGTATTTTCCCCACCTGTAAACCAGGTGTAATAATAGAACCTACCTGGTGAGGTCAATGTGAGGATTAAATAAGTTAATGAAATGCTTAGAAACAGGCCTGGCATGGAGTTAGCGCTCAAAAACATTATCCGTAATAAGACCTTCCATACAATCCTTGGACTAGAGAATAAGGGAGCCTGCACATGGTCATTTTCAACTGCTAGAGGAATTTGGAAAGGTGCCTCATTGATTACTCTTCTATTCCATCAAGAGATGACTGCCTCCAGCTGCCCCTTCAATTGCCATGGGACCCTATCTCAGACTCTAATGCCCTCTTCTCTGGAATTTTCTTTAAAAAAAAAAAAAAGATTTTATTTATTATTTTTAGAGAGGAGGGGAGGGAGAGAGGCAGAGAGGAAGAGACATCAATGTATGGTTGCCTTTTTCACCTGCCTCCAAGCTACAGACCTGGCTGGAGACCTGGCTTGGAACCTGGTTACGTACCCTGGCTGGGAATCGAACCAGTGCCCTTTGGGTTTGCAGGCTGGCACCTTATCCACTGTGCCACCAGCCAGGGCTGGAATTTTCTTATAACTCTTCCTCCCCTGCGTTCATGCTGTTCCTCCATTCAGAATGCTTATCTCCCACCTTACTCTGCCTTTACTGTCTATCTAAATTCTACATACTCTCCAAGGTCTAAATATTCCTAGCTATGAAACTTAAATAGTATTGACTTTCTTACTTACTCTGAACGCTTTGTAATTTATTAGATTAGGCAGAGAGCCAATGGCTGGCAGGTATATTCTATTCCCCGTTCTTAAATTTCCGAATGTGCCATCTGCTGTGAAGGGCCTGGGACTGCTAAGTTCCCGATTTCCTTAGGCCTCACTACAACCACAGAGAGCCTGGGACAGCCAGGCCCCTGCGCCACTAGTCTTCAGCAGCAAGCAGCCTCATCCAGTCAGCCCAGTGTGCTGCAAATAATATCATTTTCTATACAGGCCTGAAAAGCAGCAGGAAGAACTGGTTTCTCCATTTCCCTGGCAACTCTGCTCTCACTTATTTGCTATGGTATTAATCTACTGAACTTAATTAGGAATTAATACCAAATCTTGGTTCTGGACTGAATCTTATTTTTAAATGTTTTTGTTTTCCAGGCTCTTGTACATACCTAATTGAAGTTATTCTTCAGAATTTTCAATTCCCACTCCTCTCTTCTATTTAACTTAACAGAAGCATGATGAAGTTAAAAAGTGAAGTTATCTGGAAAATGCACATATCTGGAAAAAATCAGCATTTTGAATGCCCATGTTTATAAAAGTAATTATAAATTCAATTTAGAGTTGACTATTGATTAAAGTATTCAACCAGAGTAGTTTTCATTAGTAGCTGGAATGAGCTCACGAGTGCTTAGCAGACAGAATACCTTAATGAATATCATAAGAAGACCGAGTTACTGAGGTGGGTTTATTCAATCGTTTGGTTATTCACTCATCCATTTATTTCTTCATTTAGTGAACTTGTATTGAGTTTAAATACTAGAACTACAAATATAAAGACACAGACTCTTTTCTAAAGAAATTCAAAATCCAACAAGAAGACAGAGCTAAACATTTAATACAGAGTATCAAGTACTATTACAGAAGATAAGCGAGATACAGTGAGGGCATAAAGAAAGGAACACTTCACAGGAGAAAGATACTCGACTTGGATTTTGAAAAAGGAATAGGGATTTGCCAAATGGATGAGGATTGGAGGTAGTATAAGGATGGGGAAATCATTCCAGAAAAATGTCACAGAATATGCAAAATGTGCATAAGAATATATCAGTCTGGCTCACTAAGAAAACCGAAGTATTTTGGGATGTCTGGATTATTGGAGAGAAGCAATGGAATGAAAACATGACAGAGCCAACAAGAACCAGAGAATGACTATATTAGCATATGTAAAACCATAGCCCAAGTATTCACAGTCTACAGAAACAATTTCCTGTAATAGAAGAGAAACGGAGCCCAAGCTCAGAAATGTATTTCTTACTTAGGAACACAAGTGTTCTCATCCAAGCAAAAATGTATACATCGGCTTTTCACAATTAATGGATATTGGTTATGAATATGATCTCATTCATTCTCCCTTAATACTCACATAGCAACCTTTTGATTATTATGATTATATTGCCCATGTATGTAGCTATATCTATGCGGAGTGAGGATGAAAGACAGACTTTATTGGTAAAGTCATCTGGACCTGTAGTCTTCTTTGTGGTAAGGTTTTAATTAGCGATTTAATTTAATAGTTATGTGACAACTTAGAATTTTTATTTATTTTTGTGCCTGTTTTATTAAGTTGTATTTTTTATTTTATTTTATTTATTTATTTTTATCAATGTATGGTTGCCTTTCATCTGCCTCCAGTCACATACCTGGCTGGAGACCTGGCTTGCAACCTGGTTATGTGCCCTGGCTGGGGAATTGAACCAGGGACCTTTGGGTTCGCAGGCCGGCACCTTATCTACTGCGTCACCAGCCAGGGCTGTAAGTTGTATTTTTTAAACAAGTGACCTGTTTTATCTAAAATTAAAAAAAAAAAAAAAAAAAAAAAAAGACTTTGGAGTAAATATTTTCATAATATCCTTTTAGGATTTTTAACACTTTTTAAAATTTTATTTTATTATTTCCAGAAAGAGGGGAAGGGAGAGAGGCAGAGACAGAAACTCCAATGTATGGTTGCTTTTCACTGCCTCCAGCTATAGAGCTAGCTGGAGACCTGGCTTGCAACCTGGTTATGAGCCCTGTCTGGGAATTGAACCAGTAACTTTTGGGTTCACAGGCAGGCACCTATCCACTGCGCCACTAGCCAGGGAGGATTTTTAACATTTTTGTAAGATCTAAAATTTTATCCATTTGAAAAAAAATTCATTCCTGATATTTATTGAATGTTCTCTTAAAAAAAATATTGCCAGTGGTTATCATTTGGAATTATTTTTCAATTAAAATTTTTCCTGTATCATAAATGTTTATTTCTTTTCTTCAACTTTCTTTGGGTTGAATTTGTAGTTACTTTTCTACCTTCTTGAGACAGCTTCTTACATCATCAATTTGTACCTTTCTCTTGTTCTAATTTATGAATTTACGTCTCTGTACTTCTCTTTAAATGAATATGTAGATGTCTCATATAAAGTATATAAAGTTGATACACAGTACTTTTATTATTATTAATTTCAAAATATTTTTGAATTTCCATTGTGATTTCCTATATGATCCAGAGGTTATTTAAAAATGTATTTCTCAATTTCAAAATACTTGGGAATCTTCTTAATTATCTTTTTGTTAGTGTTTTCTAATTTAATTACACTGCAGCCAGAGAATTAATTTTATATTAAGTCATATTTTAAAATCTATTGAGGTTTGCTTTATAAGTATATGGCTATGTTATGTGTTTTTAAAATATTTATGTATTCTTGAGAACTATGTATCCTGTAGTTTTTCAGTGG
Source organism: Noctilio leporinus (assembly GCA_004026585.1). NCBI lineage: Eukaryota > Metazoa > Chordata > Mammalia > Chiroptera > Noctilionidae > Noctilio > Noctilio leporinus. Next base: position 115,897 of record PVIW01000686.1, on the reverse strand, counting down.
TGTTCTATCTATATGTATCAAGTAACTCAGATTTCTTAGTTGTGTTACTCATATCTTTTTTATCTTTAGTAATTTTATTTTTCTGCATATTTTATCAGCTACAGAAAGAGATATGTTAAAATTTCATATTATAATTAGGAATTTACCTCTCTTTGTAGTTCTGTTAATATTTGATTTATATATTTTGAAGCTATGTTATTAACTGTAAGTAAATTTAGAATAGTAATATCTTCTGAAACATTTAACTTTTAATCATTATAAAGTATCCCTCTTATCCGTAAATAAAAATTTTTGCCTAACTATACTTTGATACTAAGAAAGCTTTGCTTTGATATTAATAAAACTATACCAGCTTGGTTTTGACTAATGTTTACCTGGTATATCTTTTTTGCATTTTTACTTTTTGCTTTTCTGTATCCTTATTTAGATGTGATTCCTATAAGCTGTATAAAGATTATTTAAATCAACTCTGCAATTTAAATGGAGCACCTAGTTCATTTAAATTTACTATCATTACCATATATTTGGGTTTAAATCCTCTATCTTTTTACTTGCCTTCTATTCATACTACCTATTTTTTGTTCCTTTTCCTTTTCCTTTCTTGCCTTATTTTGGAGTATTTTTATTCCATTTCTCCCCTCTATTGGCTTGGCAGTTATATTTTACTATTCTTTTAATGACTACCCTAAAGATTACAACAAGTATTCTTGATTCATTAATGTGTAATACAAATTGGTATTTCTACCTCTTCTGAGACAACACAAGGACATTAAATCACTTTAATGTCAACTTAAATGCTATTATAACTATTTTAATTCTATAAATAAATGTTTGAAATCCCATGAACATAATGTTACTGTTTTAAATGCTCTCAATATTCAATTATATTAACTAATACAAAGATTCACCTTTTTATTGTGTTTCATTTCTTTCAAATTTCATCTGGAATCACTTTTCTCCTCCCTGAAGCATTCCTTTTAGTATGAATCTGCTGGTAACAAACTCTCTACGTTTTCTTAAGAAGTCTTTTTACACCTGCATTCTTTATTTTTTAAGATTTTATTTACTTTTAGAGAGAGGGGAAGGGGGGGAAAAAAAGAAGGAGAGAAACATCACTGTGTAGTTGCCTTCCTGTACCCCCAACCAGGGACTTGGTCCACAACCCAGGCCTGTGCCCTGACTGGGAATCAGACCGGCCTCCCTTTGGTTCACAGGCAGGCGCACTCAATCCACGGAGCCACACAAAGTTCTAGGTTGGCAGGTATTTCTCTCAACACTTTACAAATATCACTGTATTCTATCTCCCATTGTTTGGTAAATCAGCTGTAATGTAATGTTGCCTTTCTGAAGCTAATCTGGTTTGTTTTCCCCTACCACTCAGCTATTTTTAGGATCTTGTAGGCTTTAGTTTTCAAAAATTTTACTATCATGAGCTTAGAAATCTTACCCTGTTTAAAGTTTGTATGGCTTCTTGAATTTGTGCATGAGTGTCTTTCATCATTTTTAAGAGATTATCACTTAGGCATACTCTGTTCAAATATTGCTTCTGTCACTTCTCTCTCTTGTCTGCTTTTGAGATTCCAATTTTTTATAGATTAGAACTTGTCACTGTCCCATCAGTTCTTCATTTAGTTACTTCTTCCAATATACCATCTAGTAATAATTCTGTCTTTAGCTATATCTAAATTCTACTAAAATGATCAAATGTGTTATTTTTTGTTATTGTACTTTTCGGTTCTAGAATTTCCATTCTTTGAATTGTTTCCAGTTCTCCGAGACAAAGTTCTCAAGCATGTCTTTTATTTCCATATCTCCTCTGCCTATAAGTTATACATTAAATAGCACCACCCTCTCCAGGAGGCTTTCCCTTTATGTGGCAGTCTAGCACTACCCACAGTAAGTGTGACTTTTCAGATAAGGGCTTTAGGGATCTGTGTGCTCTGCTACTTCTCCGTTTCTAAATTTCCCCAATAAACTCTAATTTATTTTTGCATTGTGTGACATAATAGTGTGTATGTCCATGCCCCTATGACTAGCCAGTAGGGAATGTGATAATGTTTGGAATGGGTACACTTGCTGGTAATAATCTTCTATACCACTGTTAAATTGATATTACATATTCTAAAAAAATTTTTTTGTGTGAATTGTATTAGTGTGAGTTCTCAAGAGCTGAATTTCATTAAATGTGCTGAACAAACTCTAACTTCCAAAGTTTCAAAATTAAGTATCAGGTTCTAGAATATGATGACCAGATCAAAAAAAAAAAATCCCTGTTTTCTGTTTAAGTAGTGATCACCCTCCCTAGAGATATACCCCTCACTTTTTTTATTTTACTTAGTTGAAACATAGACTAGTAACTCATTGAAAATTAAATCATGAATCATGGATAGAAAGAGCCTTATGATTTTGTGTTTGTCATTTTATAAGTAAAAGAAAAAAACAGATAAAAAAATATATATATAGCTAAAGTGACACTAAAGTTCCTTATAGAAATATAATTACAAACAGTAGCTTAGATTTGCATATTGCTTTATTCTACTCTCCAACAATCACAGTATGCTAACCAGAAGTGTATCAAACAAAACAAGGTCATGGGTAGAATTTTTCCCAACTAAATCTGTTAAAGTTCATTAAATGTCAATTGTTATAAAATAGCAATGAAGTAACAGGACAACTGTAGTAGTATAATCAATAAAACATAATTTTAAAAAATGCTACTCTAAACTCCAAGCAGACTAGAAAATATCCATCATCCTATATTTCCCAGAGCTTTAGACAGTCGTGATAATGAGTTAATGATGGTTTACATGTTATTAAGAATTAAGGTGACTTGAGTTACTGAGTGCCTAAGACATGTGCTTGACCTTATAACCAGGATTAGACCAAGAAGTGATCAATTTGAAAGTTAAACATAGTTAAGTGTCTTCCTTCCCAATCCCATCCCTCCCCAACCAAAATATTACATATGGGCCACCTGCATAAACTCTAACTAAGAAGTGTCTACATAGGTATGAGTAAATAAGTTACTCCGAAGAGAACCCCGGAGTTACTAAATTCCCCACTATTATAGAAAACTAGAGAACCAAGATAAATCAACTACAGTATGACAGGGCTGGTTCATAGTTTAGTAACTGCTTCAGACGAAAGCATGGGCAAGCCAATAGTGTGTGATTTGGGGAGTTACTCAATGGTGGCACTACTGACATTTTGGGCTACATAAATACTTTGTTGTGGAGGGGGGTGTCCTGTGGGCTGAGGGTAGTTAGTAATATCCTTGGCTTCTCTACCCATTAGATACTAATAAGTACCCCACATCCAGTTGTGACAACCAAAAATGTCTTCAGAGTTATACTAGTTGAGAGCCACTGGTACAGGTAAACCTAAGGATGGAGAACAAACAAACAAACAACCACGGGCAATATTAATCCTGGCTGAGGATGTAGTGAAAAACCATGAAGGTTTTGCTCTGGGATTCCCAGCTGAGGTGCTAAACACCAGCTGAACTCTTTAGCACTGGAATTCTTCAACAGCTATTGAACATTAGCGCAGGACAGAAACTGTACCCCACCAGACACTGCTGTCAAATTCCTGGGAAGGCTCAGCAGTGGTTACTAAGAGACCGAGCACTTCATTCGAATAGAATGTGTCAAGCTGAGATCTTTTAAAAATATATCAGTGAGTCAGGAGAGACTGCTTCCCTTCTGGTCCACTTTTTTTTTTCTGTCCCCCCTTACTACAACTATGAGAATTCCATAAAAGCATAGAGGACAAGGGCTAACTGGACCAAAAAAAAAGGGAAGAAATCTGATTGGGTTTCCTCACTTCCTTACTGATCGACCCTTCAGCAACTTAAGTTTGCAGCAGAGAAACCGCCATTAAACTTTGGCCTGGAAAATAATAATACATTTTAAAATAAATCCAGCTCTTCTGTGAGGTGGAGTGAAGGCTTGTCCATACGCCTAGTACAGTGTATGGCATTTTTCTTTCCTCTGTCATTTTTTAAAGGAAATAATCACAATGAAACACACCAAGACCTCACTCCAGCTGATGCTGCAGAGGTGAGCTGGGATGAGAAACAAAACCTCCCAACTCAGGGGCTTCTGGAGGGAGGACGCGTCTATCTGCTCCAGCAGAGGCCCAGGGGACACCAGTTGGCTCTCCTGGGCCTCCTCGGAACAACCTCACAGAGATACCACTAGCAGCAAGGTGAGGGCACCCACCAACTACGGAGAGAACATCCTTGAGAATCCCTGCTGTGCATAGAGAAGGGGTAAATGATGGGAGAGGGGAGAGGAGTCAGATCAGCAAATTCCGATTGAACAACCACTGCACACCTCTTTAATTCCAAGTGCTCAGGAACTCCCCCAGACTTCTCATCTAGCTCTCATACTAATGCCACCAGTAATCCATCAGGGAAAATTAGTTACCACTTTCCAGTTACCCCCAAATCCATGGACAGTCTGTGCTAGGTCAGCCCTGGATGACATTCATTAACACTGAACTCTGTGATTTCTGCAAGTGCAGTATTAGAAAGTGTGTTCTTTTGTGCACACATAAAGTGTTAAAAAAATTTCCCAATCTCCATTTTTTTAAATTCTCAAACCAAAGATCTATAAAGGTTGGGGCGAGGAACTTCTTTCTTTCTTTCCTTCCTTCCTTCCTTCCTTCCTTTCATTTAATGTAGTTATTTCCCTCTCCAATGTGGCTTTAAAATAGTGAGAATACAATCATTATTGATACCTAAACATTGCATCTCTTCAATTTTCTACGCAATAGTCTAGGTATTTTACATTTTTATACTTGACCTACCACCATTAGTGGTTATTACACTTTAATCCAATTCTGTCATGTTAATGGGTAGCAGCAGTGCCTGGCTGGAAAGTACATCAGCAGCAGCAGCCTGGCTGGGCCCGGGTTACCGAGTTACCAGTGGGGAGCATGCAGAGGACCCAGCAGGGGTCCAATACCACAGAGGAAAAATAAGAAACCTTTTACGGACACTATGATGCTAAACCAACACCACAAAAGGAAGTCTCTCAAATTCTAGAGAGAACAACAAACAAGAGATTAAATAAAATTCATGTTGATACACTAGGAGGTCACTTGCTAGTAGCTCCTTCTAGCCTTTTTGTTTCTAGATGAAAAATCTCAAAATTGGATGCCAGCAAAAAATTCACTAGTTTAACTCATTTTAATGAGAGACTAGGTTAGAATAAATAGGATTTATGTAGAACTCTGCATTCCCCAAATCATTTTTACAAATGTTAAAGTGCTTAGATCTCTTTTAACAGTTCTAAAATTAAGGTAGATATCTCAGAATATTCTCTATTCTTCATCCACAAAAAGTCCAGCAAAAAATATGTATGTGACCTAGTAAAATGTTTTTAAAAGCATAACATAGGCTAATACTTTTCCTCCCATTCCTAAGTTGAATTCAGGTACAAATTCAAGATTTTTAAGAATAGTCTTTAAAAATAAAGATTTTTTAAATTGCCAAATATAAATTCCACTGTAGAATGTAGGAAAACAGAGAAGCACGAAAAAGAAAATTAAAATAATCCCAACACTCAAAGATGACTACTTTTACTATGTTAGTGTATTACCTTCATTATCATTCTATCCTGAGATGTGCACTTTTTTACACAAATGATATGCTTTATAATGTGCTTTTTAATTAAAAAACAATACATTCTGAACATTTTCCCATGCTGGTAAATATTTTTTTCAACAGCTATTCTCAAATCTTTTTATCTCAAAACCACTTGGTGCTTTTAAAAATTATTGAGGACCTCAAAAAAGCTTTTGTTTATTAGGGTTATATTTATTAATATTTATAATATTAGCAATTAAAACAGAAACTCAGCATTGGCTGGTGGCTCAGTGGATAAGGCACTGGCCTGTGAACCCAAAGGTCACTGGTTTGATTCCCAGCCAGGACACATAACCAGGTTGCAAGCCAGGTTTCCAGCTAGATCCGTAGCTGGAGGCAGGTGAAAGGCAACCACACATGGATGTCTCTCTCCCTCTCTCCCTTCCCCTCTCTCTAAAAATAATAATAAATAAAATATTTTTTAAAAACCAAATAAACTGAAAATTTTTGAAATAATTCATTTTAAAATAAAGTAATTAATTACATGTCAATATTAGTAACATTTCACAAAAATTAATTCTATTTTCCAAAATAAACAAAAAAGTAAAATCCTTTAGTGAGAAAAGTGACATTATTTTTGCAAATAGTTTTAATGTTTGGCTTAACAAAAAATAGATGAATTCTCATAACTACTCCTATATTTAAAATGTTGATGTGTCCTGTCTGATGTCCGTTGTATATGAAGAAAACCTAGTCTCATGTAGATATGTCATCAGAAAAGGAAGGAACCATTTTCAGATGAGTGTGAATATTTTTCTTTACACCACACCAAAACATGACAAGTGGCGAGTTTTAAAGATTAGTTGCAACGTGGTAAAAAAGCCAATAAGCTTTTATACTATCATGAGTAGAAAATGTATTACAATGAAAATAGTTTTGACCTTGAGATGACCTTGAAGAGAGCCCACACTTTGAGAACCACTGTTCTGCAACTTCATATTTAATGGTTTAACTAGCAGTCCACCATAGAACAGAACACTACCCTGTTGTCGAATATTTTAGATTGTTTCCCAGTTTTTCCTATTGGAAAACAAAGCTACGACAAACATCTTACAGATATCGCTTTCTGTACATTTGCTTTTATAGAATAACACCTTAGAAAGCAGAATTTGGGGTCAAAAACAAAGTTATTTGTTTCAGTATTTGTATACATATTGCCAGTTTTCCCTCCAGAAAGAGGGAAAATTCACATTCCTATCAGTAGTCTGTACAAGAGCCTTCTATTCTTACACTGTTATCAACCCTGGGTACCATGTGAGCCCTGTTTTAAGAGTTGCTTTTAAAAAGTCAAAAGTGTGACTGAGCTGACTAATAGAGAGCTCACCCCCTTATATGACACATAATATTTAGGATTTACTGGACTTCTCTGCTTACACAGCGCTGCTCTGATCATTTCGCCTCAGTGTTTACTTACTGCTAGTTAGCGTTGTTACAATTAGTATTTACTGTGCCTTCTGCTTGACAGTATTTTTCTTGTTGTTGATAAATTACTTTATTTTTCAACTGCAGCTGGCATTTAATATTACTAGTTTCAAGTGTACAGCATCATGGTTAGATATTTGTAAAACTTACAAAGTCATCCCCCTCACCCCATAAGTACAGTAGTCCCCTGGCCCCATGCACAGTTATTACAATCCTATTGACATATTCCCTATGCTGTACTTTACATCCCTGACAATAGTTTTTTGAGACAGAAACTATGTCTCATTTCTTAGTCTATCCAACAGTGCTGAGCCTGTAGGGTAGAGGCAGCAATGAGGGCAATTGATTCCCTTTTCCCTCAGACTGGCCTGGGTTTAACTCATGTCTGCACCGTGTATCAGCTGTGTGAGCTTGTGCCAAGTTCCTTCCCTTCCTTTTTTTTTTTTTAATTTAATTTTATTGTTGTTGTATTACATCCATCCCCTTTTTGCTCCCCTCTGTCCTCTTCTCCCCTTCCTTTTTTGAGCTTGGTCATCATCACGAACAAGGAGACTAATACTTACAGTACTTCATAAGGCAGCTGTTTTTGAAAGTGTATGTGTAAAATACCTTGTCCGATATTTGACAAAGAATAAATCTTCCAAATGTTTCCTTTTCCTTGCCAACACTGAATTAACCTCGTGTAGTCCAAAGTTGGAGGATCTTAAAGTCACTTTGATTTACTAATAAGCTACACTTTACTAAGACAGGAGGCAACCTCTTTAACAATGATTACCTCTGGAAAGTGGAAACTAAGCAAAATTGATGAGTTTTTCATTTATTCTTTCCCACATCACTCAATTGTTACTCATTCTCTCAGTCAGTCAACAGCTATGAGTGTCCTATGTGTTCCAAAGAGAAATCATACACAGTCCCTAAACAAAATAGAAATGTAAACTGAAACCCCTTGTTCAGTGCTAGAATGTCACTTCTTTGATCGCAGTGAAACTTGAATTCAGAGAAAAGCCATTCAATAAAGTTATGTGGTGGCTAGCACGTTATTCCAGGCCCCGTTCTGATTCAAAGCTGACAATTGTTGCAGTGGGCTTAAAGATCAGTATATTTTAACACGACCCTGAAATGTCTTACTAACAAGAAAGCTTTGACATTTTCTGACAACCCAACCAGGGAAATCAAGAAGACTCTAGTGAGAGAGATGTAGTCCAGGTTGAAGTTCACTCATGGTTTTAACTTAAAATGAAAACAAGGCACAAATCAATGAGAGTTACTTGTGCACCTGGGAGTACAACCCCAACTAAGGGTGGTTACTGAGTGGTGGTCACTTAGGGAATGCCACTGCTAGAGATGGCAATATAAACCCATGAGACTGCTCGGCAGATTATTCTGAAGGGAGGGAAAGGGAACTGATACTTACGTGCTACTCTGTTCCAAGAACACATGGTTTCCTTGTCCGCTCATAATCTCATTTCTCACCCCCCACCCCCCAACGCACTCACATCTACGCTTTTTCAGAGGCTGAGGCTCAAAGAGGTCAAGTGGTTCTTCCCAGAATACTCTGGAGAACTGGGTGCTAAGGCTTTAACAACTCTAGGAGAGATTCAAAGAAAGCCTGGAACTCTGATTCTTGAGGTCAAGCTGAGATTGATCAAGAACTTTTTGCTTCCAGCACTGGGTGATATATGTCAAAGTTGTTAAGTCATTACAAAAACCTCTCCAGGTCTAGAACTTTATGTTCAATAGGGTTTGAAATATTTGCCATGTTAAAGCTTTAATTCCTTCAGCTGTGAAGCAGGTTTTTAAAAATTTGCTGTGATGTGTTGTGGTGATGAAAGACTAATGGCAACTTGGGGTTTCCATATTGTGGTTATTAATGTCCAAAAGACTCCTGATTGCATATGGGAGGGGTAGTATTTCTGGAAGTTGGGGTATGATTCCTCCCTCATCACTGTCTCAGATCTAGGCAGCCACTAATCTGCTTCCTATCTCTACAGATTCGCCTATTCTGGATGTTTCATACAAATGGAAATACACTACAGTATGTTCTCCTCTGTGCCTGTCTTCTTTCACTTAGCATAGTATTTTCAAGGTTCATCCATGTTGTAACATAAATCATATTCATTCCCTTTTATGGCTGAATATGAGGTCTGTCTTGAAAGTATCAGCCACACAAACTTTTAATTATAGACATTAACTTGATATTTTGGGTGTAGATCTCATATCCCATTGTATAAATATACCATATTTTCTTTACCCATTCATTAATTGGTGGACATTTCAATTGTTTACAATTTTCAGCTATTATGAATAATGCTATTATGAACACTTGCATATAAATCAGTACGTAGACTATGTGTTCATTTTCATGGATATATACTTCTACTTAAGAGTGGACTTGCTGCATCACATGGTAACTCTATGTTTAACCATTCCAATTACTGTCAGATTGTTTTCCAAAGTCATTGTACAATTTTACATTCTCACCAGCGGTGTATTTTGATTTTTCTATATGCTCACCAGCACATATTAATTGCTTTTTTTATTATAGTCACCCTACTAGGGTGAAGTGCTATCTTGTTGTGGTTTTGATGTGCATTTTCCTGATGGCTAACGATGTTGAGTATCTTTTCATGTGCTTATTGGACATTTGTATATTTTCTTTGGAGAACTATCTATCAGACCTCTTACCCATTTTAAAATTGAGTTATTTGTCTTTTTATAACTGAATTGAGTTGTATAAGTTCCTGGCTACAAAAGCTTCCTTTTCCACACTTGGCATGATTTTGTGAGCTACCAATATCCTTGAATGAAGTCATTTTCTGATTAAATCAGTCATAGTTAGCTTCTATTGCAACTCAAAGCCCTGAGTGACAGAGTCTGAAAGGCAAGGCAACACCCCTCATCTGGAGAAAACCAAGAAAGCAAGCTAGGAAATGGTTGCCATTTCTTGTTCTTTTCTTTCCAGATAAAGTAGGTCACTGATTCTTGTAAGTTATTCAAATGATAAGGCCCTGACTCTCTGATGCCAGCAGTCCTCTCTCTGCTTTGGTCCTGTAGTCACAAAGGTTGCATAACCCTGCAACTCCCTGCCAACTGAGGTCGGTATCTAGGACCTCCACTAGGATCTTCTTCCAAAGAGTCAAGTAGGTGAATGCATTAGGAGTCCTAATTCTATGGCTGACTTAACTACACATTCGATTATTAAGCAAGTTTAGTTCATACATCAACAGTGCTAACTCTGAGTCAGGAAAAGAAGACTGTCACTCCCTCTCAGAGTCAGTGATCCAAGTGCCAAAGGTTTGGAGAAAGTTGTTTGGGGAGTTTCCTGGGTCATACCCTTGGCTCGCCCCCTGAGCCAGACAGACTGAGCACAAAGTAGGGCCAGGCTGCCTCTAGTTTCCCCTCATTTTGCTGAGCTCCTACTTTCCCTGTTCTGATCCCTCTTCTTCCAGGAGAGTATCTTAGATCCTGCACTTAAAGAGACTTGTTTGAAAGGGAATCCAGTCTAAAACAGATGTTGACAGGTTTACTCTATAGTAGGTAGGCAGGCATGAGCAGGTTAGGAATGACAGGCCATATTTGGAGTATCAACAGGGCTAAAAGCCCTGGGTGCTTAGCAACAAAAAATCCTAAGGTGGGACCTCACCTCCAGGGTGACTTTTCCTCCCCTAGCATATCCCTAGTCAAGTGATTAAGACCCAATAACTTTTCATGTCGCTGGTCATGCAGTTCCAACTCTGCCCCAGCCTACCCTCCCTGGGCATGTTGCTAACTTTTCTTAGAGGAGGAACAAGAAGACCAGAGAATAGTCTCATATGACTCCAAGTGAATCCTTGCAGGACCACCCCTCGATGAGTTCTGACCTGCATCAAACAATCTTAGGACCAAAGCCTTTCTCTGTAGTCAACAGAGACAGAGTTTTGGTCAAACTAGAGATGACATCTAGGCCTCAGATGTGTTTCAGCTCCAGGCCCAGAGATGTAGCAAAACCAGCAGGTCAATGCCATGGCTGACATCGGGACCTGCTGTGGTGATGCCACCAAACAGGACAGACCATGACCTCAAAAGGATGCACCTGGCAAACTGATTAATATTCTACTCAGGCCCTCCCTGGGACCTCCCCTAAAATCCTTGCCCTTAAAGAAGGATAAAAACCCCTCAGGACAAAGGGCCCAGAGATTGCATGCACTGTACATTCTCATGTTCTCTCTCTCTCTCTCTCTCTCTCTCTCTCTCTCTCTCTCTCTCTCTCTCTCTCTCTCTCTCTCTCTCTCTCTCTCTCTCTCTCTCCCTCTCTCTCTCTCTCTCTCTCCCTGTGCATCTTCCTTTAGCTGTGTCTCTGTTTTCTTTTTCTTAAACTCCAAGGGCCCTTCTTTGCCTCTGTAACTTATTTCCTGAGCCCATGCAGCTCAGCTGGTTCATTTCCCATGGCCCATTTCTACTACCGAAGTCTTCTAAATAAACTTCTGTTTGCATTTGAGTCTTGCCCCTGAATTCTTAGCTGAAACCTAAGTACTAAGCTTGCTAAATCAAGGTCCAATTAATGTTTATACTTGGCATCATTTCACCACTAGCAAAAGTATCAACTCTGTAAAAGAAGTTTGTATTTCTACGTCATTAATCTCTATATTAACTTGCATTTTACCAAATTCAAAGACCACTTTTCAGTTCTCATTCTCCTTGTTCTTGTTTTGGCAACTAAGAACAAGATGATTTGTTAAGAGTGTGAGCATATGAGTGGTGCAGATCTGAGAGAAGGAAACTTGAGATCCCAGGATAAAATGTTTTGTGGTGAGACTAAACCACTAGTTCATTCAGCAGCCATTTCTTAAGCATCTACTGTGTACTAGACACTGTGCTGTGGTGGCTAGAGAGGCAGCAGAGAAGCAAGGCCCCTGCTCTCATTGGGCTTCCTCTCTAGTGGTGAAAATGAACAATAAATTTTTTTAAAGATACCACTTCAGATAGTGATAGGTACTCTGAAGAGCAATGTGAAATAGGAAATAATATGATAGTGATAGATGTGTAGGAGAGCGCCTTAGGCAGGGTGGTTGAGGAAGGCCTTTTTAAGAAAGTGACTTTATAACCAAGTGAAATGCTCAAGTCTTTCTGACTTCTTGTTCCAGCCTGCATTGTTCCTGTGGCCTTCAGGCCAACAGCTCCTTTAGATGTGTTAATCACTAGAGGAATTCTGCTCGGGGGTTGGGGTTTTACTAAAACCCAATTTACTAAAGCTCTTCCCATTTTCCTTTCCTTGGACAAACAAGAAGCAGGAGCTCTGTACTTTCTTAAAGTGGATTGGAGGAACTACTAGGTCTCTCGTCTTTGGCACCTTCTCAACCCATAAACCTTTCTGTACTCCAAACTCTGACCATTTTGAGTTTTGGTCTTCTGCAGGGGCAGGCTCACGGACCTTGGACTGGCAACAAAATTTACTCTGATGCATGAGGAGCGGATTTGGGGAAGGACAGCTCCAGGAAGAGAAAACAACAAGTGCAAAGACCTGGATCCAGGAACAAGCTTAGCAAACTGGAGACTCAGAAAGAACCAAGAATGGCTGGAATGTAGTGAACAGAACAAAATGGTACAAGATGAGCTGAGAGAGATAAGTAGGTCAGGTAGAGCCTTGACAGCTGTTGTAGAGACCTGAGAGGTTAAGTATTTTGCCCCAAGATACACATATAGTAAGTGGCAGGGCCAGAATGATAATCCAGGCATTTTCAGTCCTAGGTGTTTTTGCATTGGAGCCTAGTTTATGCTCAAAATGGTGCTGGAAGGAGGTGACTGAAGCTCTTTTGGCAATCCTAAAACTAAGAAGAGACAAAGACCCTTGTCTTATCTCCTCCTTCTCTCTTGGAAAAAAAAAGAAACAAATATGAAAATTTCAAAGTGCACCATGCTAAATCCAATACAAATTCTGTCTATTAATGAATAGATAGATGTAGTTGGCTACATGAGTTAACTAGTGTTTGCATTTGCATTAGCTTTTGAATAAAACTGCCCATCAACAATATGTTAAACACAGAATCTGAATTTTAGATATTGTGATAAACACCCATTGAACAGTTATCATATGATGCCACAGAGCATTTGGAGAAGTTATTTTGGTGTTGCTATGTTTGATCTTACGAAAATTAACCACGCCGGATTGCCTAGTATCTATTTTTAAATATAAGGTCTGCTCTCCCTATTACATATTAGGAAACTTAATATAGCTAAGTGCTGGTCAGGATTAGCTGCTACATAGATTTTCTTGGTGTTCTATGCTTTGATTTTAAAATTAGAAGTAAAAAGAAAAACATTTTTTTTTAAAGATTTTATTTATTATTTCCAGAGAGAGGGGAAGGGAGAGAGGTAGAGAGGGAAAGAGGAAACAATGTATGGTTGCCTTTCACCTGCCTCCAGCCACAGACCTGGATGGAGACCTGACTTGCAACCTGGTTATGTGCCCTGGCTGGGGAATTGAACCAGCGACCTTTGGGTTCGCAGGCCGGCGCCTTATCCACTGTGCTACCAGCCAGGGCCAAGAAAAACATTTTTTTCTTTTTAATTTTATTGTTGTTGTATTACATCCATCCCCTTTTTGCTCCCCTCTGTCCGCCTCACCACCCACCCATTCCCCCCAAAGTCAATCCCACCTGTTGTCCATGTCCATGGTTCCTGTATACTAGGTTCTTGTGAAAAACATTTTTCTTTTCTTTTTTTTTTTTTTTTTAATTTTTTTTTTTATTTTTGGTGGGTGGTGGTGGTGGTGGTGGTGGTGGTGGTGTGAAAAACATTTTTTAAAAGTAAATTTATACTCAAATTTAAACAATTGGCTAATGAAGACCAGATGTGTGCAAGTATACACACAATACACACACACACACATGCACATCTGCCATGAGACTAGCATATTTGCATATTTACTAGCTGACATAAGGTAAATTACTCAACATTGCTAAGTCTATTTTCTCTTTCATAAAATGGAGATGAAAGTGATGCCTACAACATAGCGGTATTATGAAAATTATTCAAAATAACAAGTAACAGTGCTTGAAATAGAGTTAGTTCCTTGACTAAGTGTTGGTTTCCCTACTCCCTGTCTGTTCACTTATCATAAACATGGGCAGGTCAGGAATATGATGCTAACATTGCTTCCAGGATAAATGTGATCAGAAGCTAGGCTTTCCTGCTAGGCTTGGGCCACAGGACAATGAACATTTTTGCTGCAGGCAAATGGAGAAGTGCTAACAAGACAGACCTAGAGACTGACAGAAAACTCCCAGGGGGATGAGCAAGGAGATGTCAGGGACTGAGACATAAAAAGCCAGGTTCTGATAGACCCCTACCTTGGCTTCTCAGGACTAATTATTTCACCAGTGCATTTGTTTCAACTACAAGTTACTTGTGGTATTATTTGTTTAATGTCCGCCCAAACTCTAGAAAGATTAGAAATCCTATTTTGTTTACTCACTTCATATTTGCGTTATTTCATATACAGTAAGCCCTTGATAAATATAATATTTGTTCAATGAATGAACCCCTTTTCTTACACTGGACATGTTTCCAAAATTGGATGTGTCATGGGTTGACCTAAGCTGGCTCTGCATCCATTCATTCTGTTTGGCCAAGTGGCCTGTGGGGGTCTTAAGCTGGCACTAGACCCCTCATACAAGTGCATGCCCTAGATAACAGGCAGAGCCGCAAGCAAATGTAAGTTTCTGATATGACTTCTCTAACAGTCCTGTGACCACCAATCACCCCCACACCACCTTCTCTCTCATCCCTTCCACTTGTGGGCTCCTTAACTACACAACCTCAAGTGAAGCTGACCAAAACCCTGCTCATTTTGGTCTGAATTGACCTATCCAGCCTTAGCCTGGAAATCCCACAACACTCTATTCATGGGCCCAAATAAAGGCATGTGTCCCAGGTCCTGTCAATCTGTCTGCCTGAACTCTATGTGGCCTCCCCGTGTGGCTCCCAAAACAGGCCATCTACTTCCTCCAGGATTTTTGAGTAATAAACTTCTCTATTTAGATTTCTCTGTGGTCTTCTGTCAGAGGGTCATCATTGTGTACCCTATGCTCCACTTAACAAATGTTAATTTAACAAAGTCCTAACAAAGAAAATTAATTTCATTTACAAATCAATGATTTCAAGGGTCCTAGTGACATCAGCCCTTAAGAGGAAATTTCTGGTGCATGTAGATTCCTGGTTACCATATAAATTTTCTTAGAAAGAGAAAAGCATATCTAAAATAGGAAAACATAATGGCTCCCTGAGAAGGCTGTGAGCCTTCTGAGTTTGTTAGGCTGAATAGCAGCATGAACTAATCTTCCCACATATCTTGGACTTTGTCAGATTAGGATGTGAAATTTTGGAACTGAATACACCCCAGTTGCCTCATAGAGGACTTTTCTCTGGGCAAAAAGCAAAGCCTATTCTTATCCTTTTATCTGTGATCTGGCTCAAGCACCCATCCAGCGGAGGTTTTCCGACAAGTCCCAGAAGGTGGGAACAATGACCACAGACACCTTCATTGAACGGTCCCTCGGGACTTATCACTGTCCCCTCCAAGCTACTGTGTTTCCAGAGTCACTGGACGTTGTCAATCCCTGGTAAACAAATGGTCAACAAACAAAAAATTCTACCTAATCTAATAGGTTCAATATCCCAGCTAAATTCTTGCAAGGAGATGGTTTAACATCCACTTGCTCATTTATTTCTTCAATTTTCATCCATTCATTTATTCATTCTACAAATATTCCCAGTCCTGGAAACACCTGAGCGATTCCCAATGAGAAAAAGAAAGCTTAGAGCAGCGAGAAGTAGCACAAGAACTGTAACCAGGAACTAAAAAAATATCTAAGCACATACTATGCCCAGCTGTAGTACCACTGCTACAAAACCTAGATCTCATTTTAAAAATACATGTCTTTTCCCTATTCTTTTTTTTTTTTTTTTTAGGGGGCCATTCATTTATTCATTCAACAAATACAGCATACAATGCCTTTTTTATTTTGTTTTTTCTTAAGATTTTATTTTTTATTTCCAGAGAGGGGAAAAGAGAGAGGCAGAGAGGGAGAGAAACATCAACGTATGGTTGCCTTTCACCTGCCTCCAGCCACCAACCTGGCAGGAGACTTGGCTTGCCACCTGGTTATGTGCCCTGGCTGGGAATCGAACCAACGACCTTTGGGTTCACAGGCCGGCACCTTATCCACTGTACCACCAGCCAGGGCTTTTTCCCTATTCTTTTGTTAATATCACTAGTGTAGTGCTTATGACATTATGTTGGAGTTAACTGCCTCCCCTTCACCTGAGTGTGTACTCCTTGGGATAGCAATTGTGCTATCCAACCACTTTTATGTCCCTGGTGCCTAGCACGAGACCAATCACATAGAACTAATCATTAATGGAGCAGTTCTCTGGGCTCCAGTGAAGCTAATGAATTTCTAGTAATTATCAGGCCTGCACTGTCCAACACAGTAGCCACTAACCACTAGCCACATGCAGCTAGTAAGTACTTGAAATGTAACTAAATGGGGGAATTGAAGTGTGCTATAAGTGGAAAACATGTCAAATTTCAAAGACTTAGCACAAAGAATATAAAATAACCCATGATTAGTTTTTATACTGATTATATGTTGAAATGGTAATATTTAGATAGTGGGTTAATAAAATATTCAAATCAATTATACCTTTTTCTTTTTACTGTTTTATGTGGCTATTAGAAAACCTAAAATGACAAATATGGCTCACATTCTTTTTTTTCATTTTAACGTTTTTAATTGTACTTTTTTCCATGGCCATTTACTCCCTAATACCCTACTGCACCTCCACCTATATCCCCACCCCCACAGTCACCACACTGTTGTCGGCGTCCATGCTTCTTTCCCTTTTTTGCTTGATCCCTCCACCCTCAACCCCCCTACCCAAGAGCTGTCGGCCTGCTCGCCATCTATGAGTCTGTCTCTATTTTACTTGTTAGTTGTTTGTTCCTTAGCGTCTATATACGAGTGAAATCATGTTGTATTTGTCTTTCTCTGACTGGCTTCTTTCACTTGGCATAATGTTTTCCAGGTTCATCCATGCTGTGGCAAAGGGTAAAATTTTCTTTTCTTACGGTGAAGTAGTAATCCACCTTGTAAATGTACAATAGTTGTTTTATACTCTCCTCTACTAATGGACATTTGGGCTGCTTCCATATCTTGGCTATTGTAAACAATGCTGCAAAGAACATACAAGTGCTTATGAATTAGTGTTTTGGGTTCAGATAAATTCCCAGAAGTGGAATCACTGGGCCATAAGACAGTTCCATTTTTAATTTTTTGAGGTAAATTCATACTGCTTTCCACAGTGGCTGCACCAATCTGCATTCCCACCAACAGTGCAAATGAGTTCCCCTTTCTTCACATCCTCCCTAGTACTTGTTGTTTGTTAATTTGTTGATGATTGCCATTCTGACTGGTGTGAGGTGATATTTCATTGTGGTTTTAAGTTGCATTCCTCTGGTGATTAGTGACATGGAGCATCTTTTCATATGTCTATTGACCATCTATATGTTCTCTTTGGAGAAATGTCTATTCATGCCCTTTGCCCATTTTTCAATTGAATTGTTTTTTGTTTTTTATTTTTGGTGATGACTTTAAAAAATTCTTTACAAATTTTGGATATTAACCCCTCATCAGATGCATTGGCAAATACTTTCTCCCATTCTATGGGTTGTCTTTTATTTTGTTGATGGTTTCCTTTGCTGTGCAAAAACTTTTTAGTTTGATGGAGTACTGTTTCTTCTTTCTTTTGCTTCCCTTTTGTGAAAAGATGTATCAGAAAAACTATTGCTATGAGCAATGTCTGAAATTTTACTGCCTATGTTTTCCTCTAAATTTTTTATGGTTTTGAGTCTAACAATTAAGTCTTTAATCCATTTTGAATGTGTTTTTGTGTGTGGCATGAGAAGATGGTGGTTTCATTTTTCTGCATGTATCTGTCCAATTTTCCCAACACCATTTATTGAATAAACTATCTTCACCCGTTGTATGTGCGTTCCTCCTCTGTCAAGTATTAATTGACTATAAAGGCATTGTTTTATTTCTGGGCTCTCTATTCTATTCCATTGATCTATGTGTCTTTTTTTATGCCAGTACCATGATGTTTTAATTACTATAGCTTTATAGTTTGATATAGTCTGATATTAAGTAGCATGATTCCTCCAACTTTGTTCTTCTTTCTCAAGATTGCTATTGCTATTCAGGGTCTTTTGTAGCTCCATATACATTTTTGGAATATTTATTCTAGTTCTGTGAAATATGTCATTGGTATCTTGGTAAGAATTGTGTTTAATCTCTAGGTTGCTTTGGGTAGCATAGACATTTTACTGATGTTAAGTCTTCCTATTCATGAACACAGTATATGCTTCCACTTATTTGTATCTTCTTTAATTTCTTTCTTGTCTTATAATTTTCTGAGTACATTCTTGGTTAAACTCATTTCTAAGTAATTTTTTTTTTGAAGCAATTGTAAATGGGATTGCTTTCTTAGTTTTCACTTTTGGATAGCTCATTATTGGCATATAGAAATGCAATGGATTTCTGGATATTAATTTTGTCTCCTGCTACTTTATTGAATTATTTATCAGTTCTAGTAGTTTCTTAGTGGAATCTTTAGGGTTTTCTATGTAGA
This sequence comes from Noctilio leporinus, assembly GCA_004026585.1. Classification (NCBI taxonomy): domain Eukaryota; kingdom Metazoa; phylum Chordata; class Mammalia; order Chiroptera; family Noctilionidae; genus Noctilio; species Noctilio leporinus. The sequence goes on along the minus strand of PVIW01000686.1, from coordinate 97,158 downwards.
ATATTATATTATCTGCAAATAATGACAGTTTTACTTTTTCCTTTCCAATTTGGATGCTTTTATTTTTTTTTCTTCTTGCTTGATTGCTATGGCTATGGCTTCCAGTACTACATTTAATAAGAGAGGTCTTGTTCCTGATCTTATGGGGAGCATTTATATTTTTTGCCCATTGAGTATGATGCTGGCACTGGGTTTGTCATATATGGCCTTCATTATGTTTAGGTATGTTCTCTCTATTCCTACTTTGCTGAGAATTTTTATCATAAATGAGTGCTAAATTTTATCAAATGTTTTTTTCTGCATCTATTGATATGATCATGTGGTTTTTATCCTTCATTTTGTTTATATGACATCTTATTTCTACTAGTAATGCTGGATTAACCAAAGATTTACTGTATTAGGTACAAATCACATCCAGGCTCTACATTTTGGGAGAAAGGGGAATTTGGTTATCTTGCCTGAACTGAGTAAAGGCATTCATCAAGTCTAAGTTCAGAACTATCCAAGGAATATAAGACTTTTTTTTTTTTGCAAAATGTTATCAGTTGGTATCTTCTACACTGTAGCAGGTCTGCTGTTTTAAAGAAAAACAGTAATTCCAACTCTTACTGTATCCCCTTATATTGAGTCAAAGTCTTACCAAGGGCATGTAACACTCATGCAGCCAACACTTAAATAGCTCTTCAATTTCTGACTACAAGTGCCTGTTTTATCCTATCCTCTCCTCCCTCAGTCTCTGGCATCCTGAACAGTCGTCACCCCTCCCATCTGAGCTTTTTTACTGACCTTAAGAGAGGACTGGCTCAAATAACACACTTGTCAAAATACCTAGGTAAGCACAGCTCAGGGAGAAATATAAATAGATACATGGAAACAGAATGCTCCGTACTGATAACAAAAACCACTTAGAACTCTCTTCACCTTCCAAAAGGTTTCCTACAATGATTAGTTAAATGTAAATGCTCCTAATAATTTTAGTTCTATCAGCTTAGACAGACTTATTTTTTTACAAGCCCTGACAAAGCTGCAATTGAATGTGATTTTTAAGTTTTGGGCACTGCTGCGGCAAAAATCCTTAAGTAGAGAAATTAAAATTGACCATAAGAAAATGATCCAAAACAAGAATACTGAAAAATTTCTATGCGGTCTATAGGAAAGACTAACAGAGTCAGGCTTCATTGGTCTATGGTCAGAAAATAAACAAAACCAGTGACTGTCTATTTACACATCCTTCCATAAGATCACTCGTTTGAAACATTTAGCACAGTGTGTGGCACATACTGGGTATTAAATAAATATTAGTTGAATAAATACATGACTGTCTAGTCACTTACTATTTAAGGGAATACTGCCTTGTACTCACCATGCTTTGTTCTGTTTTGTTTTTTTAATCCCGAGTGGTATGATAGATAGAACAGAGCTTCCTAAAATATTACTCAATAAAATTTGAAGCCCTCACAAGGGACTATATGGCCCTACATAATCTGCAACCCAACTACTTCTTAGACTCATCTCCCACTACTCTCCCCTCATTCACTCTGCCCAGCAACCTAGCTTCCCTGTGTTCCTCAAACAAGCCACATCCATTCCTGTCTCAGTGCCCTTGCCCCAGCTCTTCCTTTGCCTAGTCACACATTCCTTCAGTCTCTACTCAACTGTCACCTCATCAGAGGCTTTCCTCACCACCTTATGCAAAACAGCATAACCCTCATCCTACTACTGTATTTGTCCTCCTATCACTTGTGCCACCTGACATATTACACATTTGTTTGTCTCCCCAATCAGGAAAGTTACTCCAAGAAGGGTAGGGACTTTGTTCATTTTGTTCACTGATGTTTCTTTTGTGCCTAGAAAGTTCCTGGCATATAATAAGAGTTCAATAAATAGCTATTGAATGAATAAACTAACAAACATTAGATCGGAATCCAGACATCTGGATCTAGTCCTAATTCTACCACTGATTAGTTGTGTGACTTTGAATGAACGTCCCCTGACAGCCAGTTTCTGAATCTGTGAATTAGCTGGGGGGAAAAATACATCTAAAGCCATACCCAGCTCTAAAAATCACTGGATTTTAACAGAGCTGCTTTTTATATGCAACTTTTATATGAAGTTTTAACAACTCAAAAACATTTCTCTGATATCCCTCTGGGCACTTCATTATGATTTAAGACCCTGCTCCAAAGTTTCCTGATGAAGTCTCTCCCAATCCTTCCAGGTGGATGGGTCCCAGCACTTTCTCCCTCCTTTGAGGTGCCTCATACAAGATCTTTTCTTCCTCAAATCTTGTCAAAGTTAATGACGACATAATTCACATTTCCTTCCCTAGAATGTGAACACTTTGAGGACAGTAATGGATTCTTAGAATGTTTGTATCCCCAACACTTGCATGGTCCAGGGCGATCAGTAGACATTCCATGAACGTTTAGTGAACAAATGAAATATAGGAAAGCCAAAGTGGAATTAGGACCATCATGCATATTGAAAACTGAGGCCATCCCTCTCCCTTCATTGATGAATGGTGGGCAGAAAGTAAAACTTAGCTGCCAATGATTCATTTGAAGGGATATAAGAAACTAAAATTTATTGGGAACCTACTGAAGGCCAAGCACACTTATACACATTCACAGAGTTAATTTAATCCTACGACAACCTTATGAATCAGTAATATTACTACTATTTTAGCCAAGCACTCTTATACACATTCACAAAGTTAATTTAATCCTATGACAACCTTATGAATTAGTAATATCACTACCATTTTATAGATGAGACAATTGGGGCTCATAGAAGATAGGGAGTTTGCCAATGAGTGAGTGAATGGCTGATAAATTCATACTCAGGGCTCTTCATGACATTCATCATATTCATATCACTGAGTGATACATCAGCAAGCTATTTCTCTGATTTAATGTAGGTATTGGCATATGTAACGGTGAGCTTTCCTGCCCTAGAAAAGTGTTTTTACAGTGAAAGTTTTTTTCCCCTTTGATTCAAAAAGGTGGCTATAGATAAATTAGTGTATATTCTTCGTGAGAGGGTAAAAAAGGCTTACAAGCAGGTTACACTTTGTGCCCTTTGAATTTTTAAGCATAAAATTTGTATTTTCTGATAATAAAATGAGTTATCTGTTCATTACAGAAAAGTTGAAAAATATAGAAAAACATGGAGGAGAAAATGTTAGTCAACTACTATTCTATGACTCAGAGACAACCACAATTAACCTTTTAAACTTGAAGGTTTATAAAGTTTATCATAACTTTTATTATGTTATTTATTATGTTAACCTTTATTAAGTTTTAACACCTTTTTCCAATACATATTTTATTTCATAGGGGGTGTCATTCTAATTTATGCAACATTTTTAAATGCAATATATGCATTTTCTGTAATGTTAGAAATCTTCATAAATAAGATTTTAATAATGGCTTCATAATATCACAACAAATAAGATGCAATAATCAATCCTTCTGTTATTATGAGTAAGCTATTTCCATTTATTTAATTTTATGCATTTCTCAACTTTAAAAAATCAGTTTGTAGTTCAACTTCTGAAAATGGTTCTGACCTCTGAGAAAATGCAGAGACAACTTTTCCATTCAAGAATGGGAAAAAACCCACTAGTGTCCAAAGAGAGTCTTTCTTTTTCCTCTAATAATCTTTCAATGTAGAAATCAGTTGGAGTCATTCAAGTTTTACCTACAGTAAGGAGGAGAGGCAGTGAAAATCTAAAAGTACCTTGAAATAAACAGACTCAGGCTCACACCGTTGTTCTTACATACCTGCCTTATACCCTCAGTAAATTATATAAAGCTTCATTTTCTTCATCTGTAACTGGATAATCACCTTATAATGTTGCTGAAAATGTTTAAAATGGGAAAACATTTTCTAGCACAGCACTGAGACTGGCACAAAGTAAACAGGCCTTCTTGTAACTGTAAAACTTTGGTCGGAACTTCTGGTCAAGATGGAGGTGTAGGTACACATGCTTCACCTCCTCATCCAATGACAGAATGAATTAAAACTAGACCTCAAAATAAATAACACCCAGAACCATCAGAGAATCAAGATGGATGGAAGTCCGACAACCAAAGATTTAAAGAAGCCATATTCATCCAGATGGGTGACTTTTCTACAATAGATGATGCTACTAAGACAGGGAGTAAATGCAGTTCTATCTAATACACAGAAACAAACACAGGGAGGCTGAAAAATTGAGGAGACAGAGAAATATGACCCAAATGAAAGAACAGAACAAAACCCCAGAAAAAGAACTAAATGAAATAGAGGTAATCAACCTATCAGATGCAAAGTTTAAAACACTGGTGATCAAGATGTTCAAAGAACTTATTTGTATATGGCAACAAAATAAAAAAGAACCAGGTACACTAAGTGAAATAAAGAAAAATCTACAGGAAACCAACAGTGGTGGGGATGAAGCAGGGATTCCAATCTATGATTTAGAACACAAGGAAGAAATAAGCATTCACCCAGAACTGAATGAAGAAAAAAGGATTAAGCAAAAAGCAAAAGACAAGGATAGTATAAGGTACCCCTGGGACATATCCAAATGTTCAACATCTGGATCACAGAGGTTCCAGAACAAGAAGAGAAAGAGCAAGAAATTGAAAACTTACTTGAAAATTAATGAAAGAAAATCTTCCTAATTTGGTGAAGTAAATGGGCATACAAGTTCAGAAAGCACAGAGTCCCAAACAAACTAGACCCAAAGAGGACCACACCAAGACATATCATAATTAAAATGTCATCAGTTAAAGATAAAGAGAGAATCTTAAAAGCAGCAAGAGAAGAGTTATTTACAAAGGGGTTCCTATAAGACTATCAGCTGATTTCTCAAAAGAAACTTTGGAGGCAAGAAGGGACTGGCAAAAAGTATTCAAAATGATGAAAAGCAAGGTCCTACAACCTAGATTACTCTATCCAACAAAGCTATCATTTAGAATGGAAGGGCAGATAAAGTGCTTCCCAGAAAAGGTAAAGTTAAAGGAGTTCATCATCATTAAGCCATTATTACAGGAGATGTTAAGGGGACTTAAGAAAAAGATCAAAACTATGAACATTAAAATAGCAACAAATTCCCAACTATCAAGAACCAAATTAAAAAACAAACTAAGCCAACCACCAGAATAAGAACAGAATCATTAATATGGAAATCATTTGGAGGATTATCAGCTGGGAGGGGGAGGGAGGTGAATGGGGGAAAAGGTGCAGCGTAATTGGTAGGTACACAAGAGACAGTGGGATATTAAAAAATAGTATGCGAAATGGAGAAGCCAAAGAACTTACATGCATGACCCATGGACATAAACATGGGTGGGGGTGGGCCAGCTGCTAGAGGAAATGGGGATACTTGACAGAGGGAAAAACTTGGACAACTGTAATAGCATAATCAATTAAATACATGAAAAAAATAAATCAAACTTTGGTGGGAGAGCTGAGAGGACATCCTTCTTATCTCCTCTAGATCAAAAAATATGCCAAGCTTTCATCTATAGTCTTAGAAGAAAAAAGAATGTGTGTATGTGTGTGTGTGTGTGTGTGCGCGTGTAAACTCACACAACAAAATGGTTTGATTTCTCACAACACTTTGAGGTAGGAGAAATTCAGGGTCTCCTAGTTCTCCTAGGAGTCCCTCCCCATTGACATCTCCCCATCACCAGCTACAACTATCATCATTGTTCCCCGTTGCTCAGTCCCTAGGCACCCTCTTTCTTTCTCTCACTGACTTACTGATCTAAGCCCTCTTAGACCCAGCCTTCCAACATGCCTATCAGTCTCATTTTCCAATAACACCAGTCTGGCCTTCTAAATCCTGTTCAGTTTACTGATTTCTTGTTACCAATGTCATAAAATCCAATTTAAAAAAATGTCATGGCTTTCAAGGCCTCCATCACCACCTGCCTATTCCCTGTGTTCGCCTCCACTTTACTCATTCTGGTCCTTGCCCTGGTGTCCGCCTTACCATCTGTAGCCAAAGCAGGCTAAGTTTGCTGCAGATAAATCATATCTTCACCTAAAGATTTTTGACTTTTGTTGAAGAGCAACGCAACTCCAAAGTGGGGGCTTTGAATCACTATCAGCTGCTCACATTTTAGAGTAAATGAGTTTTAAGATTCCCAGGGTGGGGTGGGAGGGTAGGAGAGGGGAATGGTGGTAAATTAAGGTTAGGCAAGGACAGGTGCATCCCAGACACCATTGAGAAAAAGGCTATAAAGTCGGGATTGACCAATTTCCCCGTCTCAATCAATATTCCTTCTTCCTTGTTCCATTTCTCACAGGTGCTTTCTCTTCTGCTTTTCTTTTCTGCATCTCCTGCCCATTCTGTAAGGCACCCAGGTCCTGCCCACTTCTTGAGGCAGTCACAGATATACACTCTCTTCTGACCTTCCACAGAACCATGGTCTGTCCTCCCTGAGTACATAATATTGTACTCCCCATATTGCTAACTTTCTCCATAAAGTTCTTGGTGATGAGGACAGTGTCTGCTTCCCATTTGGTAGTTGATTGGTAAATATGTGCCCAATATTCCAAACTTATGACTGACCATTCACCCTAATCAATGTCACTCTAGGGCTACTTGAACTTCAGCTCTGCTGGTTTTGTTTGGGCAGTACTTTTAACTTTGGGTAAGATGGGCACTCTGAAATGCTGCACGCAGATCTGTCACCTACAAAGCAGGCTTTTCTATTGATATTAATAGAAATGGCAAGGGACATCACTCACAGACCAAACAAACAAACAAAAACACCCATTCTCAAAACAAACAACAAAAGAAAACAAAGCCCATACCCAAAGAGAGCAGTAAAAGTAGAAACCAACCTAAATAAAGAGGAGGTGATTCCCACTAATCTCACTTTAGGGCCTTCATGAAGGGAGCAAGAGAAAGATTCAGATGCAAGGAAAACATATTTTTATAAGTATTGCTTAATTACATCTACGTTCATTGAAATGTTGATATTTGGGACCATTTTTTAAAAAAGGAAAAGAAAAAAAAGCAGGATTTTTAGAACCAAGGTTACTGAAACTCGTGTTTCCTTTCTCCAAAGAATTTATGGGCCTTTGTAGCAAAATAAAGTACACTCGTAGCGACCCTAGCCCAGAAGCAGCCAAGCAAGAGACCCCAGCCATCTGAACCGTCCGGAGCAGCCTCCGCCACCAGCACCCCTCCAGGCCCCCTTCTCCAGCTCGGGCACGGCTGTCCCTAGGCCCTGGGCCAAGAGTCAGCGTCGCCGCACACCTGCCATCAGGCAGGGCCCCGAGCAAATTCCCAGGGACGAACGAGAACGGGGGCTGGGCGGCGAGGGGAGGGGGCCCGGAGGAGGGGCGGCGGCCGCTGCAGCCTGCACCTTTCAGTTCTTAACCGAGGCGGCTCCCCCAGAGAGAAGGCACTGAGCTCGAGGGGAATGAACTCGAGAAAGAAGACCGTGGAGTTGCGCTGCGAAGCACCTGCCCGGCCCAGGGCCGCGCTGGGGCCGCGAGTCCGACAGACGCACTCGGTACCTGGCGTCCGGCTCCTCCTCCGACTCCGCCGCCGTCTCGTCCTCTTCGCCCTCAGACTCCTCCTCCTCCTCGGTCTCCTGCTCTCGAGTCGCCTCCTCGTCCCCGTCGGAGCCGAGAGAGCTCTCCACGGCGAGGTGGCTGTCGCTACTCGCCATCGCGTCCTTCCCGGGCCGGACCGGAGCCGGAGCCGCCCGCGCCGCGCCTGGTGTTCTCCCTCTGACTGGCCTCTGGCCCCGGCCGAGCGGCTCGGGTTCCCGGCCCGGGGGCGGGCGAGCCCCGCGACTTTAAATAGAAGGTGTCAAAAAGTTTCGCCAGCGAGCTCTGGGGCCCGGACTCGGCCTCTCTCCTCCGAGCGTCGGCCAACTTCCCCCGAGCCCGCCCCGCCCCAGTGCAGGTGCAGATCACCCACCACCGCTCCGGCCAGGGCGCAGGTCTGGCCCGCAGCGCCGGGAAGTGGAAAGCACAGCGCCCAGCCCCAACTCTCCTTCCTCTAGGGAGGGTTTGGTAGGCTTTGTCGCCAGGCAGCCTGTTTGGTGGACCCTTTATCCCAACCAGGCAACTTACGGACCACAGGCCTCGCTAGTTCGGGCACTCAACTGCGGGGCTCACTGTGGGAGAGGTATAGTGGCAACGCTGGTGTTCTAGAGAAGGGGGAGGCTCAAGGGCTTGGGTAGCCAACTTGCTCAAGGTCTCGGGGCTAGTCAAGTGACCCAGGAGGGAACAAAGCGAAGTTGCCTGGTTCAAAACCCAGCTTTGTACTATCGTGCAGCATTGATTCTCCTTATGTTTGCAAACCAGTAAGTTGGATGTATGCTTCCTCAGTGGCCCCGGGATTGTTCAGCCAGGACATTTTTATCTCCACTAGTAAATATTTTCCCCCTATATTGGCCAAAGGCTAACTTTTGTATGAAACTCAACCCAAAGACTCCCACCTAGACCTTCGGTTGGCCCAAGGCATGCCCAGGCTTAAAACTCCTCCATGGCTTCCTCCTAATCAAGGGCTAAAAGCTTAACTTCCTAAGGAAAATAAACACTGCCCAACAGTCCACTGTCTTGTTTCTTCTACAGAAGTCATGAGTTCCCAACATTTACCAAGTTACTCCACTGTGTCTTTACTTACACAGTTCCTTCTGCCTAAGTTTCTCTCACCTTTATTGACAGGGCTACTCATCAGATCCCTGAAATCCCCAGGTTAAGTTCAACACCCCTCTTTCCTGGTTCCTAAAACTCTATATTCAAATTATGTTTCTCTTTCCCTTAGGAGACTTTCTAAGTTTGTTACTTACCTTTGGCCTATCATCCCCATCTCTTACAAGCCTAGAAGCTAACAAAGTATAAAACACATAGTAGGCAGTTAATCAATGTTCTTGGGGAGGGGGACAGAGGGGAGCAAAAAGGGGATGGATGTAATACAACAACAATAAAATTAAATTAAAAAAAAAATGTTCTGTGAACTAAGAGAACAGGACCAAACCTGCTGAGTATGTATAATAGATATAGCTTTATAATACATATATTCTTTTCATGAGGACTATTTCATGGCTAAAACAGTTCACGTTCTTAATTACAGCAAACTCTACCCACAGAATTGTTAAATATGATGAATGTAAGTTAGGTTGTAGTCACCAGTTACACTAGCTTGGATGCACTCAACAGGTGTGCAGGCGAACAACTGCAGATAGTGCAGATATGGTACAGAAGCAGCAGCTGTTGTGCATGAGAAGAGGGCAGAGCCCAGGGTTCACTAAACCAGGCTGAACAGCAGCAACCTTCATTTTCTTAACATAAATGGACCTTTCCATTAGTAATCCTGAATGAGTACTTACCTAGGACAAAAAATAAATAAATAAATAACTGAATAGCAGCTAACGGAATCTATCTGTTCAACACTAATCAAAACTACAAGTATTCGCTGTACATTCCTTCCACTTAACTCGAAATTTCTTGGGAACACTAACTAAAATAAAGTCACCAAAATTTATTCACAAATATCCTAATTTAAACCAATCCAAAATTGAGTATTACAATACAGGTAATATTTTTAGCTGATACTACACTTAACATGAAAATATGTAGAAATGGGATAATCAACAAAGAGAAAATAATGTATTATTCACATGACTGAATAATTCATATTGAAAATAATTTAAAAGGCTAAAGAACTTTCATACATTAATAGCCCACTTATCTGACATATTTGGCTGTCACAAGGTGTGTAAGCTTAGGCATAAGTTTACCAATTTTGAACTGGGTCTAAGTTTAACTTTCATCTATTTTTCAGCCAAAGAGTTGAAAAGCAGCAGCAGTAAAATTAACTGTGGAGGGTGGAGGTAGGTGTCCTTTGAAAGATGAGAAAACAGTGGTACAGATGGAGTCCACACCATGGTGAATTTGGCGGGTAGAGAGGGGCTTTATTCAGAAATATCATAGTGCCATTGAGGTAGATGGCCCTAGACACCTGCCTGTCCCTGAGAGCTGCCCAGAATTACTGCAGAATAGTATGACTATTATTTATTGTTACTAATGATTACCTGGAATCATCACTAGAATATTATAGTCTAAATATTCCGATAAAAAAGCTTTGCAGTGTATAATATACTTTAGGAAAATTTCCAAGAAAAGGAATACATAAAGCTTGTTTTCAAAGTGTTAACCATCAGTAATCTAAAAAGATTCACCTACATAGAAAGCTTCATTCCCACTGATGCCAGAGAAACAGGGTATTGATGTTGTTAGCTGGCTTAATAATGAATGGGCCTGATTCCAAGACTCTTTGTATAAGCTAAATAATCAAGCAAAAATAAAAACTTTCACACACACACACACAAAACCACATAAACAAGTTCCATATATAAACTTTATTCCATCTGACATAATACAAAACTTTAAACTTAGAGAAGAAAATAAAATTATGCACCTTTTACAAGTCAAAGAAAAGCAAGTCTTAGCATTTAAATTGGTCTGCAACCCGCCCCCCGCAATACATTAGAGGTACAAACTGTGCTACAGTAGGTCTAAAAGAAGTTGTAGAGTCCTTTTGAAAAAGTTAAAACTGTTTCCAAAGATTACTTTTCTTATTTAAGTGTACAGTCACTGACCAATTTACAAATATTTACATAACCCAAAACAACCTTAATAAACACTGTAGTTTTTTCAGCAGCCACCACTATTCTTCATGTGGAAAAGAAACACTAAAAGAGATATCTTTACAAACATTAAGCTTTTATTTATAATAATTTTATGTCTTACCCTCAACATTTTATATTTTATAGAGGCTTATTGCCTAAAAACTCTTGATTTAGATTAAATCCTGTAGTTGTATACAGAAAAAAAATTTTATATGATCAATAGGTTATAACCTTAACTGTGATCTTTAAATTTCTGTTGCTTCATGTCACAGGGAAAATAAAAGCACGAAAATGAGAAAAGCTAACGTGCTTATTGCACTAAGCTACCATAAAGCACAGGTGACTTCATCCTTTCAAAATGTCTACACTGAACTTATTACTTAAAACAATTAACTAACTGCTGTACAATACAGAGTTAGCACTCATATTACTACAGTGCAAAAGGTACTTTTGTTACAAAAAGTTTAAAGCAATCTCAAAAGTACATCAAAAGTATGTGAGGTACTAATGAAATGCTAATACAGACACACCCAAAGCCTCTATTCTGGTAAGTTAAGTGAAGACTTAAGGCAATTGTCCAGTATTTATGCCTCTGCAATGATTTCATTAAAATAAAAGATTTCATTTTGCTTCAAGTAACTGAAAAACTGACTTGAATCTTCACTTAACTAGAACAGACAGGCAACAAACCATCTACTATAGATTACACTTTCCAAAATTCCACAACCCTCTTCAGTATTAGCATGTGGTACAGTTAATTGGAGTTATATCAAAAACCTTTTATTTGTTCAGATAATTCCCCCAAAAATATTTTATCTGATTGCCTGAAAATTCATGCCATAATATTACTAATCATCAATGTAAACATTTTCAAAAATACTTCTTTAAATCAAAGGGTTTTATTAGGAAATGTCATAGTAAAATATGCAATCTTTATATAAGTATGTCCTCTTAAAAATAAAACATGAAAACAAGAACAATGAAATGAAACTATGATGGAGGTAAACAAAATGCATTATGGTGTTACTACTGTTCTTTATTTCTCAGAAGAATTTATTAAGAAATAGAGGCCAGTCATCTTTTCAGGACAGCAGCTCTTAAAGGTAGTATACTGTTCAAATCTTTTTTGTTTTTCAATCTGTGCCATGACTGTGAGAAAAAGGAAAAGTATTCTTAAAACCTAAAATATATGCAGAACAAAGACTGAAAAGAAAGTTACCAAAATCTTAATAGTAGTTCTCTCTAGGTTGTAAAATTTGGGTTGATTTTTATCTCCCAATTTTTAACACAGTTTTAAGTATTGTTTCTGTCATCAGAAAAGAAAATATTATTGAAAAACTCTATACCTGTATGGATGATGTCAATTCATTAATAAAGAAATGACATATAGGTGGTACAAAAAGATCCAATTGACAATATTAACATTTATTCACAAGTTTAAATAATTTCATCTAAAACAGCAAGGTACAAGGTAATTAAAACAAAACCTTTTTGGGTTTGAGAGAATAAGAGAAGATTACTTCAATTATCTTATTGACTATTTGGCATCCAGTAAGCTTTTTCAATTAAAAACAGTATTTTTGAAGGAGACAGTAAATCGATAATAAAACACTTTTTATATACCTCTAGAAAAGACAAGTAGAATTGGTAAGAAAAAAAAAAAGAAAGAAAGAAAGAAAGGAACTGAAGGAAGCTCACCCATAAATAAGAAGAGCAATGTAAGCAATGCTATTTTTTTTTTTTTTAAGATTTTATTTAATATTTTCAGAAAGGGGAATTGGAGAGAGACAGAGAGAGAAAGAGACATCAATGTATGGTTGCCTTTCACCTGCCTCCAGCTATGGACCTGGCTGGAGACCTGGCTTGCAACCTGGTTATGTGCCCTGGCTGGGAATCGAACCAGCAACCTTTGGGATCACAGGCCAAGCAATGCTATTTTTGAGTTCTCAATTTAATCTGACAGACAAAAATATTCCTTCTTGAATATTTGTTTTGTCCTGCAGAATTCTATTTATTTAAAATTTTCTATTCTGGCTGATCATTGAGTAGACCTAATCTGAAGAACAGCTTGTACCATGATACACTTGCATTTTTAATGATCAAAAAATGAAGTGCACTTGTATGTCTTGATAATGAAAAATGCCTCTAAAATGATCTTTACAGTTCACTGATCTTTTTCTTCTATGCGTATCTCATAGTATATATTTCTATCAGTGTGTTTTTACAATGTAATGTGGAATAATTCCTTGAAGACAGAAACCATACCTAGCAAAATTACTTCTGAATAAATTCATAATGTGGACTAAAGTGCTAAGAAATAAACTACAGTATGTATGTATATGTGTGTACTATAGATATATGTATGTCTACATGACTGACATAAGCTTTCTTTTAAGGCTACAGTAAGTCCCCCAATATTTTAAGAGGCAAAGAAATCCATCAGGCTTTAGTCACTTATTTTGAGAGTTTAGTAAGTCACTATGGAAATGCTTATTTCCACAAAAGAGAGCCACATGAATAAAACAGAGCCAGATTGCTCTAAAAACAAAGTAAACAAACCTAAATTCAAGTAATAAATTCCCTGTTGTACATTGTGTGTCATTAATATATTTAATGGCTTCACAACACAAAAATCAGAGCTATTTTGTCCTATTACATATATATTTCATTTTCAAAACACACTAGTGCTCTAGTGTTTTTAAGAGTTAATCTGATGCACTGTTTACCTTTAAAAATTGATCCTTTATCATGTCAAACTTCTGCTTCTCGTGTACAGCCCTGGCTGTATTTGTTCCATCAAAAGGTTCTGCAATGTTAAATGCACATAATAAACAAAAATGTATCAAAATGGGAGCTTCAGTTTTTTTAAAAAATTTAGCTGAACTATATGAAATTGTCGATATTTGACAGTTTTTGGCCTAGAAAATAGCAATTGCATATGGTTCAGCCAAGTATTTTACTAAATTTATGCATATTGAAAATGGTTTATATAACTATAGATTGTCTAATAAAGTAGAAAGAATGCACGTGAAAGGAGAACTAAAAATTAAGTCACCAGCATATGTTAAATCTGAATCAGAACAGTGGAAAAGATTTCTGAAGAATTACAAAGGGCCAAAAACCTACCCTTAAGGGAATAAAAATAAGTTCAAGAATTAAAGGTTTCAAAAAGAATAAAGCACTATGTGCAAGAGAAGTGCTCAATGTCAAGTATCACAGAAAGGTAATTTTAAATTTAATTTTAATTAAAAAACCCATTGATTTGTCAAGCAGGAGAAAGGTCAATAACTTTGAAAGTAAAAGATAATACTGTTGAGGATGGAAGACAGTGGAAAGAGTTATGGTATGATGGGATGGTTTAGAAAAAAATTCATTGAGAATAGTAACTTGTATGAGAGATTTGGCAGTGAAAGAAGACAGAAAAATGGGATAGTAAGTAGGAATATAGGAAGAAAACAAAGGGTTTTACAGAACAGCAAGCTACCTTCCACATCTTCAACCCCACCCTACTCACCCTTTACTGACAAAATAAGAAGGAAGAGCCTATATGTACAGACAAAAAGGATGTCATATATAGAGAAGACAAGGAAACTGAAGATGACAGTCAGGAAAGGAGGACAACTAAAGAAACAAGATGGCGTAGCTGAAATGATGCCATAGCAGGTAAAAATTACTCGAGTTAAAGAATTTTGGCACTGAAAAAGAGAACAAAAGTACTTAGAGAAGCCAGCAGGATCAAGTCAAAAGCATTTTTCAGGATAAGAAGAACTATGTGTTATGTGTGCCTTAAAGCTGACAACGAAGTGCAATAATAAAGAGGAAAGGAAAATGGGTGAAATGTGACGGAGAGGTTAACTTTGGATTTATCGTCCAACATAAGCAGGCTCTTACTTTTTAAAACTCCTTTTGTTTATTTTTTTTATTGCTTAGAAAGACTATTTAAAAAAAAGGAGTCTATTGTCACAGCACTGTTTTGTTTTTTCAATAGAATAACGCGCCAAATGCCAAACTATCAGATCACATCACAAATAGCACTTTATAACAGTGTTTAATATTTGAAAGAACACAAGTAACTAAAATAATACAATATATACCCACTGTGCAATTTAAACTAAACACCAAAGCAGATTTAATTTCATATTCACAAACTCTTAAGATGTTGTATATAATCCAATATTAAAATATTCTAAATTTGATGTTTTCCTACAAATGCTGAATCTCAACCCTTTATTCTTTTTACCTCAAGATTTACAAAAGTTGTCAACTTGGCACCTGTGAGAACAATTTTGCCTTTGAAGTCAGTTTCTCACTAACTCAAAGAAATATTCAACTACATGTAAGTTAATTTAAATAACAGAATAATTCAGGGCATTTAATTTTTAAAGTAAAATCAATTTCTATTCATAAAAATCTAGCTTGCATTAAGTATCAATATTTTAAGTACAAAGAACTTAAATTTTATTTAAATATAAGAATCATCACATAAAGCTAATGTTTTTGTCTACTTATTAAATCATAAAGTTAAGTTTTCATCAAGTACAAGCAGGAGAGATGCATAAAGACTCCTCAAATCTTATCAACTGGAAACATTAAACACCTAAATTCACGTTTGTTATTTCCTACAAATAAAGAATTTAAGATTACTTTGGAGGTGGGCAAAGGGTTGGGGGGTGAGGAGATGGGGATGGGTAACCTGTATAATAAACCAAGTTAAAAAATAAAAATAATTAAATTAAAATCTTACCACTAAGAGACTGGTAAACCACTTCAGAACATAAACTTATTACCTTATAATAATATAAGATGAAATTATTCAAGTCATTCTTTCAGAACTATGATGATAATTGAATGATAGAGAGTAATTGTGGGAAAGCTACCTTCTACACAGATGTATTTATTTCTCCATTCAATACCGTCAGGCCTAGGAATGGCTTTGGCTTCACGAACTGAAATCATTTGACTGTTCCAGCTAGAAGAAAAATATTAATCATGTTAAGTATTTTAATTTCCCCTTTATTATTTTTATTATACCAGTTGTAAGGCCTAGTCTGATTTTCTCAAAGAACAATGAAACTTGCCTCAACCCTCAAGCAACACAATTCCTAGTTTCCCTTCTTTACTTCTTCTTCCTCCATAGCACTTACAGTCTAACCATTTGTTTAGCTATTGTTGTTTATGGTATGTCTCCAAGACGTTAAATTACTTCTGTATTTTTTCACTGTTCAACTACTTGTTTAGTACAAACTAGGCATTTAATACTTATAAAGTAATATAAAAGTAATGTGTAGGCAAAAATATATAAAAAGTAAATTAATTATTAATACACCATTAAGAAATTTTTATTTAAGAAGAGGTAACCTTGAGTGATTTTCTAATATTATTAAGTAATTTTTGTTCAGGCACATATCTATTTGTATGATTTGGGGAAAAAATTTTGATATTTTCCAACAGAAGCAAGTAGATGCTGATTTAAGAAAAAATTAATACCCTATGAAAACATTAATATACTCTGAAAATATGTATTATATACAGATGTAGCAGTTAATAGTGAAGTTTTATTCAAGTAAAATAATTTTCATCTCTATGTATGAAGGCAAATTAGCCAGTCTTTAGTATGAACAATATACTATTTTTTGAAAGATTGCTTTACAATTGTAATAGTTTTGTACAACTACTATTATTTTTTAAAGGATCATTCTAACGTGTACAACTACTCAACCTATATACAAGGGAAAAATTAGTTTGAAGAATAACTGATATCTTTTTTCTTTAGCCCTACCTAACTTTCTCCACCGCTTCAATAAGAGCAAGGCCATGGTTTTGGGACTTTTCAAGTCCCACACTTGCCCTACTTTTCTTCTATTCCTTAGCTAGAGAGTCCATTAAGAATATTATTAGGGGTCTAGTATGGCATTTGTTTCTGGAAACCTGATTAAATATTCAAGAAAAAAAAGAAAATATTGCATCTTGTGAAGTTTGATCATGGAAGAGAATCCCCAAAGTATGGTTTTCTACATTTTCTTATCAAGAGTATGGTTAGGAGGGGGACAGGGGGAGCAAAAAGAGGATGGATATAATACAACAACAATAAAATTAAAAAAAAAAAAAAAAAGAGTATGGTTAAGCCCTGGCAGGTGGCAGAGTGGATAAGGCGCCCACCTGTGAATCCAAAGGTTGCTGGTTCAATTCCCCAGTCAGGGCACATAACCAGGTTGCAAGCCAGGTCTCCAACCAGATCTGTGGCTGGAGGCAGGTGAAAGGCAACCATACATTGATGTCTTTCTCTCCCTCTCTCTGCCTCTCTTCCTTACCCTCTCTCTAAAAATAATAAATAAAATCTTAAAAAAAAAAAAAAAAAAAAAAAGAGTACAGTTTAAAGCACTGGCCACCTGGCTCATCCTGTACACCAAAAGGTCGAGTGTTCATCAGGGTACATATGGAACACAACTAATCTATGATCTATGTTTCTTTTTCACATCGCTGTTCTCCTTTCCTCTCCCCTCCCTTCCTCTCTCTGAAATCAACACAAATATCCTTGGATGAGGATTAAAAAAAAAAAAAAGGACAGTTTAGAAATACGAGATATAACAAAAGAAGGTTTGCAGTTGTTTGTATGGAAAAATAATACAATAATTAATAAATAAGACAAGAATAAACTGTTTCACATAAAACTATAGACCTACTTTTGCTCCACTCTGTACTTTGCATTGATAGCTTTAAGTTATTTAAATATATATATCTCAGAATTTATGCTTTTAAAAAGAAGTGGCTTATTAAAAGAAAATACTTAGTAGTGGTTCTAAAATAGAAAATAAGTATGCTGCTCTATTGTTCAAATGCATTTCTAAATTTTCTTAAAAACAACAATGCCAAGGGGAGAGTTATATAACTGCATGCCTGAAGTAAGATTACAGTAGAATTAAACTTAAGGCTATTTGACTTGACTTACTTCACTTATGACAAATTTCACTAATGAAATAAACTCTTTTTCCTGAGACTGCTTGTTTCTAATGTCAACTTTTGGCAGAGTTGAATTTGCAATACAATTAAAATTGAAATCAGTATGTTAAAAAGGAGTTGAATATTTTTTTCTTTCAGACGAGGTTAGAATATTGAAATACTATGTCCTGCTGATAAATTACAACTTTTAAGCCCTGGCTGGTAGCATAGGGGTTAAGGCACCGGCCTGTGAACACAAAGGTCGCAGGTTCGATTCCCAGCCAGGGCACATAACCAGGTTGCAAACCAGGTCTCCAGTCAGGTCTGTGGCTGGAGGCAGGTGAAAGGCAACCATACATTGATGTCTCTCTCCCTCTCTGCCTCTCCCTTCCCCTCTTTCTAAAAATAATTAAATAAAATCTTTTAAAAAAAAAATTAAATTATAACTTTTACTTCCTTAAGTCAAGGAACTCCTTTCAATACTATATTTCTATTAAATCCAACCCTAACTTTATATTACATGCCAGTACTTGGTTCTGAACTGAGTCACAGAAACAAATATAACATACCTATACCCACTGTGTCATCCCTAACCAGACACCATTTAAGCTTAACCTATAATCAATCCCAGTAATGCAGTTCCTTAAATAACTATATCATCAGAACTACTGAGAACTTCAGAAGAGGAAAAAGAATATTTTGAATCACTGACATTTATAATGATTCAATCTACTGCATTTTCAAAGAACTTTTAAATACTTCTAAATTATTAAATATTTCAGATCATATAACATGGTATGCAACATATATTATCTTTACTCTTAGAGGCAAATTTAAATGTAGGATTCATATTGTAATTTAGAAATACTTCCCCTAAATATTTCATTCTTTAATACAAACAGAACCTAAAACTAGGCCTTTTACTATATAGTTCTCTATTATAATTTGCTTGCCATATGAAAATCTGTTATTGTCACTCATTAATTAAAGCATAAAAAAAGATACAGTCTACAGAAGAGGGATATTTCACAAAAGAATAGGAGAATTCTAATTTATTCTATAATGGATTTAACAATATATAATAATCTTTTGAATATAAAACTGAAATACTGACTCTATATTAGTAAGATGCTTTTCATGAGTAATGAACTCACCGATTAACTCTCTTTTAGCCATTCTTTTTGTGACAAAGTATTGTGAGATGATTCGTTATATTAAAAATGTAGTTTTTGGCAACATTACAAAGAAAAATTTAAGTCTAACAAAGTCAAAGTCAAAATTAAGGGTCTGATACCACATGGCTGCATACATATGATTAGTCAAATTAAGTGAACAAATGTATACAGTTTTGTTTTATTATTAAGAGCTGGGAAGCAAGCAAAAGAAAACTTTGTTAGAGATTTCAAAACTCTTAAGCAGAGAGAAAATTTTATTCTAATCCCAAAGTTTTGTTTTGAGTGGCTCTTCTTCAGCCTGACCCTTTTCTGGTGTTCATTAGGGCCTTGCCTCTGTTAGTCTTCTAATGCTAGAATACCCATTCTAGGCTTCCATACACTATTTAACTTTACATAATCCTTTTCTCCAAATGCAAATTTTCTATTAGGTCCCAGACCAATATTTACCACTAACTACTGGAAACTGCCAACTGGATGTCTACAGGCATCCCTGTGTCTGTATTTTTAAGGCTAATCTAATATATTCTGCCTGTGGTCAATTATTAAAATCATTCCCTTGTCCTCAACTCTCCTACCTGTTCTTGCTGCACTGAACTTACGTGGCTGAAACACAACCATAATTAAATCTTGTCTACTCCAATCCTTTCCCATGCAGCTAAACATGTTGGAAGGAAAACATGCAACTCTGCTGACCTTTAAATTCATGACATCTTAGCTGGAAGTACCCTATATGCTACTACACACCAATCATACTTGTACTTTATTTCCATAGTTTCTTTATTCTTCTACGTGACAATTCACATCTTCCCCCCACTTCTTAAATGTCCTCCCTCATAAGCATTCCCAGCTGATGTTCATGCTTGTTTCACTAAAATAACATAAAGCAATCAAAAGACAATTTCCACTAGCCCCCACCACATAGATTCATGTGTATCCATATACATATTTTTTCTCATTAATTATCTGTGCTACTATTCCACTTGTGTTCTAGATCCCAACTTTTTCTTTTTTTACTCCTCACCCGAAGATATGGTTTACTGATTTTAGAGAGAAAGGAGTAAGGGGAGGGGGGAGGGAAAGAGAGAGAGGAAGAGGAGGGAAGGGGAAAAGAGGGAGAGGGAGAGAGAAGGGGAGGGAGGGAAGGGGAGAGAGAGACATCAACGGGAGAGAGAAATGTTGAGTGGTTGCCTCCTGCATTTGCCCCAACTGGATCAAACCTGCATGTTAGGTATGTGTCCTGACTGGGAATCAAATCTGCAATGTTTTGGTGTACAGGAGAATACTCCAACTGGCTGAGCCATCCAACCAGGGTGATTCTAACTCTTCTTGACGCAAACAAGTATGTATACTGTTTAACAATTTACTATGTCTCTCTCTGGTATCATCAATTTTGCCATCAGGATGGGTTACTTCTTATTTTTCTAAAAATAAAACCCAAAATTTAACCCTACTTAATTGTTCAATTTCTATCCCATTTTCTGCTCCTCTTTACAAATATATAAGTTCCTTTAGAGTTTATATGTACTAACCTATCTGTATCTTATTCTCCTTCTGTTCCCCCTTCAGCCCACACCAATGATGCTTTTTATCCCCATTATTCCACAGAAACCGCAACTGCCTAAGGCCCAATGAGTTTTCTCGACATGAACCAAAATGCCAAGGATCAGCTTTTAATAATCGTTTTGTACCTTGATCTATCAAAAACACATGACACAGAAAATCACTCCCTCCTCCTTGAAACATTTTTTCCCCTTGAATTTCAAGACACTACATTCTAGTTGGCTTACCTCCTACCTCAATGATTCTTCCTTTTTTTTTGAGATTTTATTCATTATTTTCAGAGAGAAGGGCAGGAAGGAAGGAAGAAAAGCAGAGAAGCATCAGTGTATGGTTGCTTTTCACCTGCCTCCAGCTAAGGACATGGCAGGAGACCTGGCTTGCAACCTGGTTATGTGTCCTGACTGGGAATTGAACCAGCGACCTTTGGGTTGTTCGCAGGCCAGTGCCAATCCACTGAACCATACCAGCCAGGGCTGATTCTTCCTTTTTAGATTACTTTACTTGTTTGTGTTTTTGTGTGTATAGTATATATGTATATTTTAAACTGAACCATCTATTAAGCTGCAGATATCACAAAACTTCTTATCTTTGTCCTTTGGCATTTATCTCTTAAGAATAAGATCATCCTCCCTTGTAATACCAACAGCATCTAGAAATTAACAAGTAACTCAAATGCCTCTCCATACTACAGTGTAAGCTCTATAAAGAAAAGGATTCATGCCTGTTTTGTTAACTGCTATAAAATACCCAGTACATAAAAAATAGCTTGGTATACAATAGGCACTCAATGATTTACTGATTAAATGAAATGAGGGGAAAAAAAGAACAGAAGAGATTAAAAACTTGGGCCTTTGTAATAATACTCCTTATTTAAAAATGCATGTGTTGCCCTGTCCTGTGTGGCTTACTTGGTTGGACAGTGTCCTGCAAAGCCAAAGGTTGCCAGCTCAAGCCCCAATCAAGGCACATGCCTAAATTGAGAGTTCAGTCCCCAACTGAGGCAGGTAGAAGAGGCCACCCATCAGTGTTTCTCTCCTTCCCATTCTCCCTCCTTTCCCCTCTTTAAAAAATAAATACAAGTTAAAAAAAAAAATTCTCTAAAACAATTACAAGTGTTTAAGTACATAGGTATGTAATTTTTAATTCAACAGATAGATGACCAATAATGACATGTAGCTAGGTATCCAGGAAATAATGAGGATTAAAGAACAGGCACCTTTTAAGGTCATAGATTTTTCCAGTATCTATGAGTCTATAATACTTAGCATATACATTTTTCTTTTGTTTTGCTAAAATACAAAATTATTACATTCTGACCGTATTTTTTCAAGATTCCCTGAGTTATCCCATTCTCCCCCAACCCCCTGCCCCCTATTTTGTCAGTTCCCTATTCTCAGGCACAGTTTTAGAAGCCTAGTTTATAAGAAAGCTGTGAATGAAGTAAGAATTTCTTAGTAATTTTATTTATTTATTTTTAAAAGGTTTTATTTATTATTTTTAGAGAGAGGTAGAGAGAGAGAGTGAGATATCAATGTATGGCTGCCTTTCACCTGCCTCCAGCTAAGGACCTGGCTGGAGACCTGGCTTGCAACCTGATTATGTGCCCTGACTGGGAATCGAACAAGTGACCTTTCAGTTCGCAAGCCAGTGCCTTATCCACTGTGCTAGACAGCCAGGGCCTAAATTCTTAGTAATTTTTAAATGGCCATATTAAATTTCTGTAACATTCATACTGTATATGCAAGCATCACTTAAAAGGTACTTAATAATATCTTCAAGTATAGAGAATTTTTTAATTGAATACTTCAAAGTTCAGAAGAAATCCTTACAAACATTTCTAACAGCTGTCAGAATTTTGCACAGCACTTAGTTCATTACCATGACTACATTCTTGGCTGTGTTCCCTACAGCCAAATTTCTAAAAATACCTGGTATGAAACAATAATGCACTTGACAAATACACTGTAAGATGGAAGAGGAGAAGATGGCTCCTAAATCACGTATCAAAGAGACAACAAATGCATACAAAAGTTCAAAGCCTTTTTCAAGCATCAGCATCCTAGCCATGTCATTTGGCACAAGTAGCTAGTTTTTGCTAATGCTACACACACACACACAAACCTGCACATCCACCATCTTGTTTCAGTCCAACAGAGCGGTGATTTTCAAGGTGTTTGTATGTAAGTGCTCTGATCCTAAACTATACATGGCAAAACTATAACTTTCTCCTATGGATCCTTTTCTCTCTGCAGAAGTTTCTCCCAATCCCTAATTTATATGACACAATAGATGATGTCAATATGGCCTAACAATTTAAATTGTAGTTTTATAGTCAGACCTGAACTTGAATCCCAGTTCTATAGGGTTTTGGGGGGGATTTTTGGGGGTTTTTTAAAAACATTTTTTTTTTAAATTATTATTTTTAGAGAGAGGGGAAGGAAGAGAGGTAGACAGGGAGAGAGACATCAATGTACGGTTGCCTTTCACCTGCCTCCAGCTACTGAGCTGGCTGGAGACCTGTCTTGCAACCTGGTTATGTGCCTTGGCTGGGAATCGAACCAGTGACCTTTGGGTTCACAGGCCAGTTGGTGCTTTATCCACTGTGCACCAGCCAGGGCCCCAGTTCCGTAGTTTTATAGTCAGACCTGAATTTGAATCCCAGTTCTCTTACTATCTGCTGTATTGCCATGGGTAAGTTTCAAGTACACAAATTCCCTAAGCTTGACAGGGTGTTATTTTGAAGTTTAAATGACATAACACATGGAAGTCATTCAGCCTACTCTAAGGACACTAAGAAAAGAAATACTAAACATCAGCTTTTGTTATTACAATATCTGAACTCTAGAATAACCTTTACAGTTTCTTATGTCTCATGTTTGATAGCCTCAAATCTTTCCTCACCTTTATACAAATGGAGGCTCCTTCCTTCTTATCCTTGTTGCCAGGACTTACATTTAGGTTAATTTTAACCTGGACTATTATAACTTCATTCTTACTCAACTGTTTTCCTCCAGCACTTTCCTACTCCTTTTCTTAATCTTATTCAGTAATTTTAGTCATCTTAAGAATCTTTGAAATCATGTCCATAATAAACTGACTTTGTGTTTTAAAATTATATATGTATAACAAGTATTTGTCAAGTACCCACTATCTGGCACTTGGCTAACTAGGTCCTGGAGATAAAACTGTAAACTAAACAGGTACAAACAGTCTGGTATAAGCTCTGAGAAATTTAAATATCATTTCATCTTTCATGCCCTGTGTTTCAAATTATGTCAGTCAGTTTTCTTTAGTGCTACTACATTATAGCAGATAAGACAATATCAACATTGCAGTAAAGTATCATAATTAAGAGTGTGACTTTTTCATTCAAAACTATCTGAAATACTCCCCTTATAAGTAGTTCACATGATCTTAGGGGAAAATTTAACCTTTCTACATGCATCACTGGTAAAATGGGCATAACCATCTTATATGGTTATTATGTAAACTGAATGAAATAATACATATAATCTGTTTAGAACAGTTTTTTCCACCTAGCACTATTGCTATCATTATCTTCTTTCCAAACCTCTTCAAACTAGGACCTGTGTTCATTGCACCCTCTCCTCTTGATTTGAACAATTCCTAAGTCCTTTCTCCTTCCTCCTTCAAGGTTTTCTAAATTGATCAGAAGAGCTGCCCTCTCTATGAACTAAAAACTCCCATTAAGAACTTTCAGTTATGTCTAGTTTGATTATATACTTTAATCTTTCATATTTATATATCACCCTCAAACAAAGGAAAAGTATTATTTGATTTATATGTCATTTAATACAACTATTTCATTCAGATCAGATAAATAAATCTTTTTCCAAATGTCTTAGCTGTGTTTAATATAAATTTTAAGTATCTTAGAACTAGATTTTCCAAACTATATAGTACCTACATAGCACTGACACATTTATTAAGGCCCTATTTTGAGAAGTGGCAGCTGAACATAAAATGGGATCACTACTAAAATCAACTAAAACCAGGCTTACTAAATTATAATTTTTTATTAGCTAGGAATCTGATATCTACTTAGTTTCTAATAATTAATCTTTAGATATTAAATTTTATAAACTACCCATTTCTGAACAAGTTTATAGCATCAATATGGACAAATATAACTTGACCAAACTTATAGCATTCACTTATATGTAAGTAATTTGAGGTTTCACTTACTCAAATTCCGTAGCATAATATTTAAGAAAGCCCAGTAAGAGGTCCCCAAGAGTTGATTCATTCTTTGAGAGGTAAGGAGGGACATTACATGGAACTTGATGTACAAGATGCAGCTGTATAGAAGGGCTAAAAGACTCCTGTCAAAAACAAAAAGGAGAGGAGGATGTAAAGCCATTTAAAACACACACTACCAACTTTATAAATCCTGACCTCTCTCCAAAGAAGAGAGAAAACATTATTTAGTATGTCTGCAATTTGGAAATCTGAAGATTTTTCTTACACATAAGATTTCATCATTATTTGGAGTAAGCTAGAAAGTACATGAAAAACTAAGATATTCTAATCCTTGGCTAAGATATAGCAACCCATGGATCCTTATGGTAGCAAAATATTTTCTAACTCATACATAAAACCTTACTGTACATACCAAATTTCATCCAATAACATATAGGTTTCTTTACAAATGTATCTCAGCTTTAAATTATTTTTATAAGGAACAGTTGTAGTTTATGAAGGCTGTATCAAGCACAAGGTAAGAGCTCTAACTTCCAGTTAAAATGTCTTGAAAGTCATAAAAATAACCTTAATATAAGAATAGTACTCATACCAACTTTAAATTGTTTTGTTTTATTTTGATTCTGTGTTTTGTATCTAGGAAGGAAGAGAAAATAAGACATCCAATAGGAATTGTACTTGAAAAGACAAAGAGGGAAGAGAAGATAGGAAACATACCAGTAAGCAATATTCTGCAGTTTTTACTATTACATTCTTACGAACCAGAACCAAACAATATACCTCTAAGAAAGAATAATCATGCATATCTATCCTTCTTGCCTGTGGTATGCCATTAATTTTCATATTTAATCTTTCCTCTAATAGTACCAAGTTTTGGTTCCAAAATACATTAAATGAAGTATAGAGCTTCAAATAATACATATCTATATGTGAGAAAATAATCTTTCTAAAGGTAACCCTCAAGGAGGGTTTTCTAAATGTCCCATAATTGCTTTATCCACTCATCTACTGATGGACACTTGGGCTGCTTCCATATCTTGGTGATTGTAAATAATGCTGCAATGAACATAAGGGTGCTCATAATTTTTCAAATTAGTGTTTTGGGTTCCTTCAGCTATATTCAGCTATATTCCCAGAAGTGGGATTGATAGGTCAAAGCAGATCCATTCTTAATTTTTTTAGGTATCTACAGTGGCTACACTAGCTTGAATTTACACAATGGAATAAATACTACTTGGCTATAAGAAAAAAGAAAACTTTACCTTTTGTAGCAGTATGGATGGGCCTGGATAACATTATCCAAGTAATATAAGCCAGTCAGAGAAAGACAAATACCATATGATTCCACTCATATGTGGAATTTAATAAACAAACTGAACTAACAAAGAAAATGGAGACAGACTCATATGGAGAGCAGGATGACAGCTAGTTGAGGGAAGTGGAGGTTAGGGGGTGGAGGGATTGAGTAAAAAGGAAAAAGGACTCATGGACAACAGTGCAGTGTGATGGTTGCTGGAAGGAGGTGGGCTATAAAAGGAACTAAATGATGATGGGAAAAACACAACAGATTTTTAAAAATAAAATTTTAAAAAGTATTTTATTTCCCTTTGCCATTAGAGTAGAAATATATTTCTTAAAAAGCAATTGCTTAAGGCAGCAGAATGACATCTACGCTTATAGTTCCCAGCTCTAACAAATCAATCTTGGGTTTATTTATGTCAATTCAATTAGCAATGTCTAAATAACTCCATTGTGACTAGGTTGTGATACAGAGAAATATGGTATTGCATCTAGTTAATGGTAGCCCTCAAAAATCATTAGTAAAAAACAAAGGAGCATAAATAAGTAAACAAAGCCCTCCTTCACTCCATTATCTATAATGCTATCAACAATTTTTAATTACCAGGAAGTGATTCTCTCAGAAAAAATATTTTACTCCAATCACAATTCATAAAGCTGGCACTCCTAAACTTGAGACTCCCCCTTCTATTTCTAACAGACTTAGTATTACAAATATGTATCTTAATTGTTTCTTAGACTAGGATGAGTAAGAAAGTAGCTATAACTTATAATAAAGAGCAAAAGCAGAAGGTAGAGCAGGTATACTGAATTTACCACCTTTTTTGCCTCTTACTTGTTATGTGTAAAATTGGACTTAGGATATTATTTGAAATTGTAAAATTGAAATATTATTTTCTGGCAAATTGAAGAAAAGGGTAGGACAAGTTCAAATGACAAGGAAAAGAAAAGTGAATCACTATTTAATAGTTTCTGCTCTGAAAGCTTATTAATTTTATTTCTAGCACCTAGCACAGTAAGCATACAATTTATGAACTGATGCTGAAATAGAAGTTATTTTCTTATTTGAAGTTTAAAACTGTTTGAACCTCCTTTAAAATTTTTACTTTGTTCAATCATTTAAAGGAAAATATCAGCAATTAGGATATTAAAACTGAAGTTAAGACCTATTCTCTAAAGGACTTGAATGAACTTGGACCTTCACTGTTCTTTTTCACAGTCACATACAAAGAGGGCCATGTTATACATACTGAGATAGAACTGAGGGAAAAATAAAAATAAAGTCCAAAAGAAGCTGCAAATAAATAGAAATTCCATTTAATCTAAAAAAATCCCCATTTTTGGTTCACATTACAGGATTCTTTGCTTTAAAGAAAAATTTCATCAAAGGTTTTTCAAAAGGGACCTCCCTCATTGCACTTATGTATTTAATAGTAATATATGCTACTCTGGACAGATGGGGGTGGGCAGAACTGAAGTTACCATATTTGAAAGCACATAAAAGAGCTAAAGGGGATGGGGAAAGCAGCCTTAAAATTACAACCTAAATTCATGGGGAAAAAAAAAAACCAAAAAACAAAACTTAACTGATACAATGTAACATCTATTTTTAAAAGCTGGGTTGTTGTTTTGTTTTTTTTTTAAAGATTATTGGTATTTACTATAATTTCATTTTTTAATATAGGAAAGACACTTTTTGTTTTTTATTTGTATTTTTGGAACACCCCCCCCCCCCCCCCCCAATGTATGGTTGCCTTTCACCTGCCTCCAGCTGGGGACCTGGCTTGCAAACTGGCTATGTTCCCTGACTGTGAATCGAACCAGTGAACACTTGGGTTTGTAAACTGGTGCTCAATCCACTAAGTCACACCAGCCAGGGCCTGGAATGACATTCTTATTACTTTTTAAGGTTATATCTTATTTGGGACTTTTAATAACCAAATGTGTAATGACTCAATTCCAACTGATATTTAAATGTTGATTTTTTAGGGCTATACATTTTCCATTTCTCTTTAATCAATGCCAAAATAAGGAAAAATTAAAGGCAATCCCTTGAAATATATCTAAAGTTTCACTCTTTTGCCAATACAATTGCCTACCAAAAATGGCAAAAATATCTTTTGCCATATTCCATTATTTTTCTGAGGCTCTGCCATAGTATCTTCACCTCCCAAGTTTGAAATCTGGATAATTAAGTACTTTATGGAATAAATTAGACTGGCTAAACTTTTATTTGGTAACTGTTCATTAAAACAATTGTAGCTTAGATGAAAGATGACGGTTTTCTATCACCAGGCAAACAAAGAATTTAAGTTGCATAATTTTTTAATGATCTGAAATAAATATTGCGGAAGGTTGCAAATTAAAAGATAACTGATATGGAATACTTAAGCAGAGTTTATCTGAATAAAGCACTAAATACTACACTGATATTCTATCAGCTTTCTTAATTGTATGAAGATCACCACCAATCTGGTGATGTGTGTTTAAGACTGATCACTAATTGCCTTTAAATTGTAACAGGATTTAGTGAGTTTTAGTTTTGAACTTAACAACGTAAGTATTTAACATGTAGTATAAGGTGGTTAAAAGCATGAGCTTTGAAGTCAGATGACCTAAGTTTGAAACTTTGCTCTTCTATTACTTATATGAAATTACCTAGCTTTGCAAATGTTCAGCTTCTCCATCTATAATATAAAAAAAAAAAAAATAATAGTACTCAGAGGGTTGTTATTAGGATTAAATGATTTATGTAAAGCATAGCAGCCATAGTATTACCTAAATATTTGTTATTTAATATGATGAATTATCATTAGTATAACTGTACATTTATACCACACAGTATTTTTGTGCACAAGCTTATAATTTATTATTTCAAAATTAACTTCATTATGACTTTTAAATTTTAAGTAATGTCAACTTTAAAATGATTTTATTGCCATTTAAAAAAATAAATCTTCACCAAAAATTTGTCTTTTCAAAGGTATTCATTTAAACTGTTTATATCCTTCATACTCATTTTAAAACTGAAGGGAATCTCCCTGGCCTGGTGGCTCAGTTGGGTGGATCTTTGTCTCATACCCCAAAAGGGAGTAGGTTTGATTTCTGGTCAGGACACATACCCTGGTTGCAGGTTCAATCCCCAGTCAGGGCGAGAATGAAAGGCAACCCAATGATGTTTCTCACTTCAGTATGTTTCTCTCTTCCTTCTCTTCTCTAAAAATCAATAAACATGTCCTCAGGTGAGGATTAAACAATAATAATAATAAAATATTTTTTAAAAACTGAAAAAAGGTGCTATATGTATGTGTATGTGTATCTCTATATGTATGTATACTGTATATGTAACATTTAATGTATTTTCAATATATAACTGTACAGAACTCTACATTCTCAAATTTATTTCACAACTATTAAAAAAGGGTTATTTTCTTACATTTCTGTTCTGTAACCTTTCCACAATATGAAGATACTACCAGGAAGGGAAACAGATATAAATTGTCCTGATATATCTACCCAACTTAATGTAGGTAAAATCTCATAATACTGTTGCATTCAAAAAAGACCCCTTCCTAAGCTTAATCTGAGTTTATATATTTATACTATCTCAACTTAATTGCTTTAACTCAATAGTAAATACTCTTCTATCACTTATGTTGCTTTTTAAAGAATTAAGTAGTAATAATCAATAATGCTATATTACCATACAGCTTTTGAAAATAAAGGTATATTTTTGTGTTTTATTTTATAATTTAGTATTATAACTGAATTGATATATCAATTTTTAAATAAATATTTTATCCTAAGTTTTGAGAAAATATATTAAAAGTATTAAAAAGAGCATAATATATTGAAAATTTTTATCATTTAAAAAAAATTTTGCTTTTATCTATATTACTTTAAAATTTAAAAGAACCTTGTTCTCCTGTAAAGTAACACTTTTTCTTGTTAGAAGTTTTAAGCCAGTCTCATACATTTACACAAGCTGAAATTCTGTAGTATCTGCATTTCCACACAGGAATAATCAGATATACACAAATAAAATAATAATCAGCAACAGAAATTAGATTAAAAAGATATTTTAGTGAATACTACTATAATTTTGCCTTTTCTTAGGCAGCATAATATAATAGAATAAATACTAGTTTCCGGATCCCTAATTTGTGACTACATAGTTTGGGTCAAACATGTAACCTTTTCAAGACTTAAGTTTCTTATCTATGAAACAAGGATCCTACCTTACAAGTTTATTTGTTTAGAATTAAAGATACTGTGCATAACATTTATAGTTTGTCAACAAAAATTTGATACTAAATGATGGTTATTAGTAGTAATAAGAAACAAGCCTACTTGCTTGTTCTATCAGATGGACCACTGACTGAGGAAAGCACTCAGCTGATTCAATCAGCTGACAGGTATCAGATAAAAACTCTTGTAAAGAGGGGTTAATAATTCTTTATCCACATAAACATCAATCTTATATTAAAAATACTGTGCTGTAAGTATTTACGGCAACATAACAACAAATGGAAGTAAATGAAGACATTCTTTAATATTGCTATTGGCGTATTTTAAGGCACTGGGGCTGGGCTAGTATTAAAGTCTGTTTCTGGTAAAAAAATAAGATTACCAAAATAGTGTTGGAAAGTGTAAAGTTAGAGGTAGTGTATGCTAAGAGAAGTCAGGACTCTGTCATGGGGAGACACTAAATAATTAGGGGAGAAAAAAACAGAAGTAAAAAATAAGGCTCTTCAAATTAGAATACAGTAGTTAAGGGCCTGGGTATCTTATAAAAGCAATACCTCTGTTCCTGAGGATAGTGAATTAAACTAAGAATTCATCTGTATTTTGTATTACTAAAAAGTATTTCATGTAGCACAAAGTTTTAAGATTTCTGTAAAAGCACTTATTCAATATACAATAAATTCATTAAAAAGTACATTTATTAGACCCTTTATATGCTGAAAAATATATGCAGTTCTTTCTACACTGAAACCTAGGTCTTAAAGAAAAATTAAATTGGAAAAATAAAATAAAATAGTAAACACCCAATCATTATCTTTGACCTTTCAATATCAGCTAAAGAATCACTTTGTAGAGGGAAAAACCATTCAAGAATAAGATCCAAAAATTCAAGTTACTTTTATTCCTGTACTTTCTAATGCTTTCTTTTTTCATGTTTAAAAATGTAACTACTGGTCCTTGCTAATGCTGGAAAACCATTATAATGGTTCTTCATAATAGCAGAAATTAGTTTTAAAAGGAGAATAGTAAGATATCCAAATTTCAAAAGGATTTTATTAGAAATGGTGTCTTCTAGCAGATGAATGCCACAAATTGGAAGGTCCCCACTACAGCAAATCTCTATTACAGTAAACCTTTTATTATCCAGCACCTTACATGTATGTATTACAATAACTGACATTCAAAAATAAGAACTTTAGTTTTTCTCAATTTTCAAGGACTAAATTATATTTAATTTGTTTTATGTCACGCATATTTATTGTAATTTGTGATACATACAAAATAAATAAGTTCTTTGAATACTGATCGCTCAAGCTAGATACTGTTTTTCTTTGTAATATGACCATTTAGTAAGTTTATGAAACTAACATGTAAAAACAATGTGGTTTCAGATGGCTGGTCAAACATTCTAAACAAGTAACTTATATATAATTTCCAAATAAAACCAGGAACAAGAATGATTGTGGAAGAAAACAAAAACGATAGGACTATAAAACAAGAAAACAGATTTCTGGAAAGAAAAAAAACTGAAGAAGAAACAAATGTATTCAGATATATTGTGAATTACATTACCTATGTTTCTCTAAAATCAGACTGAGCACAGACTAAACTTTTCCTAGTAGGTACACTTCATTTCTTGAGTATATCCAAGTAGTTTCAGCAGAATTCTTAATATTATACACACAAGGAGAGAGTACTAATGTTATCTCTTTTGCTGTATTACTTAATAAGACCAAATAAAAGATACAATTATTCAATTGTTTAATGTCTTAATTTTTTCCATTGCTTTCTAAGTCTATATACACTGGACTAAAAAAACTTCTGCATTATTTAAAGAAATGCTGTAAAACTGTATTTTAAAGTAGCATGAAGAAAACTGAAATGACTCCAAATGGAACTAATTTCATTCCCATCAGTGATAATCATCAGTATCATACAAAAAATTCCACCATTAACAAAAATGACCATATTGTCTGCCAATGACCAAAGAAAGTATCAGAATCTTCTGAGAAAGTATACGAAACATTTTTAATGTCCTAATAACCAATGGCTCTACTTAGAAAGTTATGTAACTATTACTGTTTGTATTCACATTAATTCTATATATAATAAATAGTCCCACATATACTTGTCATAGTATGTATTATAATAATTTATAAGAAGCACTTACTGGGTAAATTTTTTGGATGGATGGAAGGATGGGTTCAGGTAGGGCTATAAAAAAAAAGTTTAAAGCTTCTGTGATTCATGCAATTCACTTTACAAAGCAATAATATGTCAGCTAAGACCCTTAGGTATGAAACTATAAGGGTTTCTGCTAAAAGTCAACAGTTTCTATATATTTTGTGAGGTTAATTTCTGATCACTAAAAATTTTAATTCAGACTACATCTAAGTTGACAATTTAAGGTTTATTAATAATCCATATTTTTCTGTAAACCAATGTTCCTTACATGGTTTTAAAATAATAGGCCATCAATAAATAGACACACATCATTTGGTTTAACATCAGACACACACACACTAACGCACATAAAATAAACAAGACAAGGACTGTTTTACAGATATTGAATGTACATTGTTAAGATGAATGTAGCTATCAAAAAAATTTTAGGCACAGTCCAATGATAAAGTCCAACTATGGTTCTATCACAATTGTGTCTTTATCTAGTATCTTTTAGCAAACAACAATGCTAAAATTAAGACAGTTTCCAGAAACTGATCTACTGAAGAAAAAAAACTGAAAAAACTTCAACTTCATTATTTATTTTTAAAAAGAAGGCCTCAACAAATTTTAGAAATCTAAATCAGAAGAGTTAAACCAATCTCCTATAAAATAAAATTTCGTGCAAACATATCTTCATATGTTACTCAATTTTTAATTGTCATTCTTCACCCTTCCATACCTTTACCCAAACCCAACCTCACTAAATGCATTAATAGTAACTTCACTCCATCATACAGTAAATGACATTTAAGGTAAAGTACTCAATATCCACAACATAATAATAAATATAAGGTCTTAATTATGTTAAGAGACAGACACTGCATTTTCAAGATTTCTTTAAAATTAAAAGGCCAACATAGTATCATATGATAAAGTATGATAATTTTAGAATTAGAAAAACATTGTATATAATTAAACTTCATAATAATCTTTAATTCAATTTTAACTAGCTATTTAGCAAAAACATATTTAAATGACTTCTGGAATACATTAACATACATATAACCAATCATTATGACCAACTTTCATGAACTCCAAATATGACTTTAAATGCATAAACTTCTACCACATACTATTTAAATTTCCCTCCTGTATCATGCTTCATTCCCAAGTTGAAAATTGAAATAAAATAAAATACTACGATTGTTTAGAATGTTCACAGTGAATGACTGAGAATATTAGAGGAAAAAACTCACTCATTACTTACCAGAATAACTCTTAAGAAAGTAAGGATACATTTTTTTCTGCAAGAGGCATTCAAGTGATCAAAATTCTAGAAGATCCCACAAATAAACTCATGCCCTAGTCATTTTAATTCTAAAAGTCTCTATGTTTGTATAATATTTCAATGACTTTCTAATAATTTTTGTTAGAATATAGTTAAATTGGAAAATCTTATTAGAAATTAGTTCACGTAATTAAAAACTTGAATTCCTTTCCTACTGAATACTCCTAGTAAATTAACATTATAATTTAAAAGGGGATGAAGGTTACAGTGAATTCTTTTGAAAGTTTTATCTCACTCTAGAATTATAATTAGAGTAATACAAATACCACTGGTTTAAGATATTTTAATAGACAAAGAGCCTTTAGAACTAAGCAATTTGGGAACTTTGAGGACAGGTATATCATTCAGTAAATCTCTAACAAAAGTTAAAGATTTAAAAACACTAGTCATTATGGAAGCAATTAGAGTACTGTGGCAGTTATTTACTAATACTATCCTGATAGCAATCTCAAAGTAGTAGTTTTTCAAATGTTTACTCCAAAGCAACATACATTCCGGAAAACTCTGGCTTTAAAATCTATTTTGATTTTAAAATTGTGTACTTCAATCTTTTAAATTTCTCTCAAAACAAAATAAAACAAACAAAAGCTTATTATTACATTTTGTGAGCAATAGATAATAATTTTGAGTATAACCAATTTGTAAGATTTTAATTTGCCTGTAGTTCATATGAAAGCTTTCTCAAAATCTATATATGGGAATGGGCAAACCAGGTTTACAGTTACTTGCATGGAAAATAATACAATAATTCATAAATAACAACACAAGAATAAACTCTGTTTTGGTTACTCACAACTGTAAACCTACTTTTGCCTACCCTGTACCTAAAACATCCTATATTGACTCATCAAAGTTTCAATTA
This sequence comes from Noctilio leporinus, assembly GCA_004026585.1. Taxonomy (NCBI): domain Eukaryota; kingdom Metazoa; phylum Chordata; class Mammalia; order Chiroptera; family Noctilionidae; genus Noctilio; species Noctilio leporinus. The sequence goes on along the minus strand of PVIW01000686.1, from coordinate 62,694 downwards.
AAAAAAAAAAAAAAAAAGTGGATTTTGGAGGTTATAAGGGGGTTGACAGTGGAAAAAATTAGAATAAAAAAAATTTTAATAAAATAAAACTCATAGTCTCTGGGGGGGGACACGGGGGATTTTCAACACTAGGCAACCATTAATTTTAAAAATTCAAGACCAATTTAAAAGCACCTAAGAGACAGTTCTGTACTTGGTAATATGATAAATATCCATGAAATTCATTCATATTATTATTTCTAATCAATTTATACTTTTGCTTTTATTATTCACTCTTTCTTAGATTGCCATTAAAAATCACTTCTCAATGGGTTTTACCGCCCCTCATGCTTTCATTGGTCAGCTTACCCTTTCAAGTTTATGTTGTCTACTACTGACTGCTGAAATTCATTCTAGGAAATGTTTTAATCTTTTCAACCTTTTACATAAAAGGGACCTGTTTCCTTTCTCTTTTCATGGCAGAAAAAAGAAAGTATTTATGAGGTTAAACAAAACTTAAAATGTCATCTAATCCAACTATTCCTATTATCAATGAGATTAGGGCCAAAGAGGTGAAATAACTTGGCCAAAATCAGAAACACCAGTTCATCATGGTAGACATGAAACTGCTCAATACATCTTGCAGATGCTTGTGTGACAAAAAAACAAAACAAAACACTTATTTCATACTCTCTAATTTCTTCTAGGGGGGAATGGCTTAAATCTTCCAAAGTACAAAGTGGCTGATACTCTTTCACCAAGACCTAAAGCCTAGAAATGGCAGATTATCACGCCATTAATTACAAACCAACTCAGTAAGTGGAAATATCTATAAAAATTAAAGTGTTTAATATAATCTAAACCATATTTTAACATAACTTCATTACGCTAGTAAGATACTGATGTTCGAACTTTCAACTTGCTTTCAAAACACTCTTGAGGCATCTGAGGCTAATGTACATTTTTCTAAAGAAAGTAATCAAATTAAAATTTCTAATGTAAGGGGACAGAAGGGAGCAAAAAAGGGGATGGATGTAATACAACAACAATAAAATTAAAAAAAATTTCTAATGTATTAAGAATGGAGAAGTAGGGTACATGTGGATGTTCATGCATGTTAAATGCTTTCGTCTTAAATCACAACTAAAACTGAAAAATTATGAATAGACAGTAGGTAGTGGTACATGAGATTTGTCATTGTATTCTTTATATTTTGTAAGAAATACTTCTAAATCTGTTTAACTTTTAATAAATGTAAACCAGACAGAGCTCACTAAAAAAGCATCAGAAGTAATCCATGTTTCAGATTGAACTGCAAACTTGGACAAAAAATGATTAGTGACATATAAAGTAGTATCTAAAAGCCAACATCACGCTTATTTTAAATCTTTTTAGAGGAGCAAATCAATAATCTATATATATCTAAGACTGATTATCAATTAAAAATATATTTAGCTTGAAATTTTTGACCACCAAAAAAATTAAAACTTTCTGATGACTGAGTTAAAAATCTTTGACCCATTTAACAATTTTAAGGCTCTCTCACAAAATTTAAAAAAAAAATCATCTGATTTCATCTTAAAATAAAAAACAAGTCCTACTGTCCATAAAAAGTCCAATAAATTTTTGACACATTATTTGCTATACATATATACACAAACTCAATCTCAAATATCTTGATTATTTTCATATATCATTAAACACCTGAAAAACATAATTTTTAGTTGCTATGTAAATTTCACATAATTTATTTAATCACCTCCCATTCCTAAAAGGCTAGAAATGATCTAGCCTTTTACTATTTCAACAAATACCATGAAAAACAGACTTTTAAATAGCATCCCTGATTACTACCTTACAACAACTTCCTAGAAATGGACACTGAATCAAAGAATATGAAGGTAAATATTATATTGCTTTCTAAAAACTGTGGCAGTATTATTAACCCAGAACAGGTCAGACCCTACACACTCCAGTGAATGGTCTTCTATAATATTAACATCAGTTTTTACCCTATCCTCATTCCGGCTCACATGGAATAAAAGCTTCTTTGACCAACAAGAAAACCATTTAATTCCTCTTCCAAGTGAAAAAGACTTTTTAAAATGATGAGCCTGGCTGGTGGCACAGTGGATGATAAGGCACCAGCCTGCAAACCCAAAGGTCACTGGCTTGATTCCCAGCAAGGGCACATAATCAGGTTGCAAGCCAGGTCCGTAGCTGGAGACAGGTAAAAGGCAACCATACATTGATGTCTCTCTCTCCCTCTCTCCCCTCCCTTCTCTCTGAAAATAATAAATAAAATCTTTAAAAAAAAGAGATGAACAGTATGTAAGCTTATGTGTACAAGCTTTTTGTACATTCATCTGCCTCAATAAAATGATCCCACAATACAATGAAATTTCTTTGAATACAGGTGAATACAGAAAACTGTCAAAAAAATTTAAAAACAGTGAAACTTCTTTTAAATGCTTTCCAGGAAATAACATTTCTAAAACATTTGTTAAAGCAACAAAATAGAAAATATGGTCTAATGGTCCTTAGAACATTTTTAAAACAATGTTGTTTGATGTTAGGGTTAACAGGGAAGACAACATAATAAAGTTTCCCCATTTTAAAAATTGGGGAAAACTCAAAATACTTACTTTGTAAATAGTGCAAAACCATCAACACAAGACTATAGCTGCTTAAAGTACCACGACTGGCATCATTTATATCATGGTGACTTGCCCACTTCTTAATCACCAGTACTAATGGACGAACTCGATTTTCAACTGAAAGTAAAATTAAAACTTAAAAATGGTAAGAATATAGTACAGTATCTTTGTAAGTTAACATTATTTCTGAACAGGCCAATAAAAAAGCACCATCTCTCTGTGTATTAAACAGTGTTCACCATAAATGTATCTCATTTCTAAAGCATACCTTAATTACCTTTCAAAAATTACTAATTATTAAAATTCATTTTATTGACTTATAACTCTGGTAATATATAATTTTAGTGAAGCAACATATTTTACATATAAGACATTATACATAAACACAATCAAAGAGATGTCAGCATTTAATACAAACATCTTTAAGAAGGAAAAAAGAATGACAGATAAACAGAAAAGCTGATAATTATTTAAAAATTAATACTTACGGTATGCATAAGTTCTGAGAAGGAATGTGTTTCTTATTCCAACAGTATTGTTTACATTCAAGTCAAAGTCAACACAACTATTTAAAAAGAAACAGAAAAAACTTTAGCAAAGTAAAAATTACACTACTTCCCTAGTAAATAAGTTAATATCCATCCATCCAATGAGGTAAAAATAGCATAGGACCAAAGGCCAAAGACCTAAAGCACTAAAGAAATAAGAATGAACACATACTCAGTATATCATTTTAATATGATTTAGTATGTTTTAAAACTACAAAATAAGATTACTGTTGAAAGAGCCTTAATATACTGGCAAGGCTCCAATTATCCTTAATAAAAGAACTATAAGTTTTACAATCCTTTCCAGATAAACAAAGCTATGAGACTAAAACATTTCCAACATTTCCAGACAAGTTACTGAAGTTACATATTCTCAATGTATCTGGAATTACAACATCATTTGCTAAAAAAAAAAAAAAAAAAAAAAAAAAAAAAAAAAAAAAAAAAAAAAAAAAAAAAAAAAAAAAAAAAAAAAAAAAAAAAAAAAAAAAAAAAAAAAAAAAAAAAAAAAAAAAAAAAAAAAAAGCTGTCTACACATTATATTCCCTCAAAAAATTTATAATATCATGCAAAATTTAGCTACTTATGTCTGGGAAAAATGGTAACAGTCAAACATACAACAGAAGAGATGCTTCCTTAAAAGAAAAAATATGCAATTAATATTTGGGAGAAGGGGCAATAATGATGACATCTACAAAGAATGGCTAAATTCAAAATAAAAGAAAGCTTACTTAATGTGTAAGAGTTTTACTATGAGCCTTCCAATGAAAATAGCAGTATAGGTAAATGTGGTATATGCCTCCTCCCACAACCACATCAAAATTACAACTAAACTACAGTATAACCATCATTCAGAAACACTTGGAATCTGTCTTAAAGGAATTAAGAGAGAATTAAACAAGAAGCCACAGGGAAACTTGTAGGACGAGCAGGCGGAGACTGGTCCCACAACCATGTTCAGCTGATAAAAACCAGGAGATGTATCTTGGCTACAGAGGGCAGCCCTCAGAAGAGAAGGATCCTAGCCCTACACTAGGTCACCCAGCCCAGGTTCTAGAATCAGGAAGAGAAGTCCCCATCACTTCTAGATGAAAAAATTAAAAAATTAAAAAACAGGAGGAATTGAGGCTGAGGAAGATGCAGGGCTTCTCAAGTCCCAGACAGTTCCTCTTAAAGGGCCTTGCTTGGACTTACTTGGACTCACTTCCCCTGAGCTCCAGTGCAGGGGCAGCAGCTTGGAAAATACGAGAGAGAGGGGAGGAGACTGGCATCAGGGCAAGAGCTGGAGGGGCAGCTCTCTCCCAGACAGAAGTGATGGCAAAGGCTGTTATCCTTTTGCTGAGCCCTCCACACACAGAGGCAACAGGCAGATAATGTATCTTAGACTCCATCAACCTGGTTCACACTGTTTGTCCTGCGCTGGTGATTCCCTGTGACACCTCTTCACCCAACTTTCAGGTTTACCCAAGCTATTTCCACTGGTTTCGGTATACAAATGGCCTGTCATGGCTCATGGTTCAGATTTCTCTAAAACACCTCTCAAGCAGCATCAGGCCTCAGTGCGTCCTGTACCTCTCGTTAAGTGTCCCAGTCCTGGCACTAGCATCAGGCAGAACTGGCTCACAGCCTGGCCTTGCCTGGGCACCTCTACGCACAGGACAAATGGCAGCCCTCTGCAGACTGCTTTGTAGCTCATGCCGGATGGCCCAAGCAGAACACAGGCAGGGACAAACCTTGGCCTGTACCTCCCAAAACGCCCCAGCGCCAGTGTACCCAGTGGATACCTTCAAACCACATCAAAGAACCATCACCCAATAACCTCCATAAGCAATACACTAAAGGGGATAGACTCAGTGGGCACCAAAGCCCCACTGAAGTCCAGCTCTATAAAGTGGAACCCTGCACAGCTGATTGTCCATTATGATAAGAGATCAGTGGTCACAGCTAATCCTTGCAGTTAATCAGGCAGGGGATAAATCCCTCCCACTGATATGCCAACAGCCATTAAGTCTCAACTACAAGAGGAAGGTGTACACAGTACACACTGGGGATACACCTCAGTTCCCACCTTGAGTGATTGAGAAGGCTACGCGCCACTGGCCTTATGCTACTACATAAGGCCCCTCTACTAATACATAAAAACAAAAACAAGGAGACAAACATATTCCAAATTAAAGAACAGAACAAAAGTCCAGAAACACACTTAAGAAATGGAAACAAGCAATCTACTAGATGCAGAAAAGTTGTAACACTGGTTATAAGGATGATCAATGAATTTAGGGAAAGAGTAAATGAACTTAGAGTGAACTTCAAAAAGGAAATAGGAAACATAAAAGCAGAACTAGAAAACAAGAAGAACCAGCCAGAAATGAAGAATATATTAACTGAAATGAAAAATACATTATAGGATATCAAAGGTGAAATTGATAAAGTGGAGAATAAAATCAGATGTTGGGAAGATAAGAAAGAAAACACCCAATCAGAATAGCAGGGGGGGGGAAATCAAGACCCTCCAAATGAGGACATTTTAAGGAGCCTCCGGGGCAACTTCAAGTATACCAATATTCACATCATCAGGGTACCGGAAGAAGAAGCGCGAGAGCTATAAACTGGAAATATTTTTTAAAATAATGACAGAAAATTTCCCCAACTTGGTGAAGAAAATACATTTAAGTCAGAAAGCACAGAGAATCCCAAACAAGATGGGTGCAAAGAGGTCCACACCAAGATACATCATAATTAAAATGCCAAAGGTTAAAGACAAAGAGAATCTAAAAGCAGCAAAAGAAAAAGTGAGTTACAGGGGAGTTCTCATAAGACTGTCAGATGATTTCTCAAAAGAAATTTTGCAAGTTAAAAAGGAATGGCAAAAAATATTCAAAGTCATGAAAAGTGGAGGCCTACAGCCAGGATTGCTCTACCCAGCAAGGCTATCATTTAGAATGGAAGGGCAGATAAACAGCTTCCCAGACAAGAAAAAACTAAAGGAGTTCATCATCACCAAATGATTATTATATGAAATGTTAAAGGGACTTATTAAGAAAATGAACAGCAACACTATAAACAATAAAATGGCGATATATATCAACAATTGAATCTAAAAAAACAAAGTAACCAAACAAGAACATAGACAGAATCATGGATACAGAAAAGCATTTTTATGGTTGCTAGATGGGATGGGGTTTAGGGGAAGGGATGAAGAGATGAGAGTATTAAGAAGTACAAATTATAGTTACAAAATAGCCACAGGGATATAAAGTACAGTACAGGAAATAAAGTAGCCAAAGAATGTATACACATGACCACAGACATGAACAAAGATGTGGGGATGGCCTGAGGGAGTGGATGATGCTGAGTGGTGGGGTGGTAAGGGAGAAAAATCGGGACAACTGTAATAGCATAATCATAATCAATAAAATATACTTTAAAAAGAAGAACATTAGAAGGCAAAAAGAAAGAAAAAGAGAGAGCTAAAGGAGTTAACACCACCAAACTAGTATTATATAAAAAGGTTAAAGGGTCTTCTCAAAAAGGAAAAAAGACAAAGAAATACAGAAAGCAATGGCAATAAATGCATTATTACCAACAACTTAATCTAAAAAACAAAATGAACAAGCAGAAGAGAAACAGACTCATAAAGACAGAGAACATTTGGACAGTTGTCAGATGGAAGGGGAGTTGTGGAATGGGTGAAAAAGTACAAATTAGCTGTTACAGACAGTCATGGGGATACGAAATACAGCATAGGGAATAAAGTCAGTAACATTCAAATAACTATGTATGGTGTCAGATGGATGCAAAATTTATTGGGATGATCACTTAGAAAGTTTTGTAATGTTGAACCATTGCAGTATACACTAATATACTAATAAAATAATGTATGCCAACTATAATTGAAGAAAAAGCCCAACCCTCTAAAAAAAGTTTTCTATCAAAACACTACCTAAAAATTAAAACTTACCCAATTTACTACTTCAGATTTTCTTGGTTTTAGGAAAAGAAACCCTCTAAGTGTTTATCTATGCATGTTGATAAAAATGGAAGTGGTATTAACATTTCAGATTTGGCTCTGGGAAACATGGCAATTGTGGAGCTACGTTCTTTCATTGTGTTTATGCAAATATAATGCTGAACCCAGTTTTCACTTCCTCTATATAACTCAATAGAGAATAAAACATTTAGATGAAAACTAGTCTGAATTAAAAAATACCCCTGCCCTGGCTGGTAAGGCTGAGTGGACTGAGTGCCGGCCTATGAACCCAAAAGTCACTGGTTTGATTCAAGGTCAGGACACATGCCTGGGTTGAGGGCCAGGTGCCCCAGTTGGCAACAGGCAGCCAATTGATGCTTCTCTCACACACTGATGCTTCTTTCCCTCTCTTTCTCCCTCCCTTCCCCTTTCTCTAAAAATAAGTAAATAAAATTTAAAAAATAAAAGTTTACCCAGGCTGGTGTGACTCAGTTGGTTGGGCATCATCCCACAAAACAAATGGTCACTGGTTCAATACCTAGTCAGGGTGCATGTTTGGACTGCAGGTTCAGTTCCCAGTCAAGGGTGCATGCAGAAGGCAATCAACTGGTATTTCTCTCTCAAAAAGTGATGTTTCTTTCCCTCTTTCTTCCTCCTTCTCCTCTCTCCAAAATAAATATTTTCATGCTTTTCTAAAATATGAATTCAGAGCTTTCAAACTATCCACAGTACTTGCTTCAATTTCTACTTCTGGAAACACCGAAGTAATTCTTCATACAGAAAAAAAATATGCACACAATGCTTATTTTAACAGGGGAATGTGTAAGATGATGACTCTATATTCACTCGCAAGGAGTTCTTCCTTCTTGTTCCATTCAGTAGCATTCACAACACAGGTCCACAGAAGTTCAATTACTGCTTTTTCCAGAAGATCATTCTTCTTCATTTCTTCTTTCACATAGAGTACCACCTCCTTGATAGGGCATTTCTGAGAAAGACCCTCCTGGAGCTCCTTCTGCAGCTCCTTCCTGGTACCCAGGGACTGCTGGATGCACAGGAAGTCAGAAAGCTCCTCCAGGAATACTGTTACAACAACATCCACTTCATAAAAGCATTTCAAAAGATTGTGATTCTCTTCTATAAAGCTGATATGCTGATTGAAGAAACAATGTTGAAATGGTACAAAGAAGCACACATGGCTAAAGACAAATATGTTTTTCTTGACAAGATGAAGAAATGTGTTCAAAATGTAGAAGAAGAATCTGAATCTGAAGGTGAGGAAAATTAGGTGGCTCAAGAAACATAATACCTAAGTCACCAACACAACACGTTGTTTGGGAATGCTGACCCATTCGAGAAGAGAAACTTGGTTTCTGTTTTCACAAAGGAAAAAAGATAGGATAAGTTTCCCTTGTGGAGATGGGGGAAATGGTTTGTTTTTGTTTTGTTTTGTTTTGTTTTTGAATGGAGCCCTGAGTCATCAGCTATTATACTTGGGATTCTACCTCACTCACTATATGCTAACTTAAAGCCATTCAACAAGGACAAGTAGGGATCTTAAATGACAACAGACTCCTTTTTTAGCTGTATTTTTCAGGTACTGTGTGGTGAATGTCCCACTGGTGTCTATTACAGGGCCACTTTGTAGTTGTGTTTTTGCTTGTGCATATGATTTGACAAACCAGATTTAAAAAAAAATAAATGACTTAAAGTCAGAAAATATTCAATGGTATAAGTGCAGTGTTCACAATATATGATTAACTAAAAAAGTATGATCTCAACATTAATTTTAAGAACTCAAGCATGCAGCACCCATTTATAATAAAAACACTCGGCAAAGTGGGAAATCAATATAATAAAGGCCATATACGTGAAACCTACAGCCAACATCATACTGAACAGGACAAAACTAAATGCCTTCCCCCTAAGATCAGGAATAAGACAAGTATGCCCACTTTCACCACTTTTATTCAACATATAATTGCAAGTTTCAGCCACGGCGATCAGACAAAGAACAGAAACAAAAGGCATCCCAATTGGAAAGGAAGAAATAAAACTGGTATTATCTGGACGTGATATGATCGTGTACATAGAAAACCCTATAGGATCTACCAAAAAACTACTTGGCCTAATAAGTTAAAATGACAAAATAGCAGGGGACAAAGTCAATATCCAGAATACAAAGGCATTTTTGTACACCAACAATGAAACATCATAGAAACTAGGGAAAAAAATCCCATTTACTACAGCAACAAGAAAAATAAAGTACCTAAGAATAAACTTGCCCAACGAGGTAAAATACCTGTACTTGAAAAACTACAGAATACTGAAAAAATAAATTAAGGAAAATACAAATAAATGGAAGCATGTACCATGCTCATGGATGGGAAGAATTAACATCATTAAAATGTCTATACTACCAAAGCAATCTTTAGATTCAATGCAATCCCAATTGAAATACCAATGACATATTTCACAGATTTAAAACAAATACATCAAAAATGTATATGGAACCAAAATGACCCTGAATAGCCTCAGCAATCTTGAGAAAGAAAAACAAAGTAGAAGAGATCATGATGCCTGATAATGTAACTATATTAGAAGGCCACTGTAATCAACACAGCATGGTACTGGCATAAGAACAGACACACAGATCAATGGAACAGAACAGAAAGCCCAGTAATAGACCCAGGTTTCTCTGGTCAATTAATATGTGACGAAGAGGGCAGAAACATACAGTGGAGTAAAAATAGCCTCTTCCACAAATGGTATTGGGAGAAATGGAATGGTACATATGAAAAATGAAACCAGACTATCAACTTATGGCATACACCAGAATAAAACTCAAATAAGACTTAACATTAAAACTGGAACATTTATACAATGGAATACTAAGCAGCAGAAAGAAAGAAGGAACTCCTACATTTCACAACTGCATGGATGGAACTGGAGAATATTATGTTAAGTGAAATAAGCCAGGTGGCAAAAGACAAATACCGTATGGTCTCACCTACAAAAGGAATCTAATGAACAAAACAAACGAGCAAAATATAACAAGGAACAGACTGACAGTGACCAGTGGGAAGTGGGAGGGGCATAAGGGGGAAAAGAAGGGGAAGGGTCTACTCAAGGAACAAGTATAAAGGACCTATGGACATGGACAATAGAGTGGGGACTGACTCTGGAAGCCTGGGTGGGGTGGGCAGAGAGGGAGAGCAAGGGGGTGGAATTGGGACAACTGTAAAAGAACAACAATTTAAAAAGACAAATAAAAACAGAATTTGTGCACTCATTTGCATAGAAAGGGGACCGAAAGGTTTACATCAAACGATAACATCAGTTATCTTTAGTTGTTAGAAGTGGAGTTTTTAAAATAGTTTATATTGAAAAAATTATAAAGTTAATAAAGAATACTTAAAAATAAATTCTGTATAATCTTAAATAGAATTAAGAGTAGAACTGTTTATAAAACCATGTATATTTTTTAAATTATAGTTTGCCAATACCTGTAGTTCAGTTATGTTTACTTTGTTTTATCTCCTTATATCTTTGTGCTTTAAGACTTTATTTACTTGATAAAAATTCAATAAATATTTATATAGAATGAACAGATTTTTTTAAAAATTTTATTGTTGTTGTATTACATCCATCCCCTTTTTGCTCCCCTCTATCCCCCTCCCCACCCACCCATTCCCCCCATGAACAGATGTTTTGATGGAGGGGAAGGTTTGAGCCAGGAATATAGCTAAAGCTTCATTTAAAATATATATATTCATTTGGGGGGAATGGGTGGGTGGGTGGGTGGGGGGACAGAGGGGAGCAAAAAGGGGATGGATGTAATACAACAACAATAAAATTTTTAAAAAAATAAACAAAAAATAAAAAAATAAAATAAAATATATATATTCAGTCAATTCTGATTATTCATAGTAGTTATGTTCTATAAAGTCACTGTAAATGCAGCATTAGTGAATACTTAACTACTGCTCCTAAGGGGAAACAGAGTTATGTTTCCACAGGCTTTCAGCCACATTTTCATAAACTAATCAACTGTTTTATGTGCATATCCATTTAAAGGTACCTTATTAAATACATTATTGATTCATCAATAGTGAACTCACAGCCAAGAGCATTGTAAGTCATGCCTGAACAAAGCATATGTAACATACATATTTCCCCCATAAGGCAGATCACAGCTTTGTACACAGTACCTCAGCACTAGGTTTGGAGCTATTTGAAACAGCAGAATTACCCACAAAAAGCACAAAAATTTAAAAAAATATATGGTACTAGATTGTAAAAAGAACATAATAAGAGCCAAATAAGAAGGCATGGCGTGAAACTGGTTAACCTCAACTGGGAACACGTACATTGGGTGATTTAAAATTTCCCAAACTCTGACATGTCTATGAACAACAATGAAAGTGGTAAAAGACTTTATTTAGGGGGAAATAGGGTTACAATATAAATTTCACCAGGTAAATGAGTTCGCAAATATAAAATCCACGAACATAGATTAGCTATGTATATACTTACACTTATATCAGTATTACTTTTATAAAACTGGGCTAGAAAAGCATGATTTATCAGAATCCTGTTTTTTTAGAAAGTAACATCTTTTTTTTAACCAAGGAAAGAGTCAACACCTAACATTTATATTTCATATTGAGATATTTTCTAAAAGATTTTAATTCTGACACCCATAAGAACTTCAGACCCAGGCTGCTAGAATAGATTTATAACACCCCCTCTAATACATGAAATTTCATCACTTAAGGTATGCTTTTAATGTATTCATTACATTTCTAAACGCCAAGGGATCATTTAAAATATCTGGAATATAAATATGTATATATTCTTTAAATTGGGTAGTCTCAAATACTCAAAATTTCAAGCAGAATAACTGCTTTTACCATGAAAAACTGCTCAGCCCATTTTTAAAAAATGTTTCAAAGGCCAAATCAAGTGAATTGTAAAAACTAATGAAGATGAGCTATTATGTTATAGCATATATTTCTTAATTATCTACATCAAGAGAATATCTAAAAATTATCTAACGCAACTGAAAATTGGGAATTCAATTAACTATTTACCTGACTTTATCCCTGAACTTCACAATTGGCACTTTTGCTCGAATCAGCTGAGGTCTCTCAATGTAGCCGGCTAAAGGATAAAAGATAATGTGACTATCTGTAAATACATCTCAAATTCATAATGTACCAATGTACATTCTTTAAAAATAGCATTTTACTAAACTAAGATATTTTAAGAAAATATTGCCTTTGAGAAAGATAGCAAAGAAAGGACATTATTGAATTCTTCCAAGAATGGAATTTCCAATACCATTTAGAGGGCTTTATAATAAAATTATTTTCAGAAATATGGTCTAACTCTACAACCACTTATAAAAAAGTTCATCAGAGCAATGTAAACATGAAAAATATCTAAGCTAGCAGCATGGGATAGTTAAATTCTGGCTATGTGCATGGTAAGATATTATGATATCCGTAAAATCCTATGTACGCAGTCTTAAATGTATAAATGCTTGCAACGTGATACATGGGATGGCGATACATTAAAATAAGTATGACTTCTAAGGGAAAGAACACATATCTACATACTTATTCCAACAGTTTTACAAAATTTTTTTCTGAGTTTAAAGTAATACTCATACATCATTCAATGCAGAAATCTGGGAAAATATAGAAATGTATTAAAAAACTCCACACTTTCCCAAATGAGCAATTTCTTAATATTTTAACTGAAGAAAAACATAATACCAGATATAAAAACTAAATTTCTGTTATAATGCTTTACCACCAAAATCATAAAATACTCATATATCAAGTTTCAAATAGAATTTATGTGTAAGAATTCAGTGAGCTTTAGTGAAAAACAAGGCATTAAAAGTTTCAAATTCCAAGTACAAGTTCTAACACCAACAAAAACAAACTACACTCCTCCTGCAAGTTACTGAACCCATGGGTCATCCGTCTCCTCAATTATTAACAGCCAGAAAAAACAAACGAACAAAACTTTTCATTTGAGTTAGATCATCTCTAAGGTCCCTCCCTTATTTAATATTTTATAATTCTAATACTAGCTGTTAAAAACCCATTTAAGGTATGAATTACTCCTTTATTTCACAGATATGAAAACTTAACTTAAATAAAATAAATCACCTGATTTATTCTCCTTTAATCAATGTAAGCTGTTCAAGGGTACTAACTTTTTACTTGGCTTTAAATTTTCCACCTCAAAGTCTGACATGTAAGGAATATATATCTGTTAAATAAATGTGTGACTTCAGCTGTTCACAATATTCTGCAGATGTTCAAAATAAATTTTTGAGATGACTTAACATGTGAATTAAAATCTGCTTAGCTTATTCAAATAATAAAATCTTATAGTAAAATTGCCTAAGTCAACAACTTTGCTTTCTTTTGGAGTAATTCTTGGGCTTCAACTTCAGTGATCATATTTTCAAAATATGATTTCATAAGTTCCATCTCATTGCAAAACAGATGAAATTTCCTCTCCCTCACCTGAGTAAAACTTTACCTATATCACTCTTTTGGCTTTTCACAGCTACTCTGCATTACAGTCTTATAACCTGCTTATATGAGTTCTCTACTGCATTTAGTGTGATAGCTTGCAAGTAAACTCAATATAGAATTATTGAATAAACAGCTACTCTTATTAATCAAAAGTTAAAGGAATTCATTTAGGAAAAAAAAAGATCCATATAATGCCTGTCCTGATCAGAAAATACCCCATTCTTACCAGAAAATAAAGTGAGAAAGACATTTTAAATAAACTTATGTCAGATGACATATGAACTTGAGGCATAGAAAACTTACAAAGTCTAGTACAGAAGTGTTTATGGACTAGGGTGAGTATATGCCGTGCTTCAGTCTTCTGATTTACCTGAAAAAAACACTGAAAAGTTAAAAATAAAGTGTTTTTCATTATCTTTCTAATCTTAGTGTTTTATTTTCTTAATGTATCTCAACAAAGAGAAAACACTTAAAGTATACTTTTCTTTGGAGTTCCTTTTCAATATACACTAAATTGCATTTAGAAAAAAATCAATCTTTTTTTAAAGATTGTATTTATTTTATTTTTAAAAAGGTGAAGGTAAGGAAAAAGAGAGGAAGAGAAACATCAGTATGTGGCTGCCTCTCACATGCCCCCAACTGGGGACCAGGCATGCAACCCAGGCATGTGCCCTGGGTTAATAGGCCAGCACTCAATCCACTGAGCCACACCAGCCAGGGCAGGAAAAGTCCATCTTTATGTTGTCTTTCACACCAACATTTCTAAATCAATTCCTGATTTTAAACCTAAAGCACAATTTTAATATGAATATTTGAAAAAGCCATGTATGTCATATTTTCCTTAAGTATAAATGTATAAAAAACAATGTTCTCCAAGAAAAATAAACAGAATTTTAACTTTCTGTAACATGTTTTATTTCCCCGTCTACATTATGAGCTGCTTAAAGATCAGGTTCAAACCTATGATGTCTCAGTATAAGTTGTGACAACATGATTTAGGCATGTGGTAAGAATGAAAGGTTAGTGAAATGTGCCTGAATATAGCATAATTCACATGAGAGAAAGTTTTAATTAAAACTCTAGTATTATTCACTGTATTTATCATTTCTGAGTTTTTTAAACTTTCCTTTGTATGATCCTAAAGCCTAGAAAAATAAGTTTCTTTCCTGAAACAAATCTCTTTCTGATTTGCAGTAACTAGATGCCAATTTTGTTAGTAAAATAATAGGAATAGTAAAAACATATATTACCATTCAATAGATTCTTCTTATATTTTTATATAGTGGGAATAATAATAGGGCATTTTAAAATTATACTGCAATAATTTAAGCTTTGGTAATTGAGAGCAGACCTCAGCATATTAAAGAGGCTACTTTAGGTCAGCAATTACTGTGGTACTAAGGACACACAAGAGAATCAGTTAACAGGAAATTCAAATAAACACAATACTAAATAACAAAATTTAATAAAAATAAAAAGAACAAAGCCAAACTATCACAAAGAGATCACAATAGCCTTATTTTAAATTTCAGTGACATCTCTCTTTTTGTATTCCCCAAATTACAACTGCAAACCCCAAAGTATGATCAAGGGGGTAAAAAAGAAAACATCAAGATTAAAAATAAAATCACTGAAAATTCAAATGCAAAGGAAATAAGATAATACTGATACAGGCTCTTTTTTGCTGCATCTGGTAACATATATAACCCAATGATGGTTCAACATGGAGGCAGAGCTCTTTACACAGTAAAGCCATCTCACTTTAACAACTTAAAAATAAATTAATGCTAAAATTATGCTTATTGTACGAACTTAAAAGAAGTATTTCCTGGCTGTCCTTGAATTACTCTAAACAAAGAATCCAAAGAAGTAAAGCAAAACAAGTTATTTTCCTCAATGACTTCTATATAAAATTTCTTAAATGACTTAATATAATAATCGATGTTTTATTACTTACTGGTTCCTCTGTAACAACTAGACATAAATCACCATCACTGGTCCGGGTACCAAATCCATTTAAAGAGGACCCAACTAAAAAAAGTCTGCTTTCTAGAGAAAGAAGAGAATTATAAAGTATTAATTAAAATTTTACACAGAAATTCATGTACATAATGGACATGAAAAATAGAGAAACATACGTGGAAATAACAGCTGAATTTCTCTCTGCAGCTCAGTACGACAGAGTTCTTTCTTCTTTAAATCACTTACTTGCTGTTGACATGCTTTAAATAACTCCAGTATCTGCTCACTCAACTTGAATCCACAACAAAAGAAAAGTAAAAATTTTGTTCAGAAGTGTAAAATTACCATATTGAGAAGTGTGAAACAATACTATCAACAGTATTTTTAAATAAATAATTATTTCCTCAACATTTTCTAATCAATAGTTACTTAGTAACTAAAATAGCAACTCACTTTTACAAAGCAAAGTATCACTCACTAGTCACATATAATTCATAGTAAGTATAATCCATGGGTAGGCAGATGCCAACCTTTGGTTGCTGACTGGTATGAATAAGAATAATTTTCAATATTTTTAAAAGGTTAGAAAAACAAATAAATAGATATGACAAAAACAACACATAAGTGGCAGAGTCTAAAATATTTACCATCATTCCCTTTAAATAAAGTTTACCCAACCCCTGGTATTCATACCAAAAATAAACAATACTTTTGTATGCAAGTCTTATAGTCACCTCCAGGACTCAAATATTGTACTTCCATTAGCATTTTAATCTCTCTCTCTTCCAACCTCTCTTTTTAGGCTTTCCTAGAGTCCCTGACAAAGCACAAGTCACACTCATCATTTAAAACATTTTCCTTTATCATGTTTAAGAACACTCATTTTGAGAAGGCAGAGGAAGTCTGGGCAACTTGGCAATGAAAGTGACAAAATATTTTTAATATCACTGAACAAACCACCTACCTCAAAAAAAAAAAAAAAAAACAGATAGCAACTAAAGGAACAAAGCAAACAGATCAAAACAAAACAAAACATGGCCAACAAATATATCACACAATTAACTATGTATCACTCATGAACCCCCAAAATATGAGCAGTTGAGACCAAACACCAACTCTAGCAAAACCCACGTGGTATCAGAAACATTAAGATGAAGAAGAGCAAAGGGATTTTAATTTTAGACAGCCAAACCAAAAAACATCGAGAAATCAAATTGCCTACAGGTACTATTTTACTTTCCATTCCCTTCCTGAAGTTGAGGTGTCCAATAGGTGTGAAACAACAATCAAAACTGAGAGGGAGTTTCACAGGCTACAGCCCACAGACAAATGCACGAGGATCACAGACAGACACAAACCTCAAAAACAAGTAGAGTCCTTCCTTACACCAAGTAGAAACTGCCAGGAGGAGAAATCTAAACTAAGCTGTATAGAGTAAAGGAAACAAGGTCTAGAATGAGAATGATTCTGAATCCCAGGAGACACTGAGACAGGAAATATTTTTGGTTATAATTGGAGAGGAGGAGGGCACCATAGGGTGGTCACTGGCATCTAGTAGGTAGAAGCCAAGATCTAGACATCCTACAATGCACAGGACGATCCCCCACAGCAAAGATTATCTGACCCAAAATGCTAATACTAAGAGAATGAAAAACCCTGTCTAGATAAAAGCAGGGAAGAAAAGACAAGGTCTCGGAAAGTGTTTCTCTGAATATTACATAACAGAGGGTGATGCTTTGGGTCACACCCCAGGAAAACTAGTGCCAGCATGCCCAACCCTTTTTACCTGAAAGCAGGATAGAAAAAGCTATCTTAAACACTCCTCCAAAGATCCCAAGAGGCTCCAAAAAGTTTGCTCCTTTCCAAAATTAAACATTACACAAGAAATCTTGAATAATTCATTCAGAATCATATCTTTATTTTATATTCAGTACCAAGAAAACCTCAGCCTAAACTCATTTCTAAATTGAAAATTAATTATGTCAATTCATATAATATCTCCAAACTAACAAGAATTTTCAAAGAATAGTTACAATAAATGTAATTCAGGAGCTCCGTTAACTCCGATTCCTTCAAAGTCTCTTTTTCGTCCAGGCAACCATATAGTCACCCAAAAGTCAGACTAAAATAAAAAGTAAAATTCAGAAAACTAAGGGATTTTTGTTTGTTTTTTACTTAAGGAGCTCTATTAATACAACAACTTGAGAAACACAACAACAGAGAAAACCTTTTAAAATAGAGAAAAAATTAAACTCGGAAGGTACTCAATTTCAAAAATTTCATTCTTTAGGTTTCACAACACAGAATATGAAATCTTCAAATTAAAATTTCTACTAACAAAATCTTTCCATGAAGCTACCTGAATCAGATGACTGATTTGTTATTACTAATAATAAATTCATTATTATAAATCTTGAATGAGCTCTCTATAACACCCAGCAAATACTGTTTCAAATCTTTTCCACCCTGTTTCTGCAGTTACGTGATATCCCTGCACTCAGTTTAAATGCTATTTCAAACCTTCTCTACTGTCCTCCAAACTCAGACATCCCATTTCATCCTCTTCACCCTCACAGATGGCCTTGCACACTGTTTCAGAGAGAAAACAGAAAGAAGTCATTCAACTATGGTTAACTCCATTAACTTCCCCGTAACACAGCCACAAACTTCCTTGAACCTACACACCTATTTGCTCCTCTAGTTCCAAAAAGTTTTTCTTTTGCCCAAAGCCCATCACTTCCATAGGCAGGGCTTTTTGTACCTTCTAAATAATAGTATCCACGATTGTTTTCTTTCTAGAGTAGTCAATCTTGTCTCTACTGAATCTTTCCCATGAACTTTTTTATGTAAAGTTTCTCCCACCTTAAAAGTAATTTAACTATTCCACTTCTCACCTTTTGCTCCTCCCCTTCAAAACCAAACTTTCCAAAAATGGTTATATATACTCTTAGTTTACATTTGTTTTCCCACTGTTTCCCCAATTCAATCTTGGACTTGACCCTCTTCTCTTCCTGGACCCTGGACAATCATATCCACACTCTTGGCTTCAATAACCATCTATAGGCTGATGCTTACCAAATGTACATTTCTAGCCCCTGAATTCCAGATCTGTATATATTAAACTATCATCTCTAAATATCTATTTTGATGTTTCAAATGTACATTAAAGGTAACATCTCCACAGAATTAATGAGACTCCTGCTCATCCTCCAATTCCTATTAACCACTGTACATAAACACTTCTCTTACTTTTTATTCTATCTCAGTGAACGACACTATCATGCATCCAGTTGTAGAAGCTAGAAGCTTGGAAATAATACTTAGGATACACAGGACAGCCCCTCCACACCAAAAAGAGTTGCTATAAAATGTCAATAATTCAGAAACTTAGATAACCTAATTAATCTAGCATCAAATCTTACCAATTCCAGTTCCCAAATATAGCTTAACTCCGTCATTTTCTCTCCTATCATTTTCTCTTAACTACCAGCACTTCCTGATTCAAGGCACCATTACCTTTCATCTATAGTGTTCAATGGAGCCAGAATAATTTTAACTTATTCCTCTTTCTTCCTAAACAAACAAACAAAATAAATGCACTGTTCTTATGCTTAAAATCCAAAGGACAAGCAAGTCCTTTGCCCCTCTCCCCACTTCTCCCACACTTTGCCTTTTTCCTCCTAATCAACCAAACTATAGTCACCTTCCTCCTTTCAGTTCTTTGCATACTCCATTCTCCTTTCTACATGAGGATCCTCTAACATGCTGTTCTGCTAAGGCACCCTATACACCCCACCACTCTTTCACTAGTTAACTCCGACTATTCTTCAAATTTCAGCTCAAATATTACCTCTCCTAGACCATCCCTCAGCACTCTGTACTTTTTATATATGTAGCACTTATACATGTATGAACAATAACTGTGATTTGCATGTTATTTTTAAAAATATTTTATTTATTTATTTTTAGAAAGAGGGGAAGGCTGGGAGAAAGAAATGGGAGATACATAGCGATGTGCAAGAGAAACATGGATTGCCTCCTACATGCCCCCAACATTGGGGACCTGGCCCACAACCCAAGCTGAGAATCAAACCAGCAACCTTTCAGCTCACAGGCCGTTGCTCAATCCACTGAGCCTCACTAACCAGGGCTGCATGGTTGTTTTTAATGGATCTCCCTCTCTCTACACTGCATGTACATGGTAAAGAGACCATGTATATTTAGCACAAATTTGTGACATAAAGCTAGCACTCAGAAATATTTGTTGAATATTAAATAAATAAAGACTCTAATCCGCTCAGGAGTTTCAATTGTCACTTTTATTGCAGGTGACTTCAGGATTTATAACTCCGCACCTGAACTTTTCTTGTGAAATATATACTTTCAGTTCAGCTATAACACATTTTTCTGCAATACAAAATAGCTTATAGGCAATTGGTTAAATAGGAGAATATTATCAATTTAACCTGTCAGTTGAGTTGATTTGTACATAAAACTGAAACTAGAGAATTATAACCTTCATAAGAAACAAACAAAAAAAGCCCTCAGTTTGGCTGCTGCACAGACAGGAGTCCTTACAGATCTAAGACAACTAAAAAGAAACATCTGTACTCAAGAGTTCCCAACCACACAGCTCTCTGCTGGTGTATTTCCCTTTGTGTCACCTTACCAGTAGTCTCACTGATTCAGAGCTCCATGGTCAACTGCTTTGGTTCAGTGCCAACACCAAGCCAATCCCAAATCTAATCTGTATATTTTTAATATTCCCTATGGTATCATCCAGTTATGTTAAGCTACCTACTGGTCTATCCAATTTATTTCCCCAGGTAGCAATTACTATTCTCACTAGTGTTCTGTTTACAAAATTGTTTGATCTGTTCCAGCCCTAATTTCCCCTAGCCCTATATTCTCAGTGTACAATTTACAGAACATAAGGTTTCTGAAGAACACAAGTACAGTAGCGGATTCTCCCAGTGTTTCAAATAGCTCCTGACTAGTTCTCAATTAGCTAATATTCCTCAAATTTAGGTTCCTGATCTGGTATGACTCCAGAATCTTATCAATGAGAGTCAATGATGTCTCTCTTTCTCTCTCCCTCTCTCCTCTACATTCAATCTTTCCACATATCCTATTAATTTTCCTTATGTGTGGTCTCTCACATCTTTTCCTACCACCTGCAACACTGGAAACATCAACAACTCTCATATGAATGAATTTAATAGCATTCAAGGCAATCATCCATCCTTCAGGCATGTCATATTCCAAACAAACTCCACTAGGCCAAAAGAACGATCTTCCCAAAAAGCCAAATCTGATTCTTATTCCTCTATTCTAAAATCTTCAATGGCATTGCACTGTGAATTCTAGGCTCCAAACCACTGCTCCACTTTCATTACACAGTTCCCAATCACTTTTACACTATAGCAGAGGTAATCCATACAGTTAAACACACTTTTGGCAAAAGTCAGTAAATACTAGCTATTACTGTCAGAATACCTCATGTTATAGTCAGTTCTAAGAATATCACCTCCTTACCCTTGATTTCAAACATCTGAAATTTCATTTCTTTCTTTATTAGGGACAAGGGTCAAATCTTGGTTGTGTCACTTAACTAGCTATGACCATGAGCAAGTTGCTTAGCTTTCTGAGCCTTAGTAAAATTAGGACAATATCCATGCCACAGGAGAGTTGAAAGACTAAATGACATAGCTTATGTAGAATGCCTGGAAAAGAAGAGACATCAGTATATGTTAATTTTCTTAAAAAGTGTTCTTTTAAAGAATAAGCACAGAACTAATTGCTTGCTGTCTTTCTCCCACAAATTGGCAGGTAGAGTAGTACTCAAAGAAATTGGTTTAATGACAAAATGTATCTTTATCCCTTTGATATAAATGCTTATTCCAAAAATGTAAGATTTAAGAGAGAATCTTTCTATGCTGTTAGGCAAAGAAAAATTTATTAATACGAAACCATACTTTACTTGATATTAACCGACTAATGTGAATTATGTTACTAAATTTACTGAGACTCAACATATACCTAGTTCATATGCAGAACTAGTAGTTATTTAGTCTTAATAGTTAATAAAAGTTTTCATTTATAAACATAAATGTACGCTGAAATATAGAGCTATAATACTTATAAATTCCATAAAAATGAGGCTAACTGCATACATATATTAAAATTCCATATATAAGATTCTCATATATTCATTTTTAAAAATGGACTGATTTCATTTATATCATTGGTTTTCACACTGCAGCACAAGAGAGTTTCTTTAAAATGAGAAAGCAGCCCTGGCTCATTACTCAGAGGTTAGAGCATCATCCTGATACACTAAGGTTGCAGGTTTGATCCCTCATCAGGGCACATAGAATGGGCAACCAATGAATGCATAAATAATTGAAACAACAATGATGTTTCTCTCTTGCTCTCTCTCCCTTCCTCTCTCCATCTAAAACCAATTTTTAAAAAACAGCAAAATGAGAAAGCAACTAGAGGAGAAAGGGGAAGAGGGAAAAATGGTACCAAAACATCCCAAGTTAGTCTTTTCCTATTTTACTTTGCTTTGTCCTGCCTCCCACTGGTTTTGCCTAATTGCTTTTCCTACTTCATAGAGAGAAAGGAATGACAGGGAGAGGTGTATAAAAGGACTATGTGGTAATGGGGTAAAAGTATAATAAAGATTAAATTTTAAAAAAAGGAATGGTAGTCTTTTAAATAAATAGTGCTAGAACAACTGAACAACAGTAAAATAACAAAGTTGGACCCCTACTTTATATCATATAAAAATTAGCTCAAAATGTGTCAAAGACCCAAGTCTAAGAGCTAAAACTATAAAACTACTTAATGGTTCATTAGGCACAACCCCAAAAGCTTAAGCAATCAAAGAAAAACAGATAAATTATACTTCATGAAAATGAAAGCTTTTCTGCTTCAAAGGACATCATCAAGAAAATAAAATGACAAACCACAGAATGAGAGAATTTATGTGTAAATCAATAATCTGATAAGAGTCTAGTATTCAGAATATGTAAAGAACTCTTAAAACTCTAAAATAAAAATAATATCCCCCCCCCCAAAATGGGCAAAAGATCTTAATAGGTAGTTCTCCAAAGAAGATACACAAATATCCAACATGCAAATGAAAAGATGATCAACATCCTTAGTCATTAGTAAAGGATACCATTTCATACCCACTTGAATGGCTACAATCAAAAAGACAATAGCACATGCTGACAAGAATGTGGAGAAACTGAAATACTCATACACTGCTAGTGGGAATGTAAAATGGTACAACCACATTAGAAAACACTTTGTTAGTTCGTCAAAGTTGTACATAGTTTCCACATAACCCAGTAACTTTATTCCTGGTGTTTATTACCTAAAAGAAGTGAAAATATATCCACACAAAAACCTGTGGATAGGTTTTCATAGCAACATTATTCAGAATACCTAAAATGTAGAAAAAGCCCAAAAGTCTATCTACTAAGGAATGTATAAACAAAACATGGTGTATCTACATAATGACTATCATTCAGCTATAAAAAAACAAAGAACTAATATATTGCTATGACCAGGATGAACCTTGAAAAGATGCCACATGAAACCAAGACCACATATTATATGATTCCATTTATATGGAATGTCCAGAACAGGCAAATTCAGAGATCAAAAAAACTGAGTAGTGGTTGCCAGCGTCAAGGGGAGGGGGAAAGATGGGGAAGGGACTAGGGATGCTGTTGGGTACATAATTTCTTTAGAGGATGATGTAAATGAACTAGAATTAGATAGTGGGGATGGTTTCACAACATTGTGAATATACTAAAAACCACTGAATCATACATTTTAAAAGAGTATGTTTTATGTAAAATTTTATCTCAGTTAAAAAAAAGTTAATTAGAAGCCCTTCAGACTCACTCTCTTTAGCATACAAATGTCATATTCCTCAAGAGTGAAGCAACTTTGAAAATGCAAAAACAGCATATATAAACTACAGAAAATTCTTTCAAGAAAATGTAGATATTTACTGGTTGCTAGGAACCAAAGATGAATAATGAAAAGTCAATATACAGTCTGTAGGTTCACTCTCCTTAGCATACAAACGTCATATTTCTCAAGAGTGAAGCATCTTTGAAAATGCAAAAACAGCATACTGTACATAAGCCACAGATAATACAAGAGAATGCACATATTTACATTATAAACTCTTGTAAATCACCTTGAAGTTTTGTCGTTGCTCTTGCTTCACCAAATATGGGAGAAGGGACCCTGACCAGCATGGCTCAGTTAGTTGGCTGGGCATTGTCCTGCAAAGCCCAAACAGATCTTTCCCTGTCCGGACACATGTCTGTTGTGTCCCAGTAGAGGAGGCAACCAATGTTCTCTAACTCCTCCCTTCCCCTCTCTCTAAAAATAAATAAAATATAAAATACATATATATAGGAGAAAGAGAAGAAATACGATTTTAATATTGGTATAAAGTAACTCACTGTTCCCCAATGCTGATAATGTCATTTTCATTTCAGTTATTTGAAATGTCTTTTTCCAAATAATTTTTTTGAAAAATCTTTCTTATTTTGAATAGATTATTTCCATAGTGACCCCTGGATTCTTTTCTACTTTTGACATTCAAAAACCACACGACAAACATAAATATCCCAAAAGAAAATGCTTTTTAACACTTTATTACAATATCCATGTGAAAATTATTTTTCTGTCATAAGTAACAGCATTCTCTAAGAAATCAAATTTTTTGGGCGCTAATCATTCACAGATTTTTATGAAATAGAGAATATCTCATATCCTGATATGAAAATTGCACTTCGATTTTTTTTTAAATAGCTAAAATCAAAAACTGAAATTTTGACATAAAACTAGATTAAACAGTACTTTACATAATGCCAAAAAAACATGTTCTATTCAATCCAAGACATTATGTTTATTCTTTTAACATGATATTTGTATTAACTTCCCAAAAGTTAAAAATAAAATTACATTATTATTACCTTATCTTTGGCCTCGGGCAGTGTGATTTCTTTAGGTTCTAAAATTGATATTTCTCGAAAAGATGGAACACATCTGACTATATCAGGTACATAGTTTGTGTGAAACAATGGCGGCACTGAGTATCTTCTTTCACCTGATAAAGGCACTATGTGGTTAACTAGAGTTGGCTCTTGGTGGGGTGAATGGAAACGTTGTCGTTTACCGTCAAGAGGAAGGTTTTTTTCATCGCTTAATCTCCTGAAAACAAGCAATATACCTTAGTAATTAAAGGTATGACTTTCTGATAACAAATAGAAAACAATTAAAATATATAAACATAAATATGATGACAATATTGACCCTTCCAGCATGGCCACATATTATACCACATATTAGTTCTCCATGAACCATAAAATATCCATTTTCAGCAGAAGAGATGCCTTAAAAAAAAAGCCTCAGGAAAAATGAGTAGTAGTACTGCATATAAAAAAATAAACTATAGCTGTGGTTGGTATGAATCAGTTTATTGAGCACTGGTCTGAGAACCAAAGGGTCACCAATCCGATTCTCAGTCAGGGCACATGCCTGGGTTGCAGACCAGATCCCCAGTTAGGGGTGTAAGACAGGCAATCACACCTTGATGTTTCTCTCCCACTTTCTCTCTCCCTTCCCCACTCTCTAAAAATAAATAAAAATTTAAAAAAAAATACTACATATATTTTAAGGTTAGTCCCCTACTTCAGAACTGCCCTAATGTTTTATCTCAGCAGTAGAAAGTTTATAGGTAAATTTCTATTTATAAAACCACTAACAACAAAAAATCCAAACTAACATGAAAAGGATAAAATTAAGTTGAGAGCTATATATTAAAAAAGGTTGAGTCCACCTATGTTCTGGCTCATTAATAGCAGAGACCAAATTAGGAGATACTTACTTTTTTAAAAAAGCTATTAAAGATAATAGACGAGTGGAAAAAAAGTTGAAAATGAACTACATTTCTAATAATGTATATTATCAATGTTAAATTTGTTTGACATGGTCAATGTATTTTTGGTTATTTAGGAAAATATCCTATTTTTAGGAGGAATGCACTTATATATATTCAGGTAAAGTCAAATAATGTAATCAAGTTGCTTTCATAAGTTTCAGGAAAAAATATGGGGAAAGGGAGACAAAGAGACAGAAAAAAACAACATAGTAAAACTTTAATTGAATAATTTAGGTTAATGAAATACAGGTAGTTACTACTCTTTAAATTTTTCTGGAGGCTTAAAACTTTTCAAAATAAAAGACAAGGTAAAAATAATTAAAAAGTATTCATTTGTTGAAAAAAATAAATTACTTCACTGATACATTAAATTGTTCATGTAGGTAATACTTTATTGCACAGGAAATAGTCCAATTCCTTTTAAGCTCTAAAATTCTACCAGTCATAGAAACCTGAAGGTTTCTATTATAATACTCCCTTGGGATTCTGCCAATTTCTCTCTCTTTGACAGACCCCCAAATAAATGAAACTCCTACACCTGTCTGCTAAAAGTGAACAGGGCTAAGCCCTGGCTGGTGGCACAGTGGATAAGGCTCCAGCCTGCAAACTCAAAGGTTGCTGGTTCGATTCCCAGCCAGGGCACATAACCAGGTTGCAAACCAGGTCTCCAGCCAGGTCCTCAGCTGGAGGCGAGTGAAAGGCAACCATACATGGGTGTCTCTCTCCCTCTCTGCCTCTCTCCCTTTCTCTTTCTCTGGAAATAATAAGTAAAATCTTTAAAAATAAATAAATAAAAAGTGAACAGTGCCAAAAACATAAGCATACTTAGTGTTGTTTAAACATTACAAATAACTTAGAGCTTTATATTTGAAGATCTTCTATTGAGAATGCCAATTTTAGTTTTTAAAGTACATGTAACTATAAACTATTGGGAATTTATTTTTATTCATGATTCACAAATCAGCTAACAGTAATTTCTAAAAATTAAAAAAATAAATTAGCACTATTAAATAGCTTTTCACAATGATAACTCTTAAGAACAATTCACAGTGCGTCTAAACACAGGACCTGGAGTCAGACTTTCTGGGTTCCTACCACAATGATGCCTACTTCACCAAATAACTAACTGCTTTACCTTGGTGTGCTTCAATTTTCTCCTCAAGAGGAGAGGATTAATAATGCCAACCTTATTAGGGTGAACTTAATCACACTATGATTTATAAAGTCCTTAGAACAATGCCTACTATATATTGTGATAATTCTTAGGTAGTATTATTTTTAATCGGACACAAAAGTTATTAAATGTTTACATAGGCAACATCTGTCAAGTATTGCCAAATCATATTTTAATAATCACCTCTAAAGCTCTATTATAATTCCTTTGTGATACATTCATTTCTTTTAATCAAACTGGTTAAAATTAATTGGCTCTTCACATCTCTATAAAAAGCTTTATGTCATGTAGAAATTTTCATTATAATATTCATCATGGACCTTTACCTGTATAAGATTTAGATAAACCAAACAGAAGTAAACTACACCAGAATGAAGGTTATATTGGCTGAATTGTGTTCCCCTCACAAGTCAAATGTTTAAACCCTAACCCTCAGTATCTCAAAATGTGACTGTATTTGGACACAGTTTTTAAAGAGGTTAAAACAAGGTGGGTCCTAGTCCATTATCACTAATGTCCTTGAAGAAGAGCTAGAACACAGAAAACACAGACACTGGGATGACCATGTGAGAACACAGAAAGAAGGGAGCCAAGGAGAAAAGCTTCAGAATAAGCCAAACCTCAAAACACCTTGATCTTAGAATTCTAGCCTCCAGAATTGAGAAAAAAATTTCTGTTATTTAAGCTAGTAAGTCTCTCGTACTTTGTTACAGGAGCACTAGCATACAAATACTACTGATTTAGTCAAAAATCTCAATTAAAAGTAGTTTTCTGAAGAAGGATAGCATCATTTGATCTAAATTTCACAATGGCAGGAATAAATCAACAAAGTATCCAAAAAGTTCTTTAAATACTATGTAGAAGTTTTAAAATTCTGTGACAGGGCTGATTACACAGATCCTAGGGAGAAAATGTAGGACACAGTGTCCACACAATTTTAATAAAAGATACGTACTGTTATATAGTTCTAAGAAATGCAAATTTTTCCTTTAAAATAAGACATACTTACTTCCTTCCTCGAAATAATGGAGAAGTTGAAGTCTGTATTGGACTGACATTTCCATATGTCAACTGCTGTAAGGGCACAGCTCTAGACAAGCTACCAAAAACAAAGAACAACAATCATTTATCAAGAATAAACATTTTTTCATGAACATTTTTTTCTTAAAAATTTTTTTCAGAAAAAATAAATATTCACTGATCAAAAGTAAACAAGTCATAATGGCATTTTTCTCTAACTTCAAATTTTCATTTAACAAAGCATCTGCATCAAATAGAAAATAAAATGTACAAATGGTACAGGCCAAATTATTTCCATACTTACTCTACATTTTGAAAGTTGAATTGGGCATCTATTAGCTGCTGGTGTGAATAAAGAGACGGTGACAGGGCAAAGAAGTTATGCTGTTGATGACCTGGAGTGAAAGGTGGGCGACCCAAAATTGAGTTTGGGAACATGCTCTTGTTCACCGAAAGTGAACATGTATTCTTCCACCTAGGATAGTTTTAAAAGACAAATTATTATTGCTTAAAATTAAAGATACTGAATTCTTTGATAACTAGTGTCTTCTATTTAAAAGTTAGTTATAAAGTTATGAATTTCATTTGCAGTTATTTTTAATGAACAGGTGGATGTAGTTTGCTATAGGAGTTAAGTCATGTTTCCATTTGCATTAACTTTTGTATAAAACTGCTGGTCAACAATGTGTTAAAAGTTTAGCCGTCTCTGGCTGGTAGCACAGTGGGAAAGGTGCCTGGCCTGCGAACCCAAAGGTCGCAGGTTCCATTCCCCAGCCAGGGCACATAACCAGGTTGCAAACCAGGTCTCCAGTCAGGTCTGTGGCTGGAGGCAGGTGAAACACAACCATACATTGATGTCTCTCTTCCTCTCTGCCTCTCTCCCTTCCCCTCTTTCTAAAAATAATGAAATAAAATCTTAAAAAAAAAAAGTTTAAATAGATCTCTTAACTCATACTATAGATAACAAAAAACTTACTAGAATTTTAAATCTATATTAACCAGAGTATTATTCAAATGATAGCACAACATATGTAAATTTCAAAATTTCTGATGAATGTCCCCTAATAAATCTAGCCTAATATCAATAAATCTTGTAGAAATCAAGTTAACACCACATCCTCCAATAATAAAAAAGAAACTACCCAAGAGAAACATTTAATGAAACCCTACAGAGTCTTACATTTATTCCCAGTATAATTTGCATAAAGGTATAAGCCATCATATGAAATCTGGTCCCTATGATTGAGATCTTATAGACCTGATAAAACAAGGAAAGGAATTTGTATTGCCTAATAACTATTTATATTTTGAAGATTCCCTTCAAAGTCTAAATAACTGACATAAAGGATGTTCAATAAAAGGGCTTATTCCATAAGAATGGAGAAAATTTGTAGACAAAGCAATCGGAACCACTCAATGACCTGGCAGGAGTCTAGATATTTAGTCCTTTGTAATGACTGATCTTGAAAGGTTACAAACTTATAAGGAGTAGGGTAAGGTAACAAACTGAAAACAAGTATTAAGTCTACAAAGTAAAAATAATCCCCAGCCCACCTTCCTAAAGTAGGAAATTAGAAAACTCATTTTTGGAATAAGTGAGAAAGAAACCATATAATATAGTATCCAGAGAATCTGTATAACATTGTAACATGTTTCCAACAAAAAGAAGTCAAGTCCACTAGCAACTATAATAAGGCCTTACTACTGAAATTACCCACCCATGCACACAGAGCTTCCAATTAAGATTTCTAAAAGCTCTCACTTAAAATAGACATCATGGATGCCAGAATAAAAAGTTTTTTTAAAATCTGAGAATAAAAAACAATGGCAAAAACAAATCAAAACTCAAAAGAAAAAAATATCTATTCCTTAACTATTGAAAGAACACTGCATATATAGAACAAGAATATATTGTTGAAAAAGCAGAAAGGGCTCTTGGAAATTAAAAAAGTTAAAGTGGAAATATCCAGCAGAAAGTTAAAAGATAACATTGAGAAAATCTCTTAAAAGGAAAAAACTGATGAGAACAGAATACAAGAAAAAATAGAAGAACCTCAACCTATGTGATCCAACATACAGCATAACAGA
Source organism: Noctilio leporinus (assembly GCA_004026585.1). Classification (NCBI taxonomy): domain Eukaryota; kingdom Metazoa; phylum Chordata; class Mammalia; order Chiroptera; family Noctilionidae; genus Noctilio; species Noctilio leporinus. The sequence goes on along the minus strand of PVIW01000686.1, from coordinate 32,763 downwards.
AACTCCAGGAAGAACAGAGACAATACAAAAAATAAATAATTAAATAATTAACAAATACAGTTTTTAAATTTCCAAGATTGATGAACAACAAACCTTACATTTAAAGGACCCTATGTATACAAAACATGTTTCTTTTTAAAAATGAATTATCGATAAGCCCTGGCTGGTGGCACAGTGGATAGGTGCCAGCCTGCGAAACCCAAAGGGCACTGGTTTGATTCCCCAGCCAGGGCACATAACCAGGTTGCAAGCCAGGTCCATAGCTGGAGGCAGGTGAAAGGCAACCATACATTGATGTCTCTCTCCCTCTCTGCCTCTCTCCCTTCCCCTCTCTCTGAAAAATAATAAAATCTTTTTTTTTAATTTTAAAAAGTCTTTATCCAAAAAAATGAACATCGAAGCGTATTATAGTGAAATTTTAGAATATCAAAAAGATATAAAATGTTACAAGCAGAAAGAAAGAAGGAACTTGTACCCTTTGCAACAACATGGATGGAACTGGAGAGTATTATGCTTAGTGAAATAAGCCAGTCAGTGAAGGACAAATACCATATGATCTCACCCATTACGGGACAATAATGAGCAAAACTAACAACAAGCAAAACAGAACCAAATATATGAATACAATGAATAGGCCTTCAGTGGTCAAGGGGAAAGGGGTTGGGGGGAGGGGGGAGGCAGAGGCAAGAAAGGGGAGCAGCCCTAGCTGGTAGCACAGTGGATAAGGCGCCGGCCTGCAAACCCAAAGGTTGCAGGTTCGATTCCCCAGCCAGGGCACATAACCAGGTTGCAAACTAGGCCTCCAGTCAGGCCTGTGGCTGGAAGGCAGGTGAAACGCAACCATACATTGATGTCTGTCTCCATCTTTGCCTCTCTCCCTTCCCCTCTTTCTAAAAATAATAAAATAAAATCTTAAAAAAAAAAAAAAGAAAGGGGAGCAGCTTAGACAAGAACCTAGTATAAAGGAACCATGGACATGGACAACAGGTGGGATTGACTTTGGGGGGAATGGGTGGGTGGGGAGGGGGACAGAGGGGAGCAAAAAGGGGACGGATGTAATACAACAACAATAATATTTAAAAAAATAAAAAATAAAATAAAATAAAATGCTATACACAAAGTGTTGGTCATCAAAATGGTTTTAAAACAATAGTAGATACCACGAGACAATGAAGTCGAAGCCTCCAGGTCTCTGACAGAAATGCTCTCAAGCTATAATTCTATCCCCAACTACACTATCAATGTAAGGGCAACTAAAAAACAAACAAAAAAAAAAAAAAAAAAAAAAAAAAAAAAAAAAAAAAAAAAAAAAAGAAACCTTTTAAACGTGTAAGTTATCAAAAAAGAAAAAGAAAACTTGGGGTCTAGGGAAAGGAAAATCCAAGACCTAGCAGAGGAAAAGCACATTCCGCAGAATGATGGTAAAGGGGAACTAACAGCTTGAATTAGAGAGGGACAGAGGACATTAAGAACATAGCCAATGAGAGAGAGAGAGAGAGAGAGAGAAAAGGCTAACTGGTAGTTTTCCTGATATTTGATTAAAGAGAGAGGCTCTGCTGACAGAGCAGAAATATTAAAGGAACAGAAAAGCCACAAGTTAAAAATAAATTACTAAACTACAGAAAAAATGCACTCAAAGGGTCTTATAAAAAAGTAAATATAATCAGTTACCTACTGGGTTCCTACAACACAAACACTAAATACAGAAATTATATTTACATCATTTCCTACGTATTGTATCTAAATATTACATGTAGTCACATATTATGATGTTATGTATAGAAGGAGACACCCCCCCCAAAAAATGGAATTATCTTTTGGAGGGTGGGTCCCTTATAGTACAGGCTTCCCCCACTAGGTGAGTGTTTTAAGAACCCATCTGTATCAGTGCACCAGCTGGCATTGCTGTGAGAGGCTGCATTCGGCTTCCGTGAATCTTTTGGAAGACTCTTGCAACACGTTTGCCCATTTCATGATGGGTGACTTCCAAACCCACTTGCCCACAGTGTATTGAGCATTCAGCACTTTTTGACCAAAAACAGCATGACTCCTGTGCCACTTCCTCCCTACTCACTCAATCTTTTTCCCCAAGTGAATTTTCTTTTTGTTTCCCCAGGTGAAAAACATCCTCAAAGGGAAATGTTTTGCCAATGTGGAAGAGGTGAAACAAGAAACAGCAGAAGCACTAGAAGGCATCAAAACTGTTGAATTCAAAAACTGTTCTGAGCAGTCTCAATAGATGTATTGCATCAAATGGAGAGTACATTGAAGGTAACTCAAGTTTAAACATGTAAGAAAAATACACAATTTTTTATAAATAAATTCTGGGGTTTTGGGGTTCCCCTTACATTTACATTTATATACATCACAATTTATGATGACAGAGTACATAAAGGTGATAAAACTTCATTTGCAGCTGATTTCAATCCAAAGAGTGAGCTTAAAAAGTTTTCTTTTTCAGAACAAAGAAAAAGAACATTAAAGCAGCTAAAAAAAAAAAAAAGGGTAGTTGCTTCTGGGGATTGAGACAAGATGAATGGAAAAACTGGAGCAGGAAACAACAGAAGAGAAAGATTTAAAACAAACAAACAAATAGACCACTCATCCAAACTTTGTCCCTTTTTTGTCAATTCTGTAAGATTAAAATTCCCTAGGCTTGCCACAAACAGTGAGATTCACTGGTCCAGGTTCAAACAGATTTTAGACAAGAGTCTCTGACCACCAGGAGATCTCATCTCAAGTGCCTGGCTCTCTAATTTGAACGGAAGGCAAATGTTACCTCCAGAAGACAAGTTCATCAGCTCCCTTCAGCAGGCCTTTATCTCTTGTTGTAGTTTTGCTTTTCTTTCTTTCTTTTTTTTAAAGTAATCCTATCAAATCTATTACATTATACTGATTTTAACTCAGAGGATATGGAAAATATCCTGAACTAAGCAGTAGTCCAGAGAATCCATATTAAAAGTATACTTAATAATCACCGAATGGCAGATTCAAGAGTGGCAGCTAATGCCTTATTCTACCCTTTGCCTGGGTTCACACTTTCTTTGCCTTCTTTACTCTGCTTCTCTGATGCAAATCCAAATAAAACATAATTCTTATTTCATCACTCCTCAGGAAGTAGCATTAAATATAACTTATTCTAGTAATAAATTTTGCTTAGTATTTCATTTTGTTGGACTACAGATACTGCAAGTATAGGTATGATCAACAAAGGATGGAATCTGTATTCAGAAAAACTAGATTATAAAGTTCTATTTCATTCAATGTGCAAAAGGGAGAGGGGAGGGGGAGAAAAAAGGCAAAGAAAGGGAACAGTTTAGTCAAAGAATCAGCATGGATGACCCATGGACTTGGACAACATGTGGGATTGACTCTGGGAGGGGGTGATGGGGAGGGTAGTGAGGGAGAGAGCAGCAGGAGAAAAATGGGGTGAATGTTATACAACAACAATAAAAAAAAATAAGTTCTATTTCAGATTTAAGTCAGTCAGTTCACTTAAAATTCTATGATACTGTTTAAATCTATAAATAATACAGGGTAGGGCAAAAGTAGGCTTACAGTTGTTCCTAAGGAAAATAATACAATAAATAATCCAAAAATAAACTGTTTCACATACTCATATCTGTAAGCCCTGTATATCTGTTTTTCTTCAAGACCCAAATAAAGTCCTATACATACTCATTCAAATCTGAAGACTGAAAATGACTTAATAGCCTAGACCTCGCCTATTACTATTTCATTACCAGGTCAGATCCAAACTAAGTCAAAAAATGTCTTGTGGTCCAGTAGTAATTTACAAAATTAATGTCCAAATTATGCAAGGCTTAAAAGCTTAGAATGATTCCATAACCAAAAGTTTACTTTAGGGGAAATACTAAATTCAACCTGTCCCAAATTTCCAGGTAAGCACTGTCCTCCAAAATATTGGTTGGATTCTCCTCAGGATAAATCCTGACCTCCAGGCCTGGCTCTTATCAGGCCAGCCCTCAAGGTAGAAACACATTTCAAGGGAAGGTAGCCAGTGGCCTTCAATGTTCAACACAGCTATCCAGCGTGACTATCAGAATAAGGAAGTAAGCCAAAAGCTCATTAATTTCAATTTCTCTTCTTCGTAATATTTCCTCTAATACAGTTCAACTAGGATTTTTCTGGCAATAAAAATGTCACCAAAATAACCATCTATCATAAACATTACAAAGGATATTTTTTTTTTAACAGAATAGTTTCAGCAGCAGTATTATGACATCAGAATTAAGGGGACCTCCATTGCATTTCAAATCGTTTTCTTCAAATTCTGAATGAAAGGCTTTACTAAGTAGATTATGTATACATCGCTACTTCACATTAACTGTGGTAGCAAGAAATTTTATAATAAATAAAGGAAATCCAGATATTGGTGGCATCCTAATTTTCTTAGTTTGAAAGTTATGTATCTCAAATCTGTACTTAACTATAAAACAGAATAACCTAGGTAATTTTTGAACTGTATTAAAACCACTGCAATAGTTCTACCCTTAAGGAATTTTAAGCATTGCTTTTTGACTAAGCTTGACCCAATTGGAAACTATACAGGTTTATTTGTAGATAATCATACAGGAGACTAGCTGGAACAGATTAGCTTATAAAGTAATTCCTAGTGCCATAGTATTTGATCCTAGACCTTACAATCTGGAATTTGTCCTAAACTTGACCTAGCCTCCAAGGAATTAAGAGAACACCCAAGATTCCTTCATCAGGACTCTCTGGAAAACATCTTCTACCTAGACTAAAACTCAGAATTGTAGTGGCTAAATCAAGTTGCCACTTTACTTTGTCCAAATGCCTTTGATCCATTCCCTAAACTCACTTATTTCAACAGTGCAAAAAGGTCAATTCCTAAATCCTGTTCACCCACCGTTAAAACCACCTGCAGGTTTTGAAAAGGACTCTCCTTTTCAAGAATTAGATTCCATCCGAGTATTGAAAAAAATAGTCACATGGTTTGAAACAGACATTTCTTAAATGACGTATTTCATATGGAGTCTATCCGTTAAACATCATTTCCACTTAATTGGGGATATCACACCAACAAAGTAAGGTTACTGTTTTTGGCTATCAGTACGTAGTAATAAGAGCCTTCCTTCTGGCTGTTAATTAGACATATTAATGCCTTGTGATAATAAACCATACACTAGGATGGATTTACAAAAATATTACGTTACCTGGAATACAAAATACAAACTAAGTGTTTAATTAGGATCTCCCTCCTCACCAAATAGTACACAACACATTTGTTAATGAGATGTCACGTCACCTTGAGTTTCAGTTTCTGTTTCTTTTTTGTTCACCCCCTTGGTGTGAGCAAACGAAATAAACAACTACCATTGTAAATAAAAAGGCAGCTAAAACAAGATAGAATACTTGGATAATCCGGAAGTTGTGAGGCACAAAAATCCCTGGTATTCGGGACTAGAAAGAGCCGATGAGCCCATCTGCAAAGGCTGAGAGGGACGGGCAGAGAACAGAGTACGCGATAACCGGACAGTCTTAATCTGTGCACTTGGCCGTGAAGTGATGAACCAAGGCAAGAGGCAAAGTCATGCCCATTTAAACCAGCCTTTGCAACACCACGTAGGATCCCATGACAATCTTCCTCTTTCGATCCTAGACTCAGGACGGGACACGAAGAGAAATGAGCGAAAAAAGTAAACGGTCCTAACATTCTCCGAAGAGTACAGCAGCGTAGGGGCCGCCCAGAAGTTTGGGAAGCGATATGGCCGTAACCTCCCCAGCAAAACAAACAGCACAGTTTCAAAAGTTTCCCGCGCCCCGCCCTCGACCTGGGCTTTCGGGGGGCGTCCCGCTCCGAACCCCTCAACTCACCGTGTCCTTGGGGCAGGGCCTACCGGCACTGCCCGCCCAGGAGCTCCAAGGCGGAGCAGCGACGGACCCGCGCGCTCGCTCGCAGCTTTCTCCGGAGGCAGAAGAGGTAGTGGCCGGCGGAATGGCTAGGCCGGATCCGGATCCCGATTAGGTTCTAAACCACGGACTGGGCGGCCCGGGAGGAGACACTCGAGAAAAGGGAGGGCCCGCACGGGTGTTGGAGGTGGAAGATCAAAAAGTCGCCCGAAAAGAGGCGTTGGAAGCCCTGTCAGAAACACCCGGAAGACCGACGTGACCCCGGATGGGAAGCTCTGGGAAAGAAGTCACACTTCCGGCAGCGCCCTCCACCTCCGGCGCGCGCTCTGCTAGAATGCGCAGGCGCGCGCACGCACGCGGGCGTCCAGCCAGGTTTGGCACGAGGTGGTCGCTACGCTGCCGCGAGCTCCTGCGGGGAGGGCTAGGACTGCGCGGGGCCCGGACTGAGCAAGCGGCCGAGGGCGTCCTGCTCCCGCGTAGCGCTTCTTGCTCTGATAAACATTTTGTACTGGTCCGTGGAGTCTCGGGCGGTGGCTCCTCGCCAGAGAAGCTTTTCCAAACCCAGTTTTCCCTCCCTCTTCTGCAGCGATCTGTATTAAGCTTTGTTGTTCCAACCCCCGCCCCCATTCCGCCTGCCAGCGAACTGAGAGCTGCTTGAAGGTGAACATCTATCGTTTATCGCTTAAGCTTGAGCTCAGCACCACGCCCGTAATAGTAGCTGACGTTCCTTAATTCAACAGATAGTATTTCTTCACGAGTAAGGTTTAATCGTGGGGAAGGTATCTAAATTGTTCAATGTATTGGTGTAGTTCTGTTAACATTCTTTGTTGTCCTTTTAATACCTACAAAAAGTCCCCTCTTCTCATTCCTGCAATTTGTAATTTGTGTCATCTCTCTTTTTCTCCTGATCAGTTTGGGGAGAGAGGCTTACCAACTTTAGTGATCACAAATCTCAAAGTCAGCTTTGGTTTTCGTAGATTTTTTTCTTACTGGTTTTGTTTTCTACTTCTTTTATTTGTGCTGTTGTTTCTTCCTTACTCCAGCCTTTACTCTTTTTAAAGTTTTAAAATTTTATAGTTTCTTTTTTTATTGAATTTATTGGTGACATCAGGGATACAGTTCTATAATACTAACTTTGCAGTTTCTTGAAAACTCAGGTGTTGATTAGAGGTGGTCTTCTTTTGTAATAATAACCATTTGGTGGGACATGTTCCTCAAAGTACTGCTTTAGCTGCATCCCACACATTCTGATTTATTGTGTTTTTATTTTTCTTCATTTCAAAATACTTTCTAATTTCCCTAAAGATTTTTCTTTGACCTGCAGGTTAATTGTGTGTTATGTAGTCTCCACATATTGAGGTTTCCAGAGCTTTTTGTTACTGATTTCTAATTTAATTTCATTATGATCAGATAATACACTTCGTATAAATTTAATAAGACTTGTTCTGTGGAAATGTTCAGTGTGCACTTAAAATGAATGTGTATTCTGCAATTGCTGGGTGAAATGTTCTACAGATGTCAATCACATCAAGTTGGTTGATACTATGGTCATTCCAGTCAAGACGGAGGTTGTAGGTAAACATGCTTAGCCTCCTTGCACAACTATGGAAAGAAATATAACTAGACCTCAAAAGAGATAACATCCAAATGGTCAGAAAATCGACCTAAATAGAGCCTAACAAGTAAAGATTTAAAGAAGTAACATTCACCCTGGTTGGTGGCTCAGTGGATAAGGTGCAAGCCTGTGAACCAGAGAGTCGCCAGTTCAATTCCCAGCCAGGGCATGTAACCAGGTTGCAAACCAGGTCTCCAACCAGATGTGTAGCTGGAGGCAGGTGAAAGGGAACCATACATTGATGTCTCTCTCCCTCTCTGCCGCTCTTCCTTCCCCTCTCTCTGGAAATAATAAATAAAATATTTTTTAAAATAGAAGGAAAGAAAGAACATTTATCCAGATGGGAAGAAGGAGGCAGGCCCCAGAGATGGGGCTGAGAGGTGCTGAGATGCAGTGTGGCGAAGAGAGGTGGTAGGATGGGCAATCCCACATTTACATGTAGACAAAGATGAAGAGAGATACCTTGGGAGTGAGGGATCCCAGCCCCAAGCCAGACTATGGAGCCCAGGGTTCCAGCACCAGGAAGATAAATCCCCATAACTTCTGACTGTATAAATCAGCAGGGATCGGGGCTGTAGAAGAAATTATGGGATTTTCAGGAGACTCCTCTTAAAGGGCTCACATGGACTTAGAACTTAGGCAGATCCCCCCTCTCTGGGATTTAACAAGGCAACAACTGAAAAGTTACCAGTTGCATACAGGGAGAAAGTGAAGTGACTAGAAATAGAGCAAGTGCTGGGCAAGCCTCCAGAAGCCTGGCATCAGCTTGTCCCCTGCTTGAGGCCTCCCCCAACAAAACCACAGAGTGGTAAAGTGGGTTGCCCCACCCTGTTGATTACCTGTGACCTAGGCATTTCATACCTAGGTATTTATTCAAAAGAAATGAAAACATTTGTTCACATAAAGACCTGTACACAAATGTTCATAGCAACTGTGTTCATAATAGGCAAAAACTAGAAACAACATAAATGTTGACTAACAGGTGAATGAATAATTCATGGTATGTTCATACTATAGAATACCACTAGATGAAATTATTGACACATGCAACATGAATGAATCTCAAAATAGTATTGAAAAAGAGATCAGACAAAAATGGTGTATACAGTATAATCCCTTTCATATAAAATTCCAAAAGATGCAAGCTAAACTTTAGTGAGAAAAATAAAAAGGCATTGGTAGCCTGGAAAATAAGAGAGTGAGATAGAGGGCTGAGTGGGTCAGAAAAAAGAGATTGCAGAAGAATACAAGGAAACTTTGGGGAATACTACTCGTTTATTATTCTGATAGTTTCATGTGAATATTTGTATGTAAAAACGTGAAGTTTATTTTATGTCCATTATACCTCAAAACAGTTTTTAAAAAATTTTAAAGCAACCTATTGGTCCATGTTGCACTTTGAATGAATCTTTTATATTGTTCATGAATTTAGTATCCTACAGTGGTCAATTGGAAGTATTGGTTCACTGAGATATGCACAGCTTCAAAATATTGACACATTTCATCCTGTGCTATAAAAAAAAAAAAAAAAAAAAAAATCACATTTGGGCCCTGCCCAGATAGTTCAGTTTGTTGAAATATCACCCTGGTACATCAGATTTGCAGATTCAATCCCTTGGTCAGACAGGGCATGTAAAAAAATCAACCAATGAATGCATTAATCGAACAACAAAATGTTTCTCAAATTAATTTTTAAAAATCATATTTGTTACTATCACTTTCAAATCTCATCTGCAGTATCTAGGTGTTTAGAATCTGTCAAGATCAGTATTGATGCAACTTTTACAAAATTCTTATTTTTTTTGAAAGCTTAATTATGTCAGTGACAACAAATACTATCATTTATTTACCTCTGAACTGATAATTCCACTTCATTTATTTTTGAGAAAATATTTGCCACCTACGCAAATGTAAATAGCATGTTTGTTTTTAGTAGATATTATAATAAAAATGATAAAAACAATTAGTTGAGCTTGGAGCTCAAACAATCCCAAAGGCACTTTTCCTTGAGACAAATATAGTTCTTTGGTATGCAACAGAAATGCCTCATGAATACTTCCTATTTTTTCATACAAAATATTTTCAAAGATGGGAACTTAAGGGTCGATATTTAATTGAGTTAATAATTTTACTGCTTCATTAAAAACATCCTTAAATAAAAATATTTTAAACTGCAAGAGAATGGTATTGAGGACTACAGGATTATTGATTTGTGTTATGGTCTTCAACCGGAGGTAATTTTTGTTCCCAGGGAACATTTAGCAATATCTGGAGACATTTTGGGTTATCATAAATTGAGAATAAGCATAATTGCTACTGGAATCTAATGAGTAGAAGCCAGGGATGCTGCTAAACATCCTAATAATATACAAGACAGCCCCCACTAAAGGTATTATCAAGCCCAATACTCTATTGTGTGAATATAGCACATTTTGTTTATTCATCGGATGATGGACATTTGGGCTATTTCCACTTTTTGGCTATTATGAATAATGCTGTTACAAGCATTCATGTATAAGTTTCTGTTTAAATATATGTCTTCAATTTATCTGGGTTATATACCTAGGAGTGAAATATCTAGGTCATATGGTAACCCTATGCTTAATTTTTTGAGAAACCACCAATTCTTTTCCAAAATGACTGCACTATTTACATTTTCACCAGCACTGCATGAGTTTTCCAATTTCTCCACATTCTTGTCAACACCTGTTATTTGATTATTGCCATCTTAATGGATGTGAGGTAGCATCTTGTGGTATGCAGTGATTTGCGTTGTAACCATCGAAGCAAATGCTAAAACAATGAAAAAGGTAAATAAATTCTTGGTGTTACTGAAAATCATTTTGACCTCATGACTCCTGAAAATGTCTGTGAATCACACTCTGAAAATGACTAGAGCAGAGTATAGCAGAAGGTCTAACAAGAATTCATAGTAGAAAGATTTATTGGAAGCTTATTATGTACTAGGCATTTTGCACAAATTATCTCTTATAATCTGGATAACTTTCTCTAAAATTGCTACTTTTTGTTAGCCTCACTGTACAGATGAGAAAACTGAGTCTCAGTGAAGTCAAGCAACTTGATCAGTGTCCCACAAATACTTCCAAAAGCAAGCTTTAAATCTAGATAGCCTGAGTCCACCCTCCTCCCCTAGCACAGTATCAGCCCTTCCTGCGCTCAACCTCCACTCTGGGGCAGAGTCAGGAAAGAAAAACAGTGGTAAGAGACTTGGGGGCTTTAGGTAAGGTTGTTCTTTTGATTATTAATTTTATATTTGGCATGTAATTAGTCTTTTGAGTTCTTCTGTGTTGCGGAATCATCTAAAACTTCTAGGTTCCTTCATGCTTGCTTTATTAACTTAACACCCCAATTCTCCACTCTCCAACTTTCTGCTATATCGGATGAACTTTTTGCTTTCTGGAAAAGAGATGGGGTAGGGAAGAGAAGCTGATAATCATCAGACATGGCCCATTATTTCTCATGAACAGTTTTACAAAAAGTTCTATTATTATCCCTCTTGTACAGAAGAGTCTTCAGAATCAGTGATAAATGACTGATTTGGTGGTGGGGGGGGTGTTAATAGAATTTATTGCTTTCTATCATTCTAAAAGTAATAAGAGCTTATTGGAGAAACTTTGAAAACTACAGAACTGTATTAAGAAATAAATAAAAAATGAAACTTATAGGGTGCAATATAACTAAAATCTGTGAGCCTAGAAATTCCCTTTTAAAAAGTTAATTTTATGAACACAAAAATAAGAATTAAAATCACTGCCATCCAATATTTCAATTTTTGTCTTTACAAATGTTTGTTTAACAGGTATGATTCAACTTGGGCCAGATTAACATCGCAGTCTTTAACTTTCATTAAAACTATATTTGACTTTATTTGAAAACTATAGAGACTGCAAAATGTAAGATGAAATTCTAAAAGATTCAAAATAAAAAATAAATTCTATGAATAAAAAATATTTCTTAGTAGTTGATTCCAAAAAACTAGATAGACTACTATAATTAAATACAAAATTTATTAATAAGAATGTGCTTCACATTTACACTTCTTGATCTTTTTTCATTTCTTTCCAGGAAGATTTTCACTCACTAATTCATTTTGTCATTCATTTATTTAGTCAACCATTCAGTCAATCGGCAAATATTTACCGAGCACGCATTATTTTCCAGATTCTTTTCTAAGCAAATAGTTACAACTTGAAAGTCACTATTTTGTAAGTAGAGAACAGTAGTAATGAATTCCTAAATACAAGAGACAGCTATTTAGAAAAGGAGCCCTAAATTTAAAACTAAGCCTAAGCAAGCAGTATGTAAACAAGATTAAACCTCAAAATGGGCTGGAATAGTGGGGTTTTTTTGTTTGTTTGTTTGTTTTTATTTTTTATTGTTGTTGTATTACATCCATCCCCTTTTTGTTCCTCTCTGTCCCCCTCCCCACCCACCCATTCACCCCCAAAGTCAGTCCCACCTGTTGTCCATGTCCATGGTTCCTATATACTAGGTTCTTATCTAAGCTGCTCCCCTTCTTTGCCTCTGCCTCCCCCCTCCCCCCAACCCCTTTTCCCCTGACCACTGAAGGCCTATTCATTGTATTCATATATTTGGTTCTGTTTTGCTTGTTGTTAGTTCTGCTCATTATTGTCCCATAATGGGTGAGATCATATGATATTTGTCCTTCATTGACTGGCTTATTTCACTAAGCATAATACTCTCCAGTTCCATCCATGTTGTTGCAAAGGGTACAAGTTCCTTCTTTCTTTCTGCTATATAGAATCCCATTGTGTAAATGTACCAAAGTTTTTTGATCCAATCATCCACTGATGGGCACACAAACAAGTGTTGGCGAGGATGCAGGGCAAAGGGAACCCTCATACATTGTTGGTGGGAATGTAGGCTGGTGCAGCCACTGTGGAAAACAGTATGGGGTTTCCTTAAAAAACTAAAAATTGAACTGCCTTTTGATCCAGCAATTCCACTACTTGGACTATACCCAAAGAATCCTGAAACACCAATTCATAAGAACCTATGTACACCTGTGTTCATAGCAGCACTATTTACAATAGCCAAGTTCTGGAAACAGCCTAAGTGGAATAGTGTTTACAAGAACAAAGGGTTCCTTCAAAAGAATCTTCCCTCAAAAGGAAAAGTAAAGAAAGGATCTGGGGGAGAAAGTAAATTTATTGTACGAAAGGTAATTCTCATAAGTATCAGGAGCTAATACTTTAGTTTCTAAAAATTTCTATTTGTATTCTGTCTAGCTTTATACCACACTTCCTTCTCCTATAAATTCCTTCTTAGGAAGTTTCACTCAGAGAAGAAGTTCTCACGGGTAATGCTAACCAGATGGCTTTTTCTAACCTTCAGGAAAAAATTGCAAAGTAGGGTTTGAAAGTAACACCACCACCTACAAGAAAGTACTTTGAAAACAAAAATGACTGAATTTCAAATCATCTGGGTAAATGTCCAAGCTGCCAGAAATCTAAGAATAAGGTTTTGCAGTAAGGTTTCTGGTTTAGAGAAAATAAAAATGTAATTAAAATAAGAAAAAAATAACTTCAAAGTCTCAGCATCCTTCTAATACAAAAAATCTATTTGCCTGTGTATTTTGTCTCCATATTAATTGCATCTTTCCAGATGCAATTGAGATCATTGGCTAAATTACTTTAACTTATCTGCATTTCAGTTTCCTTACTTGCATGGGGATATTTTAGTAGCATCTACCTCTTTGTTGTGAAAATTAAATTCTTAGTATTTATTAAGAATTATTAAATTTTAAATAAAATTGAATACATATATATCCTATAGTCCAACAATTCCACTTTTAAGTATATACTCTAAAGAAATTCTTACCCAGGAGATAGGTACAATTATGTTAATATCAATATTATTTCATATGGCAAAAAATTGGTAACTTAATGGACAATTGAATGGTTAAATTAAAGTTTATTTATAAGTGGAATACAACACAGCAGTGAAAGTAAATTACATCTTTATATGTCAACATGGATGAATTTCATAAACCTGTATGTTGAGGGAAAATTTTTAAAAAACAAGTTGCAGGAGAAAATAACTACATGATTTCATTTACATAAAGTTCCAAAACATGCAAAGCTGAACAATTTATTATTTATGAAGGAAAGGAGAAGGGTGATAATGGAGAAATATAGACTGGGGCACAGAGGGATAGTAGTCTTATCTCTTAGACCATGTGATGGGTATCATTATTATTATTATTATTGGTGGCTTTTGTTTATACTTTATGTATATGTTATGTATAATTATAAATGACACTTTTTAAAACAAATTATACATTTATATCTTACAATTAATGTGAGATATATAAGTTTTACAAACATCCAAATTCCAGTAAAAAAATTTGAACATAATCGCAGCAAGCCTTACAGGATTGAAATATTATTAATATAATTAATTGTTTAGTTGATCCCTGGTCTTGAAATAATTTGTAATTCCTCTGTGGTAAGAACTCCAATTTTTTTTAAAAATTTTATTGTTGTATTACATCCATCCCCTTTTTGCTCCCCTCTGTGCCCCTCCCCACCCACCCATTCCCCCCAAAGTCAATCCCACCTGTTGTCCATGTGAATTAATTTTTTAAATATTTCTTTGTGTAGATGGTCTCCACAAAAAAAAAGCCAACTTTTAGTGCTTTTATTGGAACTGTAGAAAAAGTGAAACAGCCTAATTAAAAAGTGGTTCCATATGGGGAGGGTGGGGAAGAGGAGAGCAATGGGGGGGAAATAGGATGAGTGTAATACAAAAACAATAAATCAAAATTAATAGATAAAAAATAAAAAGTGGTTCCTAACTAGAAGTTTTATTCAAAAAAGAAAAATTATATATTATTGGGAAATTTGCATTGATTTCTGAAAGTGCCAAGATATGTACCCCAAGATTGAAGAGTGAATGAATTATTAAAAAGAGTTATTGTACAACTTTGCTAAGAAGCAGTAATTCTCTTCACATACCACTCATACTTCCAATATATAGGCAAGAGACCTAGCTCAGAAATGTTTGCATTCAGACATAAGCCTCAATGATATTAGCCAACTTATTTTCCTTGCTGTGATTCCATCCTCCTTGAGCCAACTTGTGGTTATAATTCAACTGCCCATATTGGTTTCCTTCAAGGAGGGTAGACAGACCTACCAGCATTATGGTGGGTATTTGCCCTTTGCCCTGCATATCCATTCCACCCACCCATCCTGCTTTTTTTCCTCAAAGGCTGACCTATATGAATTCTTATCACCTGGCTCTCTTGCCTGTTGGGCTTCCCATTGCATTAGGCCAAGACAGAGCTTCAGGAGAGGATCAGAGGGAGGGAGAAAAAGAGGTCATGTTATTTATTCCCCAGGCTTCTCCCTGTGGTGTCATTGTAGGCTTGCTGTGTCCATGCCTGAAGGTCTCAGATAGCCTTGTAGCCTTCTCAGTCTCCGGGCTCCAGTAATTGTTCCTTCCCCTCATTTCTTCAGACCATCAGAAAGTCTGACCTTGTGACCCTGCTTTTGCTCCCAGATACCTAGAAGAGTAATTATATACAGTCTGTCCCCAGGGGGAAGAAAAATAGTCCTCTAACTAACCAATCATGAGCAGTGCCCAAAGGATGGTGCAAAACATTTCTGAACTTTTTTCATAAGATTATCTGCATACAGAGACAGCATCAAATGGGTGCCAGGAACCTCGTATACTCTCATTTGCTCCTCTCTTTCCTCTACTTTCCCTTTGCTCTTTCCCCATGATCCCCTCCATCCAGGCAATGTCCTATGTGGTTAAATGCATGGAGATTCCTGTCCCCAGCACAAATCCTAGCAGGGTGATTGTGAGATTTCCCAATCCTTCCATTGAATTGGCTTATACCTTTCAGAATCTTTAGAGTGAAGGACTTATGAAACAAACACATTTTAGAAACAATATTTCATTTTCTGCAAATATTGCTTTCCTTTCAGAGTACAACTTGGGTACATTATTTTGCTTAAAGACCCTTTTCTAACCTTGTGTGAGAAGGGGGAATAATCGGAGGAGAGGGTGGAGCGCTGAGAGCACAGGAAAGATAAGGAAAGAATGGAGTGGTAGCTGGAGGTATGAGTCATATCCAAAAAGGAGAAGGAAGAAAAGAGAGCATTTCAGGAAATGGAAACAGTATATTAAAGGCCCACAAGCTGGGAACCTGGAACATTTTGCAGAACTAAAATAAAGCCAGTATAACAGGAGCCTTGTTAGGATAAAAAAGAATAGTTTGTGAAATAGAACTGGGAATCAGAGAAAGCAGAGCATTATGGGTCATATTAAGGAATGTGACCTTTATCCTAAAAAAAAAAAAAAAAAAAAAAAAATGGAGGTGGATTGTTGGGGGATTTGTTGGGAAGCAAGTAAATACTATGAAAGTTTGGTTAAGAAAGATTGAGAAGCTGGCCCATGTAACCCATTGTATATTATTTCTTGGATTTCTTGCACCTAAACTTTAAAAATTTTAAATTACCCAAATAATAGATGCCCAGATTCTTAGTGTAAAATTTTCAACAATAAAAATTATAAAGTCCCCCCTGATTTATCAACCTTAGTAACCTTGAACCTTTCTCTAAATTAACTATTATGTATTAGGAGTCCTTACCTGTAAAAACAACAAGAAAACCTGACTATCAATGACTTAAGATAATTAGAATCTGCCAGGCAGCTGCTAGTATTGGTTTAGTAATTTCCTGATGTAAAAACTTTCTCTCATGATGTCAAGATGGCTGCCATAGCTCCAGCATGATATTATTCACAAATTAGCTATCATAATTAATTTTCACTACTGTGTAGAATTACATTGTATGATTACACTGCAAGCCAAATGAGGAATACCTTATTGTGACGAGTATATCTTATTGTGACCAGTTATATATGTGTAATTAAAACCCAAGTTTCATAAGAAACAGTACTGTTCTTTCTATGAATAATGACCTGATGTTACCTGGGTTAAATCTATGGTCTTTTACATTGCTAGCTGAATATCACTAAATTAAGTTCTGGACCCCACTTTTGGGTCTTTAGCTGCAGTTTGTAAAACAGTCTTCTAGGTCTATATCTAATAAGGTTTATTCAGTTTATTGCAGTTTAAACTTCATCAGATATTGCTAATTTGCTCTTCATAGTAATTATACCAATTTGCACCACCCCCCAGTAGTGTATGAGAGTTTCTTTTTGCCTCCACTGACACCAACACTCAATATTGTCCGCTTTTCATTTTTGCCACAGTCTCGCTATTGGCTCTCCTTTAGAGGAGATTTCCTTTGGAGGATGAAATCAGACCTGCATGGAAGTATTGTTCTTTCATACTTTCATAGCTGTAATGGAAGAATCCTCTTATGCTTGTCCTCATGGTTACTGTCTGTCATTGCTGAGTCCCTTGAAAAATGTAATAATTAAAGGGGGGGAAGAAAATAAAGGCAGAAAGGGAGCACTAAAGGGCATCCCTCAGAGGAATCATGGGAGTCTCTGGAACAGAGCCAGACCCACCTGCCATGGCCCCCTCCTGTCTTCCAAGGAAGCACTTCCAAGCCGTTTACTACTTGCCCCCAGCCCTCTACTCTACAAGTCCTCCCTGGTTTTCAGCAACTACTACTGCACAGAGAACGAGATCATCACAGAAAAACTCTGCAAAATCCTATCCTTCACCTATAAACTTACCAATATCTACTCCCATCTCCTCTCCTTTCATCCTATCTCAGAGCTAGTGGTAACCTTCTTCCTGCCCAAGTGGTGACCTTCTTCTACCCCAGCACTGAGGTCTGTCCTTTCCCATTGTCTGAGGGTTCTTGCTTCATAAATAAACCCTGCTTTTCCTCTCTCTGCAACTACTCCCCTCCACCTCCTCCTTCCCCTCAGCACAGAAGCACGTTCAAGTCTCCTTTTCCTAAATAAGGTCTTCTCTTGTGTCTTTGTTTCTCTCTGACTTCTTTATTCTTAAACATCACTTCCTCAGAGAACCATTTCCTTCCATGCACAGTGCCCATCCTTTTCCACCCTAGCATTTATCCAAGTATGTATTGTGTAGTTATTTGTGGGTGTGCCTCCCCTACCATGCGGTCACCTTTAAGAGGTCTTGTCTCTCCAACATTCAACAGAAGAGGCACTGTGTTCATGCTCGGAGAGTAAATGAATGATTTCCATCCAGCCGAGAGCCCCCCTCTCCCACTCTCCACTCCTACACCAGATAGATCTTTCCAAATGAAAAGCCTGTCACATCCCTCCCCAGCTTGAAAAATGCTGCTGGCTCTTCAGCCTGTAAAGTCCAGTCTCCTTAGCAGAGCATAAAATGGTTCTGTAAAAATATTTCTTCCCCTCCTCTCAAAGCAAGATAAATACCACATCTTCTAACAGAGGAAGCAGAAGGAAAAACTCAGCTATAATCAGCTAATGGCACTAGGAGCTGACAGCCTTGGTAAAAGAAGCTATGGAGAGGGTTATGTAATTATTTCTAGACTTCATCCTGTTGGGGATTTTTGTTTTGTTTTGTTTTGTTTTTTTCCCCTCATGCTCATTTTATTTCATGAAAAAAACCCTTTTATCTATTATTTCAAAAGGAAAGAAATTAGCATTTCATGGTGCACTTACGCTATGCCAGGCATTAGGCTAAATGCTTTTTTAACTTTATCTTTAGTGTAATTCTCTTCAAAACCTAGGGTATGAATCCCCTCCGCTCTCAAAAATAAAGTGACTGAAGCGCAAAGTATGAAATACACCAAGAAAAATGAGATGTTCTGGTGATTTCCACAGTACAAGAAAGTACAAATAGCTTGTACAGTTTTCATGCTTTTTTAAAAGTTAATATCAGGTCATGGCTCACCTCTGGCATGATACTCTTAACGTGCCAGTCTTCCACATAGATTCCTCTCCCATTTTGATTTCCATCTTCCTTCTCTGACTTATTCTCTTCCTCTTAATTTGCTCCTTTCCCCCTTGCGATCATTTAATTCTATGTCTTTCTATTTTCCCATTTTTCTCTCTGCCTACCTCTTAAGCCATCAACAGCTTTATTGTTGTCTTTCAGAACAAACAGGGTAACTGACTGTCTAAACTGAAGTGAAAGCAAACAGAGAGAAAGGCTTCTTTTCATTCCTAGGCTAGAATTGCAACAAGCATAGTGATGCTGCAGTACAACATGTGACCCAAAGAGATAAAGTCATGTACTCTAGCCAGGCTTTCAGCCTGGGGAAAGTTGCCCACGGAGCTCTTTGTGAGATTCTCAATCATGACTGATAAAACTCGGGTTCTCATGTTTCCAGTTTGGAGGGGGAAAAACAACCACAGGAGATGCTAGCGTTTTACCAGCGCCTGAGAAGCTATAACACGGAAATTTCCCTGAGACCTGGAAAGTAAGAATGGAAGCAGAAGAAAGAAGCCTTAAAAGGACTGACATTTAGGATTTAGAAATCGGAAAGTAGCACAATGTGTGGAAGATTCAAGATGACGCTGATGGTCCTAAAATCTGTCCTTTTGTTAGATCCAGAAAACGCTGAGTCTTCTTCGGAAAACCAACTTGGACTATTAATCCAGGATATCTGATCCTCTGTTGGAGTGTTTAAGTCAAGTCTGGCAGAATAGGTGCCTTCCATTTCAATACTTTCTAATTCTCCCCTTTTAGGCAAACAAGAAGAAACTGAGTTCATTTTCAAAATAAAAGATATTCATTTATTTCCAGAACTTTTCAAGTGTTGTCTGAGTACCAGACTCCATATTAAGCAAAGCAAATCTTGGAGATCAAGCAGGTGCTATAAATCATCAAAACGGTTCCCTGGTTTCCCATCTCCTGGACAAACAAACAGGCAGTAAAAGAAAATTAGTGTTGAAGAACAGAGTTAAAGGGTAGGTGGTTTATAGATTGTGGGCTGATGATCTGACAACATTTGAACAGAGAATTTTGCCGATTGGCATAAAGCAGTGAGTTACTAAACGCTAAAAGAGCTTATGCATACCTAGGGGCAAATGTATTGTTTTCCAAAAATAGGGACAGTGTTTAAAAGCCAGAGCCCCACAACTTTCATGACCTGCAGCTCATAAGTAGGTAGCTATTCATGAAAAAAAGCATTTAGATTTCTGCCAAGAACCACCCCCTCCTCTTCAAGAGACTCCCTGAATTAATCAGAGCCTTTGTTGGATCATTAAGTCTGAGCGTCATTTTGGTGCATATATTACTGCAATGATACATACAACGCTACAATATTCAACCTCTGCTTAAAGGATTTTAAGGCCAGATTTTGGGGATAGGAAATTGAATCATCCAGCTGATTCAGGAAGTGAGTTCACTGACCTTTTGCAGTCAGTGGAGGCAGGAGAGGGAAAGAGTGAGCCCCCAACGCCCCCAACGGCTTAAATCTCGAGAGAACTCTCACCTCTTTATACTTTTAGGAAGAAAATTGTAATGGTAGTCATAGGAAGTTTTACAAATTAGCATGCCAAATATTTCTTTTTTTTGGCTAAGTGCCTGTAATTGGTTTATTGAATGAGCTGGAGTCAGTCAGGGACAAAGAAAGCAACTTCACTCTTTCTCCAGCGCTCTCTCAAACCTCCTCCGTCAACTTATTTTTCTCCATCATTGGATGAAATCTTAGGCAGAGGCCTAGCTTTTCTGGTCATGTTTGTGTATTTAAAAGCTGAGTATCACCTAATATTAAAATGGTATGCTCTCATTTGTTCCGAAGTTTCTGTCATGTGGGTTTTTAATCATTAATATTATGGGAAGGAATGGATTTTTGTTGTTTATGAATCTCGCTTGACAAGTATTTATTAAGAGGTTAATGTGTTCAGTGGTAGGGAAATACGGGCTAACAAAATACCCTGCTATCTACTTTCCTGGAGTCACATTCTGTGGATTACACAAATGATTTTACTGCAAGTATGCAATGGAGTGTGAACCTAAGTTCCAGATGGCCAAGATTACACAGCCAAACCCTTAAATAAGTAACATTTGGGTCATAACTTTAGGATGGGCCTAACTGACAGACTGCTTTTTCCCATGCCTGGAGCAGCCAAGAATTGGTCAGGTTTTGTGAAGCCATAAACTTACACAATTTAGGAGCCTATTTTAAGAAAATAAATGCAAAAAAGTAAGGTTTAACAACTTACAATATCATGATACCACATGAGCACATTGCTAGGTCTCTTCCTGGGGCGGTGGAAGGGACGTGTGCAAGTGAGAGGCCCTGAAGATGAAGTTTTATTGGTTTCGTGTAAATCTATCTCAAGACTCAGCCCATTTGTGAAAGGATTCGATCAGACCTGCTCTAGGTTGCACAGTGGTGAAATAGGGCTCTACAATCAGACCTGCATTTGAGTTAGCCACACTACCAGTTACTTCCTTTATATTTTGGGAGAACTTACTTCAATGCTTTAAGCCTCAATTTCCTGTTAGTTAACCCACTTTATATGATAGTTGCAAAGATTGAAATATAAAAGCATGTAAAACATTTTAACACAGCTCATAATTAATGGTTAATAAGTGTTAGCTATTATTTACCTATTATAAAAATCTGAACTCTGTCCCTGTATTTGCCTTTTCAAAACTCACATATTCTACTCTTTTGCTAGGAATTGACATAAAGAAGTTCTCTGCATTTCAGCCAAAAGTCTTGACTTTACTTTCACAGGGCTTAACAATACAACTAGATATTCATATAACACAACAGTCTACAACAATAAGTGCACATATGGTAATAAGGAATAAACTCCTTATAAAGTTTCTGCGATTCCCCAGCCAGGGCACATAACCAGGTTGCAAGCCAGGTTTCCAGCCAGGTCCATAGCTGGAGGCAGGTAAAAGGCAACTATACATTGATGTTTCTCTCCCTCTCTGCCTCTCTCTCTTCCTCTCTCTCTGGAAATAATAAATAAAGTCTTAAAAAAAAAAAAGATAAAGTTTCTAAAATACGCACAGGTGTAATTGTTGTTTATTTTAATTTTAATTTTAATTTCAGCATAAACAAATTTCAGTTATCCACATAGCTGAGGATGTATTAAATTGAGTGATAGAATATATTTGTGTCTCTTTTCAACAATATCAGCTTTTATAATATCACTTCTAAAATAAAAGGAAAAAAATTACCAAGTTGATTTGGTTTTCGAAGTAAGGCTCACCAGCTATGAGGTCATATTTCCTGATACACCAATGGAAAGAGGATGTTTGATTTTTCAAATGTATTGGCCCATTATAAATATAGATGTACCTAACAACATCAAAGTTAGCCACATTTAGCCTACCTTCCTTGTTATAAAGTATATTTCTTTTTTAAAATTTTATTGTTGTATTACATCCATCCCCTTTTTGCTCCCCTCTGTCCCCCTCCCCACCCACCCATTCCCCACAAAGTATATCCCACCTGTTGTCCATGTCCATGGTTCCTTTATACTAGGATCTTGTCTAAACTGCTCCCCTTCCTTGCCTCTGCCTTCCCTCTAACCCCTACCCCCTTCCCCCTGAACGCTGAAGGCCTATTCACTGTATTCATATATTTGGCTCTGTTTTGCTTATTGTTAGTTTTGTTCATTATTGTCCTGTAATGGGTGAGATCATATGATATTTGTTATTCACTGACTGGCTTATTT
Organism: Noctilio leporinus; assembly: GCA_004026585.1. Classification (NCBI taxonomy): domain Eukaryota; kingdom Metazoa; phylum Chordata; class Mammalia; order Chiroptera; family Noctilionidae; genus Noctilio; species Noctilio leporinus. Next base: position 10,637 of record PVIW01000686.1, on the reverse strand, counting down.
CACTAAGCATAATACTCTCCAGTTCTATCTATGTTGTTGCAAAGGGTACGAGTTCCTTCTTTCTTTCTGCTATATAGAATTCCATTGTGTAAATGTACCAAAAATATATTTCTTAAGATTGTCCTTATCACAATATTTTGTACTATGTTTAGTTCTCAATATGTTCTGAGATGCAAACCAAAACAAGCTTTAATTCTAAGTGAAAACAATTTTTAAAGTATATGTTTTTAACTACAATATAGAATTTTCAAATTACTTCAGAAAATATTAGCTTTTTAAGCATTTAAATCTTCATCTTGTAAAATATATCATGCTTCCACAAAAGTGTACGTATGTATATGTGGTGTTTAAAAAAGAATAATAATGAAAGAATAGCTATGTACCTCCTATCCATCTTCAGAAATAGAATACCAGCACCTCAGGAGTTTCCTTTGTACCCCTTCCCTGATGATGCCCCCCCCCCGCCTTGAACTTTGCAAGAAATTATTTCTTGCTTCTATTAATTGCTTTATCATATATGTGTATACTTAAGGAATATACAGTACTATCTGATTTTGACTGCCTGTATAATTTATGTAAATGGCATCATATATAACAGGCTTGTGTGGTTTGTTCTTTTGTTCAACATGTCTTTGGGATTTATCATCCATTGATACACAAAGCTGAAATTTATTTGGTTTTGCTACTCTGTAATGTTCCATTGTATGAATAGACCATTCTACTACTGATGGATATTTGGGTTGTTTCCCTTTGTGTGTGTGTGTGTGTGTGTGTGTGTGATTTATGACAATGCTGCTGTGAACATTTGTATTCACATCGCTTGGTGAACACCTGAGCAACTTTCTGTAGAATATGAACATAGAAGTGAAGAGTTTTTGTATTTGTCAAAACAGATTAAGTAATCAAAGCAATGCCAACCTACAGAGCATATATTTGATGATGCCAATGATGATGATTTCTTTGTTAAATAATGAAACAATATTGAGAGTTCATGGCTTTGCTCACTAGTTCTGGCTTCAAAACATGCTATATTAGCTATATTACCAATGTCACAGGAAGAGATTCCAAGAAACCTAACACAAGTCTCCAGTTTTTTCCAGAGAGGAGGCAAGAACTAAGAGGATGGGAGATTAAATGAAGTATTTTACCAAGTGATGGTAAATGTTTGCCTAGTGATACCGGAAGAAGAAACGAAGTGACTACTGTCTGGAAGAATACACATTGCACAGGACCAGGAAAGCTTGACTTCTAAGTTGCCTCTATTTATAGAAGGCTTTGTGGTCTTTGACAAATCAGATAACCTCACTGGGTCTCAGTTTTCATATTCATAAACTATGAAGTGTAGATTCATTGACCTTTGGGTCACTTCCCGCTCTAAAATTCGGAGTCAGTGATTTCAAATTACTGTTAGAAATGACAGCTTTGCTCGCCCCCTAGTGGACCCCTTTAGCCTTACAATAAGAGAAACCCTCTTTAAAAGGTTATTGCCTCTCAAAAACTACCCTGAACAATACTATATAATTCACATATATATAGTATAGTCTTCATAATTAAAACTTATGAAAATTAAAGGAAGATTTATGTGAAGTCACTGAAAATTTTAAAAACGCATATTTAAATTAAAAATTTTTTTTTCATTGACAAAAATTAATATTGGAGTTTAATAATCCTGTTCTTGAGCTATACGTTTTTAATTTTTGCATTAATTTTTTTGTAAATGCAACTCACTTTTAAAAAAAGTGAAAAACAAGTTGTTTCCTTCCTCTAGGATGGAGAAAATAATTAATACACCTCTCTGCTAAACTAATGCCATTAATCATTATCTAAGAAGATAAAAGCCTGAAAAATTCCTGACTATTAAACACAATAACTTACATAGTACTTAGCCCACAGTAGGCAGTCAGTGGGTTAAAATGAGTGTGAATCTGAATCTAAATAAGAAATCCAACACTAGGATGTTTTATTCATTGGCACTTGAATTGGCTAGTGGACTAAAAAGTAAGAGAGGATGGCATGGATCTATTTTTTGTAAAGCTCTTGGAAACTGAGTTTCTCTTTTTGCAAAAAGGGAATAAAATTCCTGATGCTTGTTGACAGGGCAGGGACGTCACAAAGATTAGTGAGTTGAATGTTGGTGAAGAATATCATGTTCCTTAGAAGAGCAGTGTTTTGTAAAGACTCAGTTCAGTATCATCAGAAACTGGCTACAAGGGCACTATGAAATGCATTACATGTCCTTTTTGAAATGGAGTCTAAAATCGCAACAAGAAAAATCACCCTGCTCGCCAAACTATAAAGTGTCATTTTTCTTCAACGCGAGGAAAATAAGAAAAACAAAGACTCCTATCTTTGAATTTAAACACAAAATCAATACATAAAACAATCGAATTCTGGTTATTGAATGCTTTCGTTCATTGAGGATTTATTGAATATATTAAAAATAAGTTTATGTAAAAAAAGTCTGATGAAGGAATAACATTTTAATCATTTTATTGGTGTTGTCTTTCGAACAGTAGAGCTACTTGAGATAACCTTTTGTATGCTCTTTAATCTGTTCACCTGATTTTCATAGAGACAGCCCAGTTGAGGGGGGGAATAGGCTCTAAATCAGAGAAACTAAATTTTAGTTCTGGCTCTGCCTCTGCCGGTGCAAGTGTAAGTGACCTTGGGCAAATCACTTAGTTCTAAGACCTATTCTCTTCTAGAAAATGGGGATTTTGATATTAGCAATAGCTCTCCTACAGTGTTGTTCTGATAAGTAGGAGTGTGTAAAATCTCTTTAGACTGCAGTTATTTCCAAATGCAAATGTTAATGATTGTTTTTTATTCTTTTCTTTTCTTTTTTTCCTCTAAATAAACTTATTGGTCTTGTCTTCACCATTAATCAGGTCTTGGTGATTTTACCTCCAAACTATAATATCCAGTTTATTCTCTATATTCCCACCTCTTCTGCCCTAGGTTTCTCAAGGACCGTTTCCACTCACCGCTCTACCCCACCCCTAAACCCACCCCTAACAATCACTATCATACCGCTTCCAGCAAACCACTGCACCACCAGGGTGAAATTTCTCTTGGGCAAATGTAGTCTGGCCCTGTTGCTCAGTGTTCTTTATGGCTCTGATTCACCTTTATGAATAAGATCTCAATTCTTTCACCATCCAGCCCCGCCTACCTATTCAGCTGCATCTTCTGCTGGTCCTTTCTTGCACTTTACAGGTGCAAATTCCATGGTTGTGGGTTTTTTCCTGCCTCCATGCATTTGCACATTTATTTCTTCTGCCTAAAATGTCCTTCTCCTCCCACTCAGGAACTCCAGCACATTTTCTTTTCTGCAGAATCTTCTCACTTATTGCTGGCAAAATTCTTCTTACTCTTTACGTCTTAGTTCAAAATGTCTCCCTTGCACAATGCTCCCTTTCCACTTTGAATCTTCTGTTGTCTTCATTGTGCCTGCTGTGCCTCTTTTAGCCTGTCCATTCCTAAAGAGGGTTGGCTGTGTCTTTTCACATTGTTATCTGCGGTGGCTAGCACAATGCCTGCACCTAGTAAACACTTAAACATTTTGGGTTTCATAAATGAATATTTCCACTTTATAAATCTTATTTATCTATTTTTAAGTGCCAGTAATTTCTGAATGCCAGTTTAGCACACTTCTTTCAGCTTCATGTAAGTACTGTAGTCATAACAACCTTATCGTGGGAAATCATTATTGTATGTATCAAATACACCATTGTTGCTTAAGTGAGGGCTGTTAAAATGATAAGGAACAGAAGTACTCCAGCTAACTTAAGGGAAGGGGTGGGTGCAGGGTTTCTTTTTGAAATACTGAGGTGATATCAGGGGCATCCAACCACAGGAAATCTCATGGGAAATGAGGCTGCTACAGAGCAGCTTCTTGATCTCTTGCCAAGCCTTCATATCTTTCTATACATGTGCGCTATTCCATCTCTCCCAGCCCCATGTGTTCTCAATTTCCTAATAACTTGCCCATGAACTGTGGCTATAACTCAAGTCTCCTGACATCCTTTCACCCTGTGCTCCCACTACTTCCTGTCTTTTCTCAAGTTTCAGATCGGCAGGAGAGGACTCTAAGAGACATGGCTCATCTACTTGGGCCAAGCCACATTCATTCATTGCTTTATGAAATATTTATGAAACACCTAATATATGCCAGACACTCTTCTAGATGCTGGGGGAAAAGCAGCGGAAGAGACAAATAAAAATGTCTGTTGTCACAGAGTTGACATTCTATTAGCCACAGGCAAGTCACTAAAAGGGTGATTCCTAGACCAAATACAGTACCACCTCTCAGCACCATCACCCATGGTTGGTGGTGAAGAAATAAGGTCGTGTGGTATAAAATGTGACCACCTGGTCAACAAAAGTGAGCAGGGAAGATTCCCCAAAAGGAAGAGGAGACAGGCAGGGAGGGGTGTTTGTGCAATTTTAGTTTGAGTCTTCTTTTTATCACTCATATTCCCTTACTTTATTTTCTTTTGCTTTCTATATACAGTGATGGGTAAAAGTAGGTTTACACTGGTGAGTACATCAAAAGCAGAGTTTATTCTTGTATTATATATTTTTCCATCCGAAAAACTGTAAACCTGCTTTTGTCCACCCCTAAATCTCATATGCAGTTTAAAAACACATTGTTTTTGTCTTCTTTCCCTGAGAATTTTTGTAAGCAAATTTTAGAATTGTTTGGCCAAAGAAAATGATCCTCAACTGGGGGTGCTTGGCCCCCCAGAGAACACTTGGCAGTGTTTGGAGGCTGTTTTTTTTTGGAGGGGGAGTGGGGTGCAGGTTGCTTGTGGTGTCAAGTGAATAGCATCTGAGATAGTGACACACACTCTACACCATCAGGGTCCAGGGGCCTGCATTTAGGGAACTCTCAGATAACTGAGTTTCTAGTGCAGTGGTTTGACTACAGTGGGTAGCTTAAAATTTCCTCCCAAAGGGTAGGTACCACTTCTTCTTGTAAAGCCAACATTCCTTTCATCTTATCTTCTTTGATCCATTTCAGGCCACCATGACATTTGAATGTATTCTTACATCTTCTAAGTATGTTGTAATCTTGAAAGTAATTTGGAAAGATTTGACTTCCAAGAAAATCTAGAGTTCATAATGATTTTTAATGACTAAAGAGTGTATTCCAAGATAGGATGGATAATCTTTTGCTCTTAATTTAAGTGTATCAATTCCCTTTACCAAGTACTAGATCTAATTATTCCCATATAAGTCTATAGCTGGGAAAAAGGAATACTTTGGAAGCTACAAATAATTGTAGATTAGTATATATGTAAGTTTCACTGTTTTCCCATATGTGAAAACAGGTTTAGAGTCTGCTTCATTTTACCTGGCTTCTCTTAAACACCTTCTTACCAATCAAATAGTCATAGAGCATCACTTCATCTTCCAGTGAGTTGAACCAGTGGTTCTTAACCCAGGCTATGCACTGAAATCATCTTTTAAAATTACTGACGTGAGCCCTAAGTGGTGTGGCTTGGTAGGCTGGGTGTTGTTCGCAAACAGAAAGGTTTCCGGTTTGAATCTTGGTTAGGTCACATCCCCAAGATGTGGGCCAGGTCCCCGGATCAATGTTTCTCTCCCTCCCTTCTTCTCTCTCTAAAAATAAATTAATTAAATCTATTTTAAAAATAAAAATAAAATGAATACACAATGCAATAGACTTATACTATGTTCCACATACAGTAGTGTATGTGGAACTTAAATAATGTTATATAATGTTAACCAATGTTACCCAAATAAATTTAATAGTTAAAAAATTAATAATGCTTGGGCCCCTGATTCTAATTAAGTGAGAATCTCTGGGTGCTGTGGCCCAGGCATCTTTTTTTTTTTAATTTCTATTACACAAGAGATTCTATTATACAGCTTGGGCCAAGAACCTCTGACCTTAGCCTACCAGCACCTACCAGCCTCCTGCTCAGCACCTCTGAGGGTCTGCTAAGATAATTAGTGATTTATTTCCGCTCTAGAGACCTCAACTTTCACCTCCCTCTTTTTCTTTCAATTGCTTTCCTCTCTTTACGTCTTGTCTCCTTCTTGCCTGCTTCTGCTTGACACCTGTCAACAGTACCTGCTGAGGTTGTTTGGCCTATTGGTAGCCAGTGCTGGGTTAGGTTTTCAGCCCTGTGGTGCAAAACAAACACACAGATCTGGTTACCTGGAGATTGCCCTCTCATCACTTCTGCAGCTGCTTCTGTGTTTCCCTGGGGCCTCTCCACACCAGGCCAAACTGGCTGCCCTCCATAGCTGGTGCCACACCAGGAGCCGTCCCCTAAGTGGCATACTTGGGTCCTCAGAATGCCCGGTCAACATACACTATCACAGCATCTGAGTGTGCTTTTAGTGTGGTATATGAAGCCTTTTATCTTCTGGGCCCTTTCCTCCTTCTGGCCTCATTTCCCACTATTACTTCCACAGAAAAAACAACATGGGAGTTTGAGTTTACATCCTGTGTTGAAAAACTTGCCCTCTAGTTCCAGGTGACTTTATAACAAAAGTTCGTCAGTGTTTGTTCAGCTAGCATAGTAAATGGTGGGTTTCCTCCCAGCTGCCTCATCCACCATTTCCTGTGGAATGAATTCAACTCAGTGTATCTGGAATTATTGGTCAGAGACCAAGGTGACAGCCCTGGAGATTCCTTCCTCGGACATTTCTCAAGGAAAACTCAGCCCCTCGCATAGAAGAGTAGGTTGGTTTTGAACCAAGCATCAGCTACAGTTGAACTAAGAAACTACTGTTTACTGGGTTATTTATTCATTAAAGAGTTTATTTATTTATTTTTAGAGAGAGGGGAAGGGAAGGAAAAGGAGTGGGAGAGAAACATCTAAGTGATGTGCCAGAGAAACATCAGTTGGTTGCCTCTCATGTGCCTCCACTGGGGACCTGGCCTGCCACCCAAGCATGTGCCCTGACCAGGAGTGAACTGGTGACCTTTCAGTTTACTTGCACTCAGTCCAATAAGCCACATCAGCCAGAGTGGTTTACTAGGTAATTTGGAGTATTTTTTTTAATGCACTCTAACAAGAATATCTAACAGTTATGTAACACTTTCTATGTGCCAGAATTCTGAATGTTTTACTCTTATTAATTCATTTAATCTTAACAACAACCCCACAGAAGCATACTGCTCTTACTGTCATTCCTATTTTACAGATGAGGAAACTGAAGGACAGTGAGGTTGAGGAACTTGCCCAAGATCACACAGCAATCAAGAAGCAGAGCCTGAGATCAGACCTAGGTAGTCTGGCACCAGCCCCTCTCACTTTGCCACCTACCTGCACATTAAGAGGTGCCTATTTCATTTTTGACTATTGTTTTTCCAATTGGAACTACAAATCTGTAGATTTAGAAGTTTTGATATTAAGGCAATTTGTACTTTTTTCAGAATGTTGCTATTAGTAGGAGTTCCTTGCAAAAATGTTTATACAATTATAACATGTTTATTATGTGGGAAAAAATTGAGAATGATTATAAAAGGTAATCTTTTTTTATTTTATTATTTTTAGAGAGAGGGGAGGGGAGAGAGGCAGAGAGGGAGAGAGATATCAATGTATGGTTGCCTTTCACCTGCCTCCAGCTACGGACCTGGCTGGAAACCTGGCTGGGGACCTGGCTGGGAATCGAACCAGTGACCTTTGAGTTCTCAGGCTGGTGCCCTATCCACTGTGCCACCAGCCAGTGCCATATAAAAGGTAATCTTTTTGAGTCAAAGTTTTTAAAAGGCATATAAAATCATTATGATTTCATTGTTTTTCTTCCTACTTCACTATTGTACCTTAAGTATTATAATTATAAAAGGTATCCTGGCTTTATTTTTTTCTACATGCTTTCATTTCTCATTATGACTCTATGACAAGAATGTCATTGTTCATTGTATAAAAAATGTTTGCAAATATACAAACACTAGGTTTTAGCTGAAGACACACAAGGCATAGTGCTGCAGCTCAATTATACATTTAAGAGAAAATATATTTATGTGACAACTTTAATTTTCACTTTTTTACAACAGTAAGAGCAAGGCAATTTTGTTGCATAATCTTTGATTAAAATTAGTTGAAAATCAGTATAGCTCTAACATGTTGTGTTGAGTCAATATTACCAACTTTTAAACTCTCAACTTTGTGTAATATCTTCTATTAAACATATTATTTATTTAGCTTGAATGCAAGCAAAACTTAAGGCTATGTTATATTCTGACTGGTTTCTTAAATTTATTTTATTATTTCTGCTGTTACAGTTTACCCACTTATTCCCCCCTCTATCCCCTCTACCCAGACCACATCCCCAATTCCACTATCTGTCCCTTCACTGTTGTCCATGACCATGGGTCCTTCTTATATGTTCTTTGAGTAATCTCTTCATCTTCTTTCAGTCAGGTCCCACCTCCCTTCTCCCCTGCTACAGCTGTCAGTCCATTCCATGATTCTATGCCTCTGCTTCTATTTTGCTTATTGGTTTATTTTATTAGAGTCTTCTTATAAATGAGATCATATGGTATTTGTCTTTCACCCACTGCCTTATCTCACTTAGCATAATAATCTCCATTTCCATCCACACTGTTGCAAAAGGTGGGAATTCCTTTTTTCTTCTTGCTATGTACAATTCCATTGTGTAAATGTACCACAGTGTTTTTATACATTTATCCACTGATGAACACTTAGGTTGTTTCCAAATCTTAGCTATTGTAAATAGCACTGCTATGAACATGGAGGTGCATAAATTCTTTTAAGTGTATGTTTTGGGATTCTTCAGGTATATTCCCAGCAGTGGAATCACTGGGTCAAAAGGCGATTTCACCTTTAGTTTATTGAGGAAATTCCATACTGTTTTTCACAGTGGCTGCACCAGTCTGCATTTCTACCAACAGTGTACATATTTTCCCTTTTCTCTACATCCTCACCAGCACTTGCTGTTTGTTGATTTATTGATGACAGTCATTTTGGCAGATGTGGGGTGATATCTCATTGTGGTTTTAATTTGCATCTCTCTAATGATTAGTGACATTGAGCAATTTTTCATATGTCTATTTGCCATCTGTATGTCCTCCTTGGAGAAGTGTCTGTTGAGGCCCTTTGCCCATTTTTAATTGGATTATTTGTCTTCCTGGTGTTGAGTTATGTAAATTCTTTATATATTTTGGAGGTTAAACCCTTATATGATATATCGTTGGCAAATATGCTCTCCCAGGCAGTCAGTTCCCTTTTCCTTTCCATGATGGTTTTTTTAGCTTGTTCAGAAGTTTTTTAATTTGAGATAGTATCATTTGTTTGATTTTTCCTTTATTTCCCTTGCCCTAGGAGATATATTAGCAAAAAATATTGTTTTTTGAAATGAGATATTTGAAATTTTACTATGTTTTCCTCTAGGATTCTTATGGTATCATAACTTAATTAAGTCTTTTATCCATTTTGAGTTTATTCTGGAGTATATATAGTGTAAGATAGTGGTCTAGTTTCATGTTTTTGCATGTACCAGTGCAGTTGACCCAACATCATTTATTGAACAGACTGTCTTTACTCCATTGTATGCTCTTGCCTCCTTTAATAAATATTAATTGATCATAAAGACATGGGTTTATTTCTGGGTCCTCTATTCTGTTCCATTGAGCTATGTGTTCGTTCTTATGCTAGTACCAACTATTTTGATTACAGTGGCCTTATTGTATAGTTTGAAATCAAGTATTATGATCCCTCCTACTTTGTTCTTCTTTCTCAAGTTTGCTGGGGCTATTTGGGGTTTTTTTGTTTTGTTTTGTTTTGTTTTGGTTTCATATAAATTTTTGAAACATTTGCTCTACATCTGTGAAATATATCATTGGTACCTTAATGGGAATTGAATTGAATCTATAGATTGCTTTGGGTAGTATGGAAATTTTAAGGATGTTAATTCTTCCCACCCATGAATACGGTATATGCTTCTACTTATTTGTATCTTCCTCAGTTTCTTTCTTCAGTCTCCTATATTTTTCCGAGTACAGGTCTTTTGCCTCCTTGGTTAAATTTATTCCTAGGTACTTAATTTTGTTGTTGCTGTAATAGTAAATGGGATTGTTTTCTCAGTTTCTTTTTCTGATAGTTCATTATTAGTATATAAAAATGCCATAGATTTCTGAATATTGACTTTGTATCCTGCTATTTTGCCAAATTCATTTAATAGGCCAAGTAATTTTTTTGTGGAGCCTGTAGGGTTTTTTATGTACTGTATCAGGTCATCTGTGAATAATGACAATTTAACTACCCCAGCTTTCCTTTTGCCTCCATTTGCATAGGATATTTTTCCCATCCCTCCACTTTCAGCCTGTGTAAATCTTTTGTTCTGAGATGGGTCTTTTGCAGACAATATATGTGTGGGTCATGTTTTCTTTTTTTTTTTTTTTTAATTTTATTGTTGTTGTATTACATCCATCCCTTTTTTTTTTCTTTTAATTTTATTGTTGTTGTATTACATCCATCCCTTTTTTTCTCCCCTCTGTCCCCCTCCCCACCCACCCTTTCCCCCCAAAGTCAATCCCACCTGTTGTCCATGTCCATGGTTCCTTTATACTAGGTTCTTGTCTAAGCTGCTCCCCTTCCTTGCCTCTGCCTCCCCCCTCCCCCCAACCCCTTTCC